>WNGS01165079.1:0-10485 GCA_020271785.1 Procambarus virginalis | reverse complement strand
GGTGGATAAAGTTAGGCCTAATTCACAACATATAAATCAGGCGACACATAACTTACATACAATTAAAGAATATTTAGATGTACATACATGTCATCATATAAAGCAAGGTATATATATATAAGTACAAATTAATTTTTTAATTACGTAGCTTATAGAGGTACGTAACAAATTAGCTCCTCATTGTTCGTGAATATCAGGTCCAGCGTGTTTTCGTTCCTAGTTGTTCTGTAATCTGCTGACTGAGCGAGAATTGTCACAGAATCTCAGTAGTCTCTGACCTGTGATTGGTTATTTCAGGTTGACTTCCTGCTATAATGTTATTGTTACTATTCTCCATTTTAAACTGGGTAGGTTGAAGTCTCCAAGGAAGATGATGTCTGGTACTGGGTTTGCTAGGTTATCCAGGATATTCTCTATTTTGGGATCTGTTCAGTGAATTCCGCAACTGTTGCATCTGGAGGTTTGTATATTAAAATAATAAGTAGATTATATTCTCTACCTTGATTCCAAGTACCTCTACCACTCATTGGACGAGTTCACTTCGAGGACATTGGTTGTTTCAGTATGCTGTATCCTTTCGCCTGTTGTGTTACCGGTCACTAATTACTGTATCACTGTTCTCTATAGCCCAAGTACAGCTTGATACAAATATGTAACATCGGCTCGTAGCCCTATACTCCCCCGTGGCCTTTAGCTGTGATTATTCTGTTTAACACAAAAGTTCTAGTGATATCACTGTGTTTATTTTTTCTATGTGTGGTTATAACTTTGTGATATCCTAGATCCGTGATCAATCACTGTAAACCTAAGAAACCCGATTTTATGGATGATAATGCGGAGCCTCAAGCCCTCGACCCTCCCACGCGGTTGCCTCGACTTGTGTGGCAAGTGTATAGCTTTCCTGTCGCTCCCAAGATTTAAGAAGTGATGGTATTTATTTATGTATATATTTACCTAAATTTTCCCAAGGGCCACTAACTATCTAGTGGCTTCGACGAGGACAAAAAGCGGGGCTTGTTAAGTCCCGCCAATTGTCCTAATGATAATTTTTAGCTGGATTTTGGCATTTACGGCTTTAGCGGGTAGGCGGTTCCATGGGTTTATAACCCTGAGGGTGTAAAAACATCTGTTTTAGTCCTGCTTGAGAGGACATACTCTCCAAACACTATATCTGTAATTGCCCTGTATCAGGACTTCAGACCAAATGGTATGAGGTACTTTGAACTCTGTAATTACTTTTTTACTGATTACTTTCTGTAATCTTTCATATAGAATAGGGTAGCAGCACATTGCTGTGTATACCTAAGCTGTTAATAAAAGAAATCAGTAATAAAGGTTTTCAATTATAGCTTGTATTATTATTATTACCAGTATTATCCTTATTAAATTATAAATGTTAACCATGGATCATTAAGATCTCATTGATATGTAATGTTAGTAATGTGACCAAAACCACACACTAGAAGATAAAAAGAAGACAAAAAATTTATTAATATTTCTTTTGAATCATTAAATTGTGCAGTAAGTTTCAAATTCACTTCTTGGATATACATTAGAAGAAAATAGGATAACAACCCATAAATATTTGTTTCGTTATATTTTTATTTAAATAACTGGATCAATATTTTTACAGCTGACAGGATTTGTTTACTCACAGGTGCATTATGTGTTAAAAAAAATTTGGTTTATTGTTACACGCAATGCTGCTACATAGCCATCCCGGCTTGGTGTCTTCTTTGGATAATTATTGTTACACACAGCCAAATTGTGTAACAGGAAGAGGTCTTGGACACAAATTTGTTCCATGCTAAATATAGAGCAATCAGCTGAACATTCCTCAAATACAGTAGCCTGCCTCAGCTTATAAGGTAAATTAAATAAAATAAGCATTCCTCAAATAAGTAGCTGCCTGTCCTCAGTGCCTTACTGCTACATAACCTTCCCGGCTTGGTGTCTTCTTTTGATAATTACTTATTGTTACACAGCCAAATTGTGTAACAGGAAGAGGTCTTGGACCCTTACTTCCCCCTCTCTTTTTAACAGACCATAATAGTCCATATAGTCATAATTATAGGTGTAAGTATTCAGTGAGAAAAGTTTTTGAAGTTTTTACCCTTAGCTTTACCTAAGATCATTTGTGCAGCATATTTTCCTTTATGTCTCACCCAGATTTAATTTCAAAATAAAACAAAACAAAATAAATTAAAAAGGGGTATATATATATATATATATATATATATATATATATATATATATATATAATATATATATATATATATATATATATATATATTATATATATATATATATATATATATATAGCTAAGGTACACCCCCTAGCTATACTTATTACTAGGTGAACAGGGGCATTTGGTGATAGAAATGCTCTCACCAGCCCAGGTTCATCACCTCTCATATTTCATGTTCACCAGTGTTTATTTACTTAATAACTACTGGTATAATATCTTGCTAATATAAAACTAATTCTAATATCATAAAAGACATATTTACTACAAGTTTCAAGCAGAGAATGCATAAATAGTTAACACGAAGGACTCTGTCTTGAAATTCGCCAGCTAAAATGTTTTGTTTATAAGAAAATCGATCATCCGTGTTGTGCAGTAGAGAAAAAATTAGTTATATCCACTTTACGCAAAGCTACGAGTGGTCGAGGCCGTCCTTAAATCGAGGCGGTGTACTTACAAAGGTTTTCCTTCTTAAATGCCTACCTGAATATCGACGTAGCCGCTACGAAGGGTGCTAAGAAGAGAAGCATTTGTAAGTACATACGTAACTGATTCGTGAATCTGGACCCAGCTCTTTAGTGCATTGTGCTACACCTCTGATTGCTTTGATGCCAGAAAGAAAGCTTAGAGAGCTTGAAAAATTGTAGAACTAAGCCTTGAGGATTAATAATCCTTAGGTGCCCTCGTACCACAAAGATACCTAACGTGAGAAAGGATCTTCCGAGCGTTGTTGATCGTGTTACTGAAATTAACTGTCCAATTGGTATAAAAATGCTTAGGCTAACTTATCCTAACCCTTGCACAGAAGCCCTCCAGAATTTCTTTATCAGTATTGTTCCAAATGGATAACTAAAACTGGAACTGAACTCAGAATGTATCAGACTTATAATTTGTACGAAGAGAGACAACAACAGCACTTTCCTGCACCGTGGGAGATTACACCCTTTCCAATACATCCACTACTTGGAACTTCTTGTTCCAGGTAGCGAATCTTTAACAACAACAACAACAACCCTTTCCATTTTCAATCTCTCCCATTCCACCCAAGAAGTTACCAGAAATCTTAGCCAAATATCCCCAGTTTGCTAACTGTAGGTAGTAACTACGTGATTGTAACCTATCTACCGCTTCCCTCTGGATTGGGGGGCGGGGCGGAGTGCAGGACAAACATATCAATTGTGACACTAGCTCTCTTCATATGTAAGTTGCTTAATTTAGAAACTGTACTTGTGGTCGATCTCGAACCCAATGATGATGTGACGATGTGTATTGAATTTTATAACTAGCTCATCAAGATTGCAACTTGCTTAGCTAAATGAATTGTGGGGTTCAGTCCCTGAGCCCATTATGTGCCCCTGTAACCCTTTCCACTACCGCCCACGGGATTGGTATGGGGTGCATAATAAATGAACTAAACAAAAATGTGTCAACACATAACTATTTGTCAACACAGTAATTTGACAATACTGAGCCATTTGTCAACACTAAGCCGTCTGTCAATACTGAGCCGTGAGTCAACACTGAACCATTTGTCAACACTGAGCCTTATGTCAACACAGAGCCGTCTTTCAACACTGAATTTCAGTCAAGCCCCAAAATACAACACAATCACAACTTGTACCCATCATCTCAGTTTTTTTTCGCGTTTTTGAACGCCATGTTGAGCCGAGGGGGGGGGGGGGGGACAATCCCTAAGAATCATTTTTTCGAAATTTGTCGCTTTCAAATGTAGATTTGATAGACCTCAATAGGCTCAAGACTTTGCACACCAGTTGATTGACACTTGACAGGCGGGACCAAAGAGCCAACGCTCAACCCCTGCAACCAAAACTAGGTGAGCATTGAGCCGTCTGTCAACACTGAGCCGTCTGTCAACACTGAGCCGTCTGTCAACACTGAGCCGTCTGTCAACACTGAGCCGCCTGTCAACACTGAGCCGTGTGTGTGTGTCAACACTGAGCCGTGTTGGTGTGTCAACACTGAGCCGTGTGTGTCAACACTGAGCCGTGTGTGTGTGTCAACACTGAGCCGTGTGTGTGTGTCAACACTGAGCCGTGTTGGTGTGTCAACACTGAGCCGTGTGTGTCAACACTGAGCCGTGTGTGTGTGTCAACACTGAGCCGTGTTGGTGTGTCAACACTGAGCCGTGTTGGTGTGTCAACACTGAGCCGTGTATGTCAACACTGAGCCGTGTGTGTCAACACTGAGCCGTGTGTGTCAACACTGAGCCGTGTGTGTCAACACTGAGCCGTGTGTGTGTCAACACTGAGCCGTGTGTGTGTCAACACTGAGCCGTGTGTGTATCAACACTGAGCCGTGTGTGTGTCAACACTGAGCCGTGTGTGTGTGTGTCAACACTGAGCCGTGTGTGTCAACACTGAGCCGTGTGTGTGTCAACACTGAGCCGTGTGTGTGTCAACACTGAGCCGCCTGTCAACATTGAGCCGTCTGTCAACACTGAGCCGCCTGTCAACACTGAGCCGTGTGTGAGTGTCAACACTGAGCCGTGTGTGTCAACACTGAGTCGTGTGTGTGTCAACACTGAGCCGTGTGTCAACACTGAGCCGTGTGTGTGTGTCAACACTGAGCCGTGTGTGTGTGTCAACACTGAGCCGTGTTGGTGTGTCAACACTGAGCCGTGTTGGTGTGTCAACACTGAGCCGTGTGTGTCAACACTGAGCCGTGTGTGTCAACACTGAGCCGTGTGTGTCAACACTGAGCCGTGTGTGTGTCAACACTGAGCCGTGTGTGTGTGTCAACACTGAGCCCTGTGTGTGTCAACACTGAGCCCTGTGTGTGTCAACACTGAGCCGTGTTGGTGTGTCAACACTGAGCCGTGTGTGTCAACACTGAGCCGTGTGTGTGTGTCAACACTGAGCCGTGTTGGTGTGTCAACACTGAGCCGTGTTGGTGTGTCAACACTGAGCAGTGTGTGTGTCAACACTGAGCCGTGTTGGTGTGTCTCAACACTGAGCCGTGTGTGTGTCAACACTGAGCCGTGTTGGTGTGTCAACACTGAGCCGTGTGTGTCAACACTGAGCCGTGTGTGTCAACACTGAGCCGTGTTTGTGTGTCAACACTGAGCCGTGTGTGTCAACACTGAGCCGTGTGTGTGTGTCAACACTGAGCCGTGTGTGTGTGTCAACACTGAGCCGTGTTGGTGTGTCAACACTGAGCCGTGTGTGTCAACACTGAGCCGTGTGTGTGTGTCAACACTGAGCCGTGTTGGTGTGTCAACACTGAGCCGTGTGTGTCAACACTGAGCCGTGTATGTCAACACTGAGCCGTGTGTGTGTCAACACTGAGCCGTGTGTGTGTCAACACTGAGCCGTGTGTGTCAACACTGAGCCGTGTGTGTGTCAACACTGAGCCGTGTGTGTCAACACTGAGCCGTGTGTGTCAACACTGAGCCTTGTCAACACTGAGCCATGTCAACACTGAGCCATGTCAACACTGAGCCATGTTAACACTGAGCCATGTCAACACTGAGCCATGTTAACACTGAGCCATATCAACACTGAGCCATATCAACACTGAGCCATGTCAACACTGAGCCATATCAACACTGAGCCATATCAACACTGAGCCATGTCAACACTGAGCCATGTCAACACTGAGCCATGTCAACACTGAGCCATGTTAACACTGAGCCATATCAACACTGAGCCATATCAACACTGAGCCATGTCAACACTGAGCCATATCAACACTGAGCCATATCAACACTGAGCCATGTCAACACTGAGCCATATCAACACTGAGCCATGTCAACACTGAGCCATGTCAACACTGAGCCATGTCAACACTGAGACATGTCAACACTGAGCCATATCAACACTGAGCCATATCAACACTGAGCCATGTCAACACTGAGCCATGTCAACACTGAGCCATGTCAACACTGAGCCATGTTAACACTGAGCCATATCAACACTGAGCCATGTTAACACTGAGCCATATCAACACTGAGCCGTCTGTTAACACTGAGCCATGTCAACACTGAGCCATGTCAACACTGAGCCATGTTAACACTGAGCCATGTTAACACTGAGCCATGTCAACACTGAGCCATGTTAACACTGAGCCATGTTAACACTGAGCCATGTCAACACTGAGCCATGTAACACTGAGCCATGTTAACACTGAGCCATGTCAACACTGAGCCATGTCAACACTGAGCCATGTTAACACTGAGCCATGTCAACACTGAGCCATGTCAACACTGAGCCATGTCAACACTGAGCCATGTTAACACTGAGCCATGTCAACACTGAGCCATGTCAACACTGAGCCATGCTAACACTGAGCCATGTCAACACTGAGCCATGTCAACACTGAGATATGCTAACACTGAGCCATGCTAACACTGAGCCATGTCAACACTGAGCCATGCTAACACTGAGCCATGTCAACACTGAGCCATGTCAACACTGAGCCATGTCAACACTGAGCCATGCTAACACTGAGCCATGTCAACACTGAGCCATGCTAACACTGAGCCATGTCAACACTGAGCCATGTCAACACTGAGCCATGTCAACACTGAGCCATGGTAACACTGAGCCATGTCAACACTGAGCCATGCTAACACTGAGCCATGTCAACACTGAGCCATGTCAACACTGAGCCATGTCAACACTGAGCCATGCTAACACTGAGCCATGTCAACACTGAGCCATGCTAAAACTGAGCCATGTCAACACTGAGCCATGTCAACACTGAGCCATGTCAACACTGAGCCATGTTAACACTGAGCCATGCTAACACTGAGCCATGTCAACACTGAGCCATGCTAACACTGAGCCATGTCAACACTGAGCCATGTCAACACTGAGCCATGTCAACACTGAGCCATGTTAACACTGAGCCATGTCACACTGAGCCATGTCAACACTGAGCCATATCAACACTGAGCCATGTTAACACTGAGCCATGCTAACACTGAGCCATGTCAACACTGAGCCATGTTAACACTGAGCCATGCTAACACTGAGCCATGTCAACACTGAGCCATGTTAACACTGAGCCATATCAACACTGAGCCGTCTGTTAACACTGAGCCATGTCAACACTGAGCTATGTCAACACTGAGCCATGTTAACACTGAGCCATGTTAACACTGAGTCATGTCAACACTGAGCCATGTTAACACTGAGCCATGTCAACACTGAGCCATGTTAACACTGAGCCATGTCAACACTGAGCCATGTTAACACTGAGCCATGTCAACACTGAGCCATGTCAACACTGAGCCATGTTAACACTGAGCCATGTTAACACTGAGCCATGCTAACACTGAGCCATGTCAACACTGAGCCATGCTAACACTGAGCCATATCAACACTGAGCCATGTTAACACTGAGCCATGCTAACACTGAGCCATGTCAACACTGAGCCATGTCAACACTGAGCCATGCTAACACTGAGCCATGTCAACTCTGAGCCATGTCAACACTGAGCCATGTCAACACTGAGCCATGTCAACACTGAGCCATGCTAACACTGAGCCATGTCAACACTGAGCCATGTCAACACTGAGCCATGTCATCACTGAGCCATGTTAACACTGAGCCATGCTAACACTGAGCCATGTCAACACTGAGCCATGTCAACACTGAGCCATGCTAACACTGAGCCATGTCAACACTGAGCCATGTCAACACTGAGCCATGTCAACACTGAGCCATGTCAACACTGAGCCATGCTAACACTGAGCCATGTCAACACTGAGCCATGTCAACACTGAGCCATGTCAACACTGAGCCATGTCAACACTGAGCCATGTCAACACTGAGCCATGTCACGCTGAGCCATGCTAACACTGAGCCATGTCAACACTGAGCCATGCTAACACTGAGCCATGTTAACACTGAGCCATGTTAACACTGATCCATGTTAACACTGAGCCATGTTAACACTGAGCCATGCTAACACTGATGTGCCTCCGACTATTGAATGTCTGTGTTGCCAGCACCTCTCATAAAGTTATACATTGTGTTAAGAGCATCTCGACCAGCAGTGTGAGTGCTCGTTTAGTCTTTAAACAAGGTAATTTCCTGCTTCTATGAGTAGGANGCCTACAGTGCTCTATCATATCTACATTTGAAACTGTGCATGGAGTCAGCCTCCACCACATCACTTCTAGTGCATTCCATTTACTAAACTACTCTGACACTGAAAAAGTTCTTTCTAATGTCTCGGTGGCTCATTTGGGTACTCAGCTTCCACCTGTGAACCCTTGTGCGTGTGCCACCCGTGTTAAATAATCAGCCTTGTCCACCCTGTCAATTCCTGAGAATTTTGTATGTGGTGATCATGTCTCCCCTAGCTCTTCTGTCTTCCAGCGACGTGAGGTGCAGTTCACGTAGTCTGTCCTCATAATGATGCCTCTCAGTTCTGGGACTAGCCTAGTGGCATACCTCTGAACTTTTTCCAGCTTCGTCTTGTGCTTGACTAGATACGGACTCCAAGCTGGGGCTGCATACTCCAGGATTGGCCTTACATATGTGGTATACAAGGTCTGAAGGATTCCATACACAGGTTTCTGAAAGCAGTTCTGAAGTTAGCCAGCCTCGCATAGGCCGCTGATGTTATTCTTTTGATGGGCTTCAGGAGACAGGTTTGGCGTGATATCAACTCCCAGATCTCTCTCTGTCCGTTTCCTGAAGGACTTCATCTCCCATTCCGTATCCAGTGACTGGCCTCCTAGTTCCTCTGACTAGTTTCATTACCTTACATTTACTAGCGTTGAACTTTAGTAGCCATTTGTCGAACCATTCTTTCAGTTTGTCTAGGTCATCTTGTAGCCTCATACTATTCTCCTCTGTCCTGATCCTCCTCATAATTTTTGCGTCATCAGCAAACATCGACAAGAACGAGTCAATTCCTTCTGGAAGATCATTTACGTATATCAGAACAGTATAGGTCCAAGGACTGATCCTGTGGGACTCCACTGGTGACGCCCCGCCACTCTGAGACCTCACCTCTCACGGTGACTTGCTGTGTCCTGATGCTTAGGTACTCTCTTATCCATTGGAGTACCTTCCCTTTCACTCCTGCCTGCATCTCCAGTTTGTGCACTAGTCTCTTATGTGGTACTGTGTCAAAAGCTTTGTGGCAGTCCAGAAATATGCTGTCTGCCCAGCCCTCTCTCTCTTGCCTGATTTTTGTTACTTGGTCATAGAACTCAATTAATCCTGTTAGGCATGATTTGCCATCTCTGAACCCATGTTGATGTTGTGTTACAAAGTTCTTCTGCTCCAGTTGTTCCACTAGCTTTTTTCGCACAATCTTTTCCATCATCTTGCATGGAATGCAAGTTAGGGACACTGGCCTGTAGTTCAGTGCCTCCTGCCTATCACCCTTCTTGTATATTGGGACTACATTGGGCCGTCTCCAAATTTTTGGCAGTTCACCTGTTACCAGTGACTTGTTGTACACATGGAGAGTGGTAGGCACAGAGCTTCTGCTCCTTCCTTAGGATCCATGGTGAGATTCCATCCAGACCTATAGCCTTTGTCACGTCCAAATCTAGCAGATGCTTCCTCACCTCCCCATGGTAATCACAAACTCCTCTAGTGGTGTCTGGTTGGTGTTCCCTCCCTATCTCTGGGTTTCTCCTTGCTCTAAGGTGAAGACCCTGAAATTTCTTATTGAGTTCCTCGCACACTTCCTGTCGTTTGTAATGAATCTTTCTGCCCCTACCTCAGTTTCATTACCTGTTCCTTCACTGTTGTTTTTCCTCCTGATATGGCTATGCAGAAGTTTGGGTTGAGTCTTTGCCTTGTTCGCTATGTCATTTTCATATTGCTCTCTACCTCTCTTCTCACCCTACGTATCATTCCTGCGCTCTGGTATCTTTCTCTGCTCTCTAGTGTCTGTTGTTCTATGTTTCTCCATGCCCTTTTACTAGCTGCTTTGCTAGCTTGCAACTCTGATTTACCATGGATTTTCATCTCCATTTCATTTTTCCTTTTGGACTGGGACGAACTTGCTGCTGCCATTATTCTACAGTTCTTGTGATGTAGTCCATAAGGTCTTGAACAGTACTTTCCTCTGAGCTTGTTCCAAGCTATTTCAGTTAGGAATTTTCTCATCTCCTCATAGTTCCCATCCGGAATGCCGGCCTCTTGTTTTCTGGCCCTGGTGATACCTGGTTGATACCTGGTTGATGGGGTTCTGGGAGTTCTACTCCCCAAGCCCGGCCCGAGGCCAGGCTCGACTTGTGAGAGTTTGATC
>WNGS01165076.1:4698-21370 GCA_020271785.1 Procambarus virginalis | reverse complement strand
ACCGCGAAACCCCGACAATATGTATATGCTTGTGTGTTGAATAACATTTTCATGTGTGCAGTGATCAATTGTGTTATCGCCTTCGAAAGGAATTACTGAGTGTAAGGCCAGTACCGTAACTTATGGCATTCATTATCATTATTATGATGAACAGTGCATTATGCCATTATAGTGAATTATTGTGTTATTGCTATAGAAATGATTAATTGAGCTCAAGATCAGTGCAGTGACTCATCTGCGTTCTATTGCCATTATTGCAAATATTGTGTTGATTGCAAATATAGTAATTACTGTGAATTTAAAGAAACGGGCGCTTAACGCCAAAGAAACAAGTACATAAGCATTCGCACCGCCGTCCAGCTGAGAAGTGACAGGAGGGGGAATATTGCCCTCTAGCTGAGCCCCAGTTTTATGAAGAGAGAGTGACTCACTGCCATGTACTTGCTGCTTTGTAACTGATGATACAGATATGATACCTTGAAACTTTCAAGTAAAATACAAAATACCTTCGCGTTTGTATTATCCCTCCATATTCTTGTTGCTAAAGAACAGTGGGAAATAGTGAGAGTGATAGAGATACATATCTGCCTGATATCAGATTTATTTAGTGTGCTCTTGCCACTGTTACCACAATTCCACAATACCACTGACGTGTTATTGGACACAGGAAACACCAGTTGGCGGCCTTGCAGTTAGCCCTTGTCAGGGCAGGCACACAGTTGGGAGAGAGCAGACTGTGTTCTCACTCATCTTTAGCCAAAAGGCCAGTTGGAGATTGACTGGGATACTCTCCTGGCGAACAGTACCGCTGCAAGGATTGAGTGAAGACCCGCAGGGCTATGGTGAGTAACAGTTATCGCTAATACTACTGGGTGGTGTTTATGTAAAGAGAGAGAGAGACACCCCGACGTTGGCGATCTTACCAGAATTAGGTACTTAGGATATCTTGTACACTGTTACTTACCCCGCACACCCCGACATTGGCGACCTCGTCAGGATCTCGATCAGGATAACGATAAGGATATCGATCAGGATAACGATTATGATAACGATCACGATAACGGTTGCAATTGTGGTACTTTACAGTGGTATTAGGTATCAGGTACAGGTTATCACTCATAGCACAAGATGGAGGATGAGAAGGTAGCAAGGTTCATTGACACAAGGGATCAGCAGGTACTGGAGGATTGCACCAAGGCTCAGCTGCAGGTGGTAGCTGACCACTTTGGGATACAGTTGAGATCTTCTAAAGTGGGAGAGAGGAGACTGGAGATTGTGGCTCAGCTCAGGGCACGAGATGAGGCTTTAAGGGTGGAACGGCCACAGACACCTGCCAGTGTGGGAGAAAACTTGAGCATTGGTGGAAGCAGTAGGGGAACCAGCGGCAGCAGGCGCAGCGTCAAGCTGGAGATAATGAAGCTGCAGCTGGAAGCACAGCTGAAGCGGGAAGAACAAGAGGCACAGCTGCGCAAGGAAGAACGAGAGGCACAGCTGCGCAAGGAAGAGCGTGAGCAAGAGGCACAGCTGCGCAAGGAAGAGCGTGAGCAAGAGGCACAGCTGCGCAAGGAAGAGTGTGAGCAAGAGGCACAGCTGCGCAAGGAACAGCGTGAGCAAGAGGCACAGCTGAAGCGGGAAGAACGAGAAGCACAGCTGAGACGGGAGGAGCGCGAGCTGGAAGCTAAGCTGAAGCAGCAAGAAACTGAAGCTAACTGAGAGGTTGAGCTGAAGCGGGCTGAACTAGGGCTAGCTCCGCTGGCCCCTCCACAGCAGGAAGACCGCCGGGTGCGTGAACGAGATTTGCCGGTCTTTGTGCCTTAGATCCTTCCAGCTCCCGGTCACCCCAGATCCCACAAGTCCCCCACCGAGGAGAAGGAGAAGAGAGTAAGTTTCAGGGTAATGTTCTCAAACATAGATGGGATCACAAGCAAGGCAAGTGAACTAAGGGAAAAGGCACAAGAAGTGAACCCAGATGTAATCGGACTCACTGAAACAAAATTCTCTGGAATCATAATGAATGCCGTGTTTCCCCAGGAGTACACAGTAATAAGGAAAGAGAGGGAAGGTAGGGGAGGAGGTGGAGTGGCCCTACTCATGAGAAAGGAATGGAGTTTTAAGGAGATGGCTATACTAGGCTGTGAGGGTTTCAGAGACTACATAGCAGGCACCATGATAATGGGAGGACCAAGAATAGTAGTAGCAGTAATATATAACCCTCCACCAATGACAGAAGACCCAGTCAAGTGTATGTCAACAACAACATGGCAGTTAACACTATAATTGAGAGAGCAGCCTCTGCTGCCTATAGAAATAGATCCCACCTGCTCGTCATGGGGGAATTCAATCACGGAAGGATTGACTGCAAGAACAAGGAACCTCATGGAGGCGAGGATACGTGGAGAGCCAAACTATTGGAGGTGGTGACTAGAAACGTTTTAACCCAGCATGTCAGAGAACCCACAAGGATGAGAGGAAATGATGAACCAGCGAGACTCGACCTAGTCTTCACTCCGAACGTCTCCGACATAAGAGAAATCGGTTTTGATGCCCCAGTAGGAATGAGCGATCACAGTGTATTGGTGTTTGAGTACTTGATTGAAGAAGGCTTATTGAACTCGAGGAGGGATACCGAAAACAAAAGGTTAGTATACCGAAAGGGAAACTATGAGGAGATATTGAAAATTCCTAACAGATATAGCATGGGAAACAGAGCTCAGGGGAAAGAAGGCCCAAGACATGATGGACTACATCACACAGAAGGCAAGGACGTAGCAAACAAGTTTGTCCCAGTCCAAAAGGAAAACAGTGAAATGAAGATGAGAAACCCATGGTTTAATCAGAGATGTAGGCTAGCTGAGCAGCAAAGTAAAAAGGCATGGAGAAACTATAGGAATAACAGGACACTTGAGAGCAGAGAAAAATATAAGAATGCCAGGAATGAATATGTCAGGATGAGAAGAGAGGCAGAAAGACAATACGAAAATGACATCGCAAGCAAGGCAAAGACTCGGCTTAAATTGCTGCATAGCCACATCAGGAGAAAAACAACAGTAAAGGAACAGGTTATGAAATTAAGAATAGGGGAAGAAGGATTCACTACAAACGACAAGAAAGTGTGTGAGGAACTGAATAAGAAATTCCAAGAGGTCTTCACCATAGAGCAAGGAGAAATCCTAGAGATAAGAGAGAGAATAGCTAACCAGGAACCACTGGAAGAGTTTGACATTACCAGCGGGGAAGTAAGGAAGTGTTTACTAGAGTTGGATGTGACAAAGGCTATAGGCCCAGATGGAATCTCCCCTTGGATACTAAAGGAAGGAGCAGAAGAACTGTGCCTGCCACTCTCCATAGTGTACAACAAATCACTGGCAACAGGGGAACTGCCAGAAATTTGGAAAGCAGCTAAAGTAGTCCCGATATACAAGAAAGGGGATAGACAGGAGGCACTGAACTACAGGCCAGTGTCCCTAACCTACATACCATGCAAGCTGATGGAGAAGATTGTGCGAAGAAAGCTAGTGGAACATCTGGAGCGAAAGAACTTTGTAACACAGCATCAACATGGGTTCAGGGATGGCAGGTCCTTCCTCACAGGGTTACTTGAATTTTACGACCAGGCAACAAAAATATCAGGCAAGAAAGAGAAGGGTGGGCATACTGCATATTTTTGGATTGTCAGAAAGCCTTTGATACAGTAACACACAAGAGGCTAGTGAAAAGCTGGAGATGCAGGCCGGTGTGAAAGGAAAGGTACTCCATTGGATAAAGGAGTACCTAAGCAACAGGAGACAATGAGTCAGTGTGAGGGGTAAGGTTTCAGATTGGCGAGACGTTACAAGTGGAGTCCCGCAGGGGTCAGTCCTTGGACCTATACTGTTTCTGATATTTGTAAATGATCTCCCAGAGGGTATAAAATCGTTTCTCTCAATGCTTGTGATGATGAAAAAATTATGAGGAGGATTGAAACAGAGGATGATAGTAGGAGGCTACAAGATGACCTAGACAGACTGAGTGAATGGTCCAACAAATGGCTGTTGAAGTTTAACCCAAGCAAATGCAAAGTAATGAAACTAGGCAGTGGAAACAGGAAGCCAGACACAGGATACAGAATAGGAAATGAAGTAGTTAATGAAACGGACAGAGAGAGAAAGATCTAGGAGTTGATATCACACCAAACCTGTCTCCTGAAGCCCACATAAAAAGAATAACGTCTGTGGCATATGCGAGGCTGGCTAACATCAGAACAGCGTTCAAGAACTTGTGTAAGGAATCATTTAGAATCTTGTACACCACATATGTAAGACCAATCCTGGAGTATGCGGCCCCAGTATGGAGCCCGTACCTTGTCAAGCACAAGACAAAACTGGAAAAAGTCAAAAGGTATGCCACTAGACTAGTTCCAGAACTAAGAGGCATGAGTTACGAGGAAAGGCTGTGGGAAATGAACCTTACAACCCTGGAGGACAGAAGAGTAAGGGGAGACATGATCATAACCTACAAAATCCTCAGGGAAATCGACCGGGTAAACAAGGATAAACTATTCAACACTGGTGGTACGCATACAAGGGGACACAGGTGGAAACTGAGTACCCACATGAGCCACAGGGACATTAGAAGGAACTTTTTCAGTGTCAGAGTAGTTAACAGATGGAATGCAAGAGGCAGTGATGTGGTGGAGGCTGACTCCATACACAGTTTCAAATGTAGATATGATAGTAGGCTCAGGAACCTGTACACCAGTTGATTGACAGTTGAGAAGCGGAACCAAAGAGTCAAAGCTCAACCCCCCGCAAGCACAAATAGGTGAGTACAAATAGGTGAGTACACACACACAAAGAGGATAGTGCATAAGCTGGAGAAGCAGGCAGGAGTGACAGGTGCTACGGAGCCTCACCTTTTTCTCCCTAAATCCGGGTTTAGGAGTCATATCTTCTGATCCTGCTAATCCCCTGAAATGCAGGGACTCTTTTCATGTATGTGGCGACCAGATCGGCCGCCTGATACGGGAGTTATTTGCATTTATAAGTTTGTAGGTAAAAGGGGAAGTAGCGCCTTTGATACAAACAAAATGGCTCACCTTCTTGAAAATCCGCCATTTTGTGGACGACGCCAGCCGGCTGCGGATTGGCTGGCTCAGGTCACGTGTCGCGGGCGACCAATCAGCGCCCGCCGTAATGTCACCGAGTGCCCCTGGCGGCGTCGGCGGAGGTGTCATCAGAGTTGACCTGACTGTTGACTCGAGAGGTCGTGCGCCAATCAGCTCTCGAGGTTGGAGGCTCTGGAGGCCCTTTCAGTGAGTCATAGGCAGCCATCGCAGCCCGCCGTTATTACTGGAGACCCTATGCTTCAGGAAAGCAGGAAGAAGCCAAGTTTATTGGGCAAAGAAGTGCCAAAACTTGAGGAATCGGTAAGTGACGACACAGGAGGGCGCCGCCTGACGCCCGAGGGTCTGGATGGTGTGGCAGCCAGGCCTGCTTTGACCGGGTCACATCCACTGAGGACATTAGAGGGAAAACACCATTTCTAGGTTGAGGTTAAACGCCTTTGTGGAAGAAACGTGTGTATACAGTGACCGGCTCAGTGACCACTGGTTGGACTAGGATTGGGATATCTGAACTTTGGGAGTATAACGGCGATGACGCGACGGCTTCATGACACCTGAGGTCCTGCAACACGTTACTGGATCGTCAAGGGCCGATTCAGGAACCGTGGGAATCTCACACCATCGAGGGACAGGCGTCGTGACCCAGGAATGTTAAATGTAGAAAAATTTTTCCCTCCCATTATCCCTTGTTGATTGGGCTAGTTAGGCCACGATAAGTATATATGTATGTTTTAGTGTAACATTGGTACATTAGTACTAGGATAGGCTGCAGGGCAGCTTGTATTCACGACTGTTGAAGAGGACATCGTATGTGTGGACGATGCGACAGTTGGAGAAGCGTTGGCCGACGTGGACGAAGGGGCACCCCTGTGAGAGGATTGATGATTGATGAAGATTAAGCCATCCAAAAGGTGGCACGGGCATGAATAGCCCGTAAGTGGTGGCCCTTTTGAGCCATTACCAGTATCGAGAGCTGATTCTGGAAATCTGTGGAGGTGCGAATGCACCCTGCATGACGGGAGATGTCTCCTTTGTGAATGTGTTAAGATGAAGATGAAGCCACCCAAAAGGTGGCACGGGCATGAAAAGCTCGTAAGTGGTGGCCCTTTTGAGCCATCACCAGTATCAATAGATGATACTGGAGATCTGTGGAGGTGCGACTGCACCCTGCGTGGCGGGAGATGTCTCCCGTGTGTGCTGCGAGAGGGTGCGAGACCCCCTTTTAAATCTGCCCAGCTGACGGAGTTGCTGGAGGTCGTGAGAGAAGAGTTGCCGACGATCTCCAGATCATTTATTCTTTATATCCATTCCTGTATCATTATTACTATTATATGTGATCATGAAGCTTATGTTAGTAAATATCACATATTTTACTAATGTGTTTAAGTGCGCCTCCATGTTATCACTATGAGCATATACGAGAGATATTATAGCCCCACCTAGTGAACAGTGAGCTTTATATAGAAGCTTCTTAGTGGCTGGTGAGTGATAGAGCAACACGGACTTTTATGAAAGCGTACAATAAGCTGGCGGTTCTGTGTCAATGCTGTAAGAGTAGCAACACTTTGGCAACAGGCAACATAGTGTATACCCACTGAACTGCACTGCTGGGGTGCAGAGCTATTAACCCAGCTGGTGACCTTGTTATAGACAGAGAAACGCAGGTGGGAAAGGAATTCCTGCAACCTTCTGTTATGGCAGGCAAGACTCAGAGGAAGTGTTGTCTAAGGTAAGCCTGAGTCATATTTCACTCTTCCGTGGGTCAAGGCCAGAACAGATGATAGCAGTTTCCCCATGGTTGACTGAAAGGCTCCCAGGGTTAATCAGTGGCACCCCGGTGGTGAGAGCAAAAACCTGCGGTGGTGGGCATAACGTGGTCCTGTCCTGTGGGACAAAGTGACTGGTGAGTCACGTGAGTCAGAGAGACTGAGTTCTCTGTCTCCTGAGCCCCTAGCAGCCCCCTTGCTAGCAGAGCCCAGCTCAACCCCCCTCCCCCACCCTTATCCACTGGAGGTAAGGTGCTCCAGTGGATAAGGGAGTACCTATGCAATAGGAAGCAGAGAGTTACAGTGAGGGGTGAGACCTCAGATTGGCGTGAAGTCACCAGTGGAGTCTCACTAGGCTCTGTACTCAGCCCTTTCTTGTTTCTGATATACATATATGATCTCCCAGAGGGTATAGACTTATTCCTCTCATTGTTTGCTGATGATGCCAAAATGATAAGAAAGAATTAAAACAGAGGAGGACTGCTTGAGGCTTCAAGAACACCTAGACAAACTGAAGGAATAGTTGAACATGTGGTTGTTAGGGTTTAACCCAAAGCAAATGTAATGTAATGATGATAGGTGAAGGGAGCAGGAGACCAGATACAAGGTATCATTTGGAAGATGAAATTTTTCAAGAATCAGAAAGAGAGAGAGAATGACTTGAGGATTGATATCACGCCAGACTTGTCCCCTGAAGCCCACATCAAGAGGATAACATCAGCGGTTGGCCAACATAAAAGCGGAATTTAGAAACTTGTGTCAGGAATCATTCAAAACTTTGTATACCACATATGTCAGACTAATCCTGGAGTATGCAGCTCCAGCATGGAGTTCATATCTAGTCAATCATAAGACTCAACTGGAGAAGATTTAAAGGTTTGCCACCAGACTAGCAACCAAGCTGAGAGGTATGAACTACGAGGAGAGACTACGGGAATTAAACCTCACGTCGCTGTAAGGCAGAAGAGTTAAGGGGGACATGATCACCACTTACAAGATTCTCAATGAAATTGATAGGGTAGATACGGACATGCTATTTAACCTAATGGTCACATGCACTAGTTTACACAGGTGGAAATTGAGTGCCCCAATGAGCCACAGAGATATTAGAAAGAACCTTTTTAGTGTCAGATTGGTTGACAAATGGAATGCATTAGGAAGTGATGTGGCGGAGGCTGACTCCATACACAGTTTCAAGTGTAGATATGATAGTGACCAGTAGGCTCAGGAACCTGTACACCAGTTGAATTGACGGTTGAAAGGCGGGACCAAAGAGCCAGAGCTCAACCCCCGCAAACACAACTAGGTGAGTATACACACACACACACACCACAGGAGGACGAGCCCTCATCCCGACCACTCTGTCTCCTAACCTCGAGCGCTCAATGCCCCTCCACCCCATGGAATTCTCCCTGTCCCAATAGGGCTTGGGCAATTTCTAAGCCTTCCACCCCCCACCACCACCCCTCCTTCCTCCCCACACCTACCTCCCCCAGAACCCCTGGTAACTACATCACAGGAGGATGAGCCTACCCAAGCAGCAATGCCCATGGATCAGCTTCCTGCAATAGTGAGGAAGGTGGGTGAAAATGGATATAGGAAAGTGAGCTTGAAGGTAATGTACTCAAACATCGATGGGATTACCAACAAAGCAAGTGAACTGGCAGAAAGGTCGTAGGAAGAAAACCCAGATGTAATAGGACTCACAGAAACAAAATTGTCATGAGTTATAACAAACGCTGTGTTTCCAAAGGACTACTATATAGTAAGGAAAGAGAGGGATGAGAGAGGAGGAGAAGAAGTAGCTCTGCTAATAAGGAATGACTGGAGCTTTTAAAAGATGGAAATTCCGGGCTGCGATGCATTCAGAGATAACATAATAGGAACTATGACACTGGGGGGACCTAAGATAATAGTGGCAGTCATTTACAACCCTCCACTAAATGACAGAAGACCCAGACAAGAGTTCGACAGAAACAACATGACTATAATTAATATAATAGAGAGAGAGAGAGAGCAGCTTCAATTGCCTCCAGGAATGGATCCAGACTCTTAATCATGGGCGATTTCAACCATGGAAAGATAGACTGGGAGAATGGGGGCCCACCTGGAGGTGAAGATACGTGGAGAGCTAAACTCTTGGAAGTGACTACAAGGAACTTTTTCAGCCAACATGTTAAGGGACCCTCAAGAATGAGAGGAAATGATGAACCAGCTAAACTCGACCTGATACTCACCATGAATGACTCAGAAATACGGGAAGTAAAATTTGAACCCCCCATAAGATTGAGTGACCACAGTGAATTGACATTTGAGTTTCTGGTAGAGGTAGGGATAACTTATCCAATGATGGAATTGGAAGGAAAAAGACTAAATTACCGAAGAGGAAAATGTGACGAGATGAGAAACTACCTAATGGGAATACCATGGGAAACAGAGCTCAGAGAAAAGACTGTACAGGATATGATGGATTATGTCACCCAGAAATGCCAGGAATCTGCAAACAGGTTTATCCCAGACCAAAAAGAGAAAAATGGAAAGCAACAGAAGAATCCGTAGTTCAATCAGGAATGTGCAGCAGTGAAGCAATTGAGTAGAAGAACATGGAGAAACTACAGGAACCATAGAACACCAAAGAGCAGGGAGAGATACAAGAGGGTAAGAAATGAGTTCCTCAGACTGAGGAGAAAAGCAGAGAGACAGTATGAAAATGGCATTGCGAGTAAAGCTAAGACCCAACCAAAACTGCTCTACAGCCACATCAGGAGGAAAACAGCAGTGAAGGAACAAGTGATGAAACTGAGAAAAGGGGAGAACAGATACACAGAGAATGACAAGGAGGTGTGTGGAGAACTCAACAAGAGATTCCAGGAGGTCTTCATAATAGAACAAGGAGAGGTCCTTGTACTAAATGAGGAGACAATCCAAGCAGCCTTGCAGGAATTTGACCTCACCAGTGATGAGGTCAAAAGGAATCTGTTGGAGCTGACTGTGATAAAGGTTGTTGAGCCTGAGAAGAATCTCACCATGGATACTAAAAGAAGGTGCAGAGGCACTGTGTGCCACTCTCTATGGTGTATAATAGGTCACTGGAAACGGGAGACCTACCGGAAAGCTGGAAGACAGCTAATGTAGTCATATATACAAAAAGGGTGACAGACAAGAGGGACTGAACTACAGGGCAGTTTCTCTAACTTGTATACCATGCAAGGTGATGGAGAAGAGGAAAAGGCTCGTAAAGCATCTGGAGGGAAAGAGCTTTGTAACACATCACTAGCATTGGTTCAGAGATGGTAAATCGTTCCTCACATGTCTAATAGAATTCTATGACCAAGCAACACAAATTAGGAAAGAAAAAGAAGGGTGGGCCGTCTGCATTTTCTTTGACTGCCAGAATGCCTATGACACAGTACCTCACAAAAGGCTGTTATAAAAGTTGGAGCAACAGGCAGGAGTAAAAGGTAAGGTGCTCCAGTGGATAAAGGAGTACCTAAGCAACAGCAAACAGCGAGTAACTGTAGGCATCAGAGTGGCGAGATGTCACCAGCGGGGTTTCACAGGGCACTGTACTTGGATCCATCCTGTTTCTAATATATGTAAATTACTTTCCAGAGGGTATAGACTCATTCATCTCAATGTTTGCTGATGATGCAAAAATTATGAGAGGAATCAAAACAGAAGAAGATAGACAGAGACTACAGGACGATCTGGACAAACTGGTGGAATGGTCTAGAAAATGGCTACTAAAGTTCAATTCAGGAAAGTGTAAAGTAATGAAATTAGGCGAAGGGAGCAGAAGGCTGAATACAGTGTACCATCTGGGAGGTGATATCCTGCAAGATACAAATAGAGAGAAAGAACTAGGGGTTGATATCTCACCAAAACTGTCCCCAGAGGCCCACATCAAAAGGATATCATCAGCGGCATATGCTAGACTGGCGAACATAAGAAGTGCCTTTAGAAACTTGTGTAAGGAATCGTTCAGAACCTTGTATTCCACCTATGTAAGACCAATCCTGGGGTATGCAGCTCCAGTCTGGAGTCCATACCTAGTTAAATACAAGACGAAGATTCAGAGATATGCTACCAGACTGGTCCCGGAACTGGGAGGTATGAGCTACGAGGAAAGGCTAAGGGACCTGAATCTCACATCCCTGGAAAATAGAAGATTAAGGGAAGACATGATAACCACTTACAAAATTCTCAGGGGAATTAACAGAGTGGACAAAGACAATCTCTTTAGCACGGGTGGAACACGAACAAGGGACACAGGTGGAACCTTAGTACCCAGATGAGTCACAGAGACCTTAGAAAGAATTTTTTCAGTGTCAGAGTAGTTAACAAATGAAATGCATTAAATAGTGATGTGGTGGAGGCTGACTCCATACACAGTTTCAAATGTAGATATGATAGAACCCAATAGGCTCTGGAATCTGAACACCAGTTGAGTGACAGTTGAGAGGCGGGACCAAAGAGCCAGAGTTCATCCCCCGCAAACACAACTAGGTGAGTACAACTACATGAGTACACACACACCAGTTGATTGAAAGCTGAGAGGCGGGACCAAAGAGCCAAAGCTCCAACCCCGCAAGCACAACTAGGCACGTAATAAATATTTTAGTAGGCATACAGTAGAATACTAGGCATATAAATAAATATTCAAATATTTTAGCAATCTCTTCATCAAAAAACTCAGGGCTGCATACCCTCAAAGCTCGAAGAAACATTCCTGAAAATACTGCCTGTTTAACTTTATGTATGCAGCCCTGACTTTTTTGATGAAGAGATTGCTAAAATATATGAAATTGGGAAAAGTTTACAGTACCCTAAGATGTTTTTGGATTGTTCGTTTGGGAATGCTAAACGTACGTTTTATAATAATGTCTCAAAAGCGAAACCAGAAAAAAGAAACTCATTGGTGGTACCTTATGCGATGGGATTTGAGAAACTTTCCCCAGTTTTTAAGAACCTTAATATCAATTTGGTGTTCACTAACAATACGATCAAGTCTAATTTAATAAAATACTCCCCTGGTACAGCAGGTTGTGTGTATTCGATTCCCTGCAATGATTGTGAGTCTGTGTACCTTGGACAAACAGGAAAATCCTTACAATTGCGTATGTCCCAACATGCTTATAGTATAAGAACTGCCCAAACGTCTAATGCGTTGTATCTACATACAAGTTTGTGTGATCACACTATTAATTGGGATGGGGCGAAAAGCATTGCCAATTGCAATGGCTTTGTGGAACGGAATTTAATCGAGTCTGCGCTAATTAGTCAATGTCCAAATCTTCTCAATGTTAGTACTGGTATGTACAAACTTGACCCAGTTTTAAGTTACAATATTACACAACAGTTTAAGAAAAAACTCTGAAATTGAGGCATACAATGTCTCATTACAATTGTATATTCATTTATTGTGTGTTCATGAGGCTTTTCCTTAATCTTTCATCTTATTCTCTGTCCGCTTAATCCTCTTTGATTTTTCCTGTTTCTGGTAATCCTTTCCTAGGGATGGGTTGGTCAGGTCTAGGTGCTGGCATGTATCTTCACTCTTGTCCTCAGTCATTCTGATGTTGACAACGGCCTTAACAAGCTGAAACGTTCATCTCTCTTCTCATAATCTTTGTGGTTTTTCCGCATACATATGATCAGTGTTTAGTGATCATCAATTGCATATATATATATATATATATATATATATATATATATATATATATATATATATATAATATATATATATATATAATATATATATATATATATATATATATATATATATATGTCGTACCTAGTAGCCAGAACGCACTTCTCAGCCTACTATGCAAGGCCCGATTTGCATAATAAGCCAAGTTTTCATGAATTAATGTTTATCGACTACCTAACCTACCTAACCAACCTAACCTAACTTTTTTGGCTACCTAACCTTACCTAACCTATAAATATAGGTTAGGTTAGGTTAGGTAGGGTTGGTTAGGTTCGGTCATATATCTACGTTAATTTTAACTCCAATAAAATAAATTTGACCTCATACATAATGAAATGGTTAGCTTATCATTTCATAAGAAAAAAATTAGAGAAAATATATTAATTCAGGAAAACTTGGGTTATTAGGCAAATCGGGCCTTGCATAGTAGACTGAGAAGTGTGTTCTGGCGGCTACTAGGTACGACATATATATATATATTATATATATATATATATATATCTATATATATATATAGATAATATATATATTATAGATATATATATATATATATATATATATATATATATATATATATATATATATATATATATATATATATATGTCGTACCTAGTAGCCAGAACGCACTTGTCAGCCTACTATGCAAGGCCCGATTTGCCTAATAGGCCAAGTTTTCATGAATTAATTGTTTTTCGACAACCTAACCTACCTAACCTAACCTAACCTAACATTTTCGGCTACCTAACCTAACCTAAGCTATAAAGATAGGTTAGGTTAGGTTAGGTAGGGTTGGTTAGGTTCGGTCATATATCTACGTTAATTTTAACTCCAAAGAAAAAAATTGACCTCATACATAATGAAATGGGTAGCTTAATCATTTAATAAGAAAAAATTAGAGAAAATATATTAATTCAGAAAAACTTGGCTTATTAGGCAAATCGGGCATTGCATAGTAGGCCAAAAAGTGAGTTCTGGCTACTAGGTACGACATATATATATATATATATATATATATATATATATATATATATATATATATATATATATATATATATATATATATATATATATATATATATATATATATATGTCGTACCTAGTAGCCAGAATGCACTTCTCGGCCTACTATGCAAGGCCCGATTTGCCTAATAAGCCAAGTTTTCCTGAATTAATATATTTTCTCTATTTTTTTTCTCATGAAATGATAAAGCTACCCATTTCATTATGTATGAGGTCAATTTTTTGTTATTGGAGTTAAAATTAACGTAGATATATGACCGAACCTAACCAACCCTACCTAACCTAACCTAACCTATCTTTATAGGTTAGGTTAGGTTAGGTTGCCGAAAAAGTTAGGTTAGGTTAGGTTAGGTAGGTTAGGTAGTCGAAAAACAATTATTCATGAAAACTTGGCTTATTAGGCAAATCGGCCTTGCATAGTAGGCTGAGAAGTGCGTTCTGGCTACTAGGTACGACATATATATATATATATATATATATATATATATATATATATATATATATATATATATATATATATATATATTATATATATATATATATATATGTCGTACCTAGTAGCCAGAACTCACTTTTGGCCTACTATGCAATGCCCGATTTGCCTAATAAGCCAAGTTTTTCTGAATTAATATATTTTCTCTAATTTTTTTCTTATGAAATGATTATGCTACCCATTTCATTATGTATGAGGTCATTTTTTTTTCATTGGAGTTAAAATTAACGTAGATATATGACCGAACCTAACCAACCCTACCTAACCTAACCTAACCTATCTTTATAGGTTAGGTTAGGTTAGGTAGCCGAAATGTTAGGTTAGGTTAGGTTAGGTAGGTTAGGTTGTCGAAAAACAATTAATTCATGAAACTTGGCCTATTAGGCAAATCGGGCCTTGCATCGTAGGCTGACAAGTGCGTTCTGGCTACTAGGTACGACATATATATATATATATATATATATATATATATATATTATATATATATATATATATATATATATATATATATATATATATATATATATATATATTATATAGAATATATATATGTGTGTGTATATAAATGGAACTGTTCGTTTGTGCATAACCGCTAATCTCCGAAAGCTCTTCACCGATTGCTTTGAATTTTTCACACACCGTTCCATTCGCATCTGAGCAGGTTTTTATAGACATACTATATAGATGTCACGTTTGTGATAGTAAAAAAAAACATGCTTTTTCTAAAAATTGTGTTTTCATGTGTT
The DNA here is from genome assembly GCA_020271785.1 of Procambarus virginalis. Classification (NCBI taxonomy): domain Eukaryota; kingdom Metazoa; phylum Arthropoda; class Malacostraca; order Decapoda; family Cambaridae; genus Procambarus; species Procambarus virginalis. The sequence goes on along the minus strand of WNGS01165076.1, from coordinate 6,533 downwards.
TTCATGTGAAGGGAAATCATCTAAACTTCCTTACCGATTGCTTTGAAATTTTGACACATCGTTGCATTCAAATAGGCGCGTCTTTTTATAAATCTACTATATACATGCCTCACCTGTGACAGGAAAAAACATGCTTTATTTGAATAACAGCACCGTCTGTTGGACGTAAGAGCAACACACACACTGTAATCTCCGAAAGTTCTTCACCGATTGCTTTGAAATTTTGACACAACGTTGTATTCGAATAGGAGCGTCTTTTTTAAATACCTACTATACAGATGCTAGCCCTGTGACAGGTAAAAAACATGTTTTTTTTTGAAAAACAGCGCTATCTGTTGTAAATAATAGCAACAATCACGCTTTACTAAATATGTCACAAATTCAATTTCAGTGTTCCCGATTGCATTGATAAATTTTATTTTCATAGATTTTGATTTTTGTTATTTAATTATGTTGTGTGACATTGTGTTGGTATTGAGCTGCGTTGTTTAACATACCGTTTATTTTGTAGGTAAAAGTATAGATACACACCTGTGACAGGTAAAACTATTTTTTTCTTGACAAACAGGGCCAGCTGTTGCATGTAAGAGCAACACACATGCTATACTAAATACGTCAAATTCCATTTCAATGTTTCTGATTGTATTGATAAATTGAATTGTCATAGATTTTGATTTATTTTCATTTTGATGTATTATTTTGTGAGATTGCGTTGGAATTGAGCTGTGTTAATTAAATGCATGCTGCACCATTTTCATGACTTGTCATTCCATCAATCTTGTTGATACGTTTGTGGAAATTTAAAAAGTTTTTGTGCTGGTTGGGTAATGCTAAATGGGAGACTGATGTAAGGGGAACAGGGCTCTGTTCTGGAACATTTGTTTTCAACTCTGCATACAAAATAGTTAGCGTATAATGTGAAATCAGCACTTGAAAATTTTCAGGTAATACGTAAATAGGATGAGAAATAAATTTAATAGATAAAAAAAAATCACTATATTTAATTTTAAATGAACAAGATAGGGTTGGAAAGCAGATGAATATGATGAGAGATACAGCTTAATGATGATAAATGTAAGATTCTGACCTTAGGGAATGCTAAAAGATTTTTGAAATATGAGCTGGAAAATATCGAAACTACGAAATGTGAAAGTGAAAAGATTTGAGTCATCAGAATAGAATCTTAAGTAAAAAAATAAATACATAATTTTCTATAGCTCAGTCCATCCTGCGGTTTTGGTGGTATTTATAGTATACGATGAAGACCATTCTATATATACTGACGTTCAACGAAAGACGAACGTAGAAAAATGAATTGTGTAGTTGGATAAACCGGAAAACTATTTTTTACTTGTGTTGCTTTGACAAACGAAACTAACCTATCCTAACCTCCCTAGACCTAATACACGAAATCTGAGGCTTAATATAGTACATATGTTTTCTATACTAGGCCTAGGAATATTTAAATTTAGCTTCATTTATTTTAACATAATTCCTTACTAGTCAGTATACTACTATCTAAAAGCTAAGAACGTACGAATTCTGACTATTGACGATCGTCACAAAATTTAAACAGGAGGATAAGTTGCTATATCTATAGAAGAGAATGGATATTTGTCTACCCAAGATTGAGGGTCTGACACTTGATATAGCCGATAAAACTGTGCACTCATTTGTTTGAGTGCACAGTTTGAGATTTGTGATTGTATTGAGAATGCCACAATGTAGTCTTGATCGACTCCCATGCCCCTAATTAAAGATGGATATCCTTCAATTTCAATCTAAGCGACTCATATGATGTTTGAAATGAGGAGTTTAGATTTCAATTTTTTTTT
>WNGS01165075.1:34360-44630 GCA_020271785.1 Procambarus virginalis | reverse complement strand
AATGTAGTCCTGGGGAAATACCTCATTCGTTATGATTCCTGAGAGTTTTGTTTCTGTGAGTCCGATTACATCTGGGTACACCTTGCGATCTTTTCCTTAGTTCACTTGCATTTGCTTGGTGATCCTAAATCTATGTTCGAGTACATCTAGTCCTGAAACATGACTGAGGAAGCAGGGGAAAACAGTGATAGAGGGACCCAGGATGGGCGCGTCCTATGAAGGGGAAACCTAGGGGTTCTTGGGTGTGCGGGTGGGGGGGGGGAGGTTTCGAGAATGGGAGGGGTGGTGTAGGAGGGAGGGCTTGGGTGGGGAGAGAAAAGAGGGTTTAGTGGTGGGGAGGCCTGGGGGGCTTAGGTGAGCGGGCGGTTGGGGAATGGGGCTTGAGGTGTGCGGAGAATGGGATGGCTTTGGAGATTGGCGTGCGAAAGGGTGGCTTGGGGGGTATGGGATGGAGGTAGGGCTGGTATCGGGTGGGGGGGAATGGGGGGTTGGGGGTGTGTGGGGGGAATAAGGTGGGGGAAATTTTACGGATGGAAGACTATGGAAGGAAGGGGCTGATGGGGGGGAGGTTGGAGGAAAGGAGTGCTGAGGGGGATGAGGAAGAAGGGAGGGTTGAGGAGAGTGGGGCGAAGTGTGGGATACTGGAAGGTTTTGGGGAGTGGGGGAGAAGGGAGGGCATGGGGATTTAGGGAGGGCTTTGGGGGTTGGGGAGAAGGGAGATCCTGGAGAGGAGGCGAGTGGGGGGAGGGTGCCCAAGGTGGGCACCTTGTGCACCAGGGGTTGGGGCAGGTAGGGAATCTATTGGGTGGAGGATGGGGGAGGTGCTTCTCTCACTGTGTCTGTTGAGCTTCTTGTGGAGGGTTCTCTGCTCCCCTCTGGGATTGTAGGGCTCGGGGTTGTGACTCCCTGATTCCTTTCTTTCTCCCTGCGCTCTCTCCTCGTGGCTGCTACCCTAATTACTCGTCCCTTGTCATATCCCTCTGCAGGAATACTTTTTGAACTTCTGTATATTTGCCAGTTCGCTCTTCCTTGCTAACAAGTCCTCTTTTGTTCTCTCGCTCTTGAATACCACCTTTATCACTTGTTCTCAGTCCTTGTTGTACCATCCAATCCTGAAAACATTTCCAATATTTTGGTCAACCCTCTCCATCTTTACCCCCTTAAGGATCTCCTTAACTTCATTTTGTCCTTGTCTCTCCTTTCCATGGACGGGTCCCTGTTTGCTCCTTAATGCCTACTATTACTACTACTCTTTTTCGCTCTATCAGCTGGCTAGTACATCTAGTTGCTTTCTGAGAAGAAGCCACTTCCATGGCAATTTCCCTAACTGCAGACCTATCTTCAGGGCAATTTTTAAGCAAATCTGCAAATGGGGGTTGTTTTGTAGAAGTCCCCTTAATAGTATCATCCATGTCCCTGAGGGATGGTTTGTGTCTGGTATTGTGGAGGAGTCTCCTTCAGGCTACTTATCTCCTCCTTTGCTGCCCTTAGTTCATCCTGCAGGTTGTTTACTGTCTCCCTCATTACCCTCAGTCCTTCACTGAATTCCTCCCACATTTGCTGGAATGTTCCCCTAATCCAGACTTCCTGTTCCTCTCCATCCTCCGAGTTTGTCCCTACCATGTTTGTCTTCCTGCGGTTTCTTCCCCGAGTTAGTCTCCATGTCATGTTTTCTGTCATGTTTTTCATGAGTGTTTGTGTGTGTATGTACTCACCAAGTTGTTGTACTCACCTAGTTGTGTTACAGGGGTTGAGTTCTGGCTCTTTGGCCCCGCCTCTCAACTGTCAATCAACTGGTGTACAGATTCCTGAGCTTATTGGGCTCTATCATATCTACATTTGAAACTGTGTATGGAGTCTGCCTCCACCACAACACTACTTAATGCATTCCATTTGTTAACTACCCTGACACTGAAAAAATTCTTTCTAACGTCTCACTGGCTCATCTGGGTACTAAGTTTCCACCTGTGTCCCCTTGTTCGTGTTCCACCCGCGATAAAGAGTTTGTTCTTGTCCACCTTGTCAATTCCCCTGAGAATTTTGTAGATGGTTATCATGTCTCCCCTTACTCTTCTGTTTTCCAGGGTTGTGAGGTTCAGCTCCATTAGCCTTTCCTCGTAATTCATTCCTCGCTGTTCCGGGACCAGTCTGGTGGCATACCTCTGAATCTTCTCTAACTTTGTCTTGTGTTTAACTAGGTATGGACTTCAGGCTGGAGCTGCATACTCCAGGATTGGTCTTACATAAGTGGTATACAGGGTCCTGAACGATTCCTTACACAAGTTTCTAAAGGCAGTTCTTATATTGGCCAGTCTAGCATATGCCGCTGATGTGGCATATGCTTTTTCATGTGGGCCTCTGGGGACCGGTGTGTACTCACCTAGTTGTACTCACCTAGTTGTGCTTGCGGGGGTTGAGCTCTGGCTCTTTGGTCCCGCCTCTCAACCGTCAATCAACAGGTGTACAGTTTCCTGAGCCTAATGGGCTCTATCATATCTACACTTGAAACTGTGTATGGAGTCAGCCTCCACCACAAACTGTGTGTGTACGTGTGTGTGTGTGTGTGTGTGTGTGTGTGTGTGTGTGTGTGTGTGTGTGTACTCACCTAGTTGTACTCACCTAGTTGTGCTTGCGGGGGTTGAGCTCTGGCTCTTTGGTCCCGCCTCTCAACCGTCAATCAACAGGTGTACAGTTTCCTGAGCCTAATGGGCTCTATCATATCTACATTTGAAACTGTGTATGGAGTCAGCCTCCACCACATCGCTTCCTAATGCATTCCATTTGTCAACCACTCTGACACTAAAAAAGTTCTTTCTAATATCTCTGTGGCTCATTTGGGCACTCAGCTTCCACCTGTGTCCCCTAGTGCGTGTGCCCCTTGTGTTAAACAGCCTGTCTTTATCAACCCTGTCGATTCCCCTGAGAATCTTGAATGTGGTGATCATGTCCCCCCTAACTCTTCTGTCTTCCAACGAAGTGAGGTTTAATTCCTGCAGTCGCTCCTCGTAGCTCATACCTCTCAGCTCGGGTACTAGTCTGGTGGCAAACCTTTGAACCTTTTCCAGTTTAGTCTTATGCTTGACTAGATAGGGACTCCATGCTGGAGCCGCATACTCCAGGATTGGTCTGACATATGTGGTATATAATGTTCTGAAAGATTCCTTACACAAGTTTCTAAAGGCCGTTCTTATGTTAGCCAACCTGGCATATGCTGCTGATGTTATCCTCTTGATATGAGCTTCAGGGGACAGGTCTGGCGTGATATCAACCCCCAGGTCTTTCTCTCTCTCTGACTCTTGAAGTATTTCATCTCCCAAATGATACCTTGTATCTGGTCTCCTGCTTCCTACCCCTATCTTCATTACATTACATTTGCTTGGGTTAAACTCTAACAGCCATTTGTTCGACCATTCCTGCAGCTTGTCCAGGTCTTCTTGAAGTCTCAAGCTGTCCTCCTCTGTCTTAATCCTTCTCATAATTTTGGCGTCGTCAGCAAACATTGAGAGGAATGAGTCTATACCCTCTGGGAGATCATTTACGTATATCAGAAACAGGATAGGTCCAAGTACAGAGCCCTGTGGGACTCCACTGGTGACTTCACGCCAGTCTGAGGTCTCACCCCTCACTGTAACTCTCTGTTTCCTATTGCTTAGGTACTCCCTTATCCACTGGAGCGCCCTACCTGTTACTCCTGCCTGTTTCTCCAGCTTATGCATCAACCTTTTATGGGGTACTGTGTCAAAGGCTTTCCGACAGTCCAAAAAAATGCAGTCCGCCCACCCTTCTCTTTCTTGCTTAATTCTTGTCACCTGATCGTAGAATTCTATCAATCCTGTAAGGCAAGATTTACCCTCCCTGAACCCATGTTGATGGGTTGTCACGAAGTCTCTTCTCTCCAGATGTGTTACTAGGTTTTTTCTCACAATCTTCTCCATCACCTTGCATGGTATACAAGTTAAGGACACTGGCCTGTAGTTCAGTGCCTCTTGTCTGTCACCCTTTTTGTATATTGGTACTACATTAGCAGTCTTCCATATTTCTGGTAGGTCCCCCGTTTCCAGTGACTTACTATACACTATGGAGAGTGGTAAGCAAAGTGCTCCTGCACACTCTTTCAATACCCATGGCGAGATTCCATCCGGCCCAACAGCTTTTCTCACATCCAGCTCCAATAGGTGCTTTTTGACCTCATCTCTTGTAATTTCGAACCTATCCAAGGTCACCTGGTTTGCTGCCACCTCTCCCAGCGCCGTGATATCTCCCTGTTCTATTGTAAAGACCTCCTGGAACCTTTTGTTGAGTTCTTCACACACCTCTTTGTCATTCTCTGTGTACCTGTCCTCGCCCACCCTAAGTTTAATCACCTGTTCCTTCACTGTTGTCTTCCTCCTGATGTGACTGTGTAGTAGCTTTGGTTCAGTCTTGGCTTTGTTAGCTATATCATTTTCATACCTTTTCTCAGCTGCTCTTCTCACACTGACATACTCGTTCCTGGTTCTCTGGTATCTCTCTCTACTTTCTGGTGTTCTGTTATTACGAAAGTTCCTCCATGCCCTTTTGTTCAGCTCTTTTGCTTTCATACATTCCCTATTAAACCACGGATTCTTCCTTTGCTTCTCTGTTTTTTCCTGTTGGGCTGGGACAAACCTGCTTACAGCCTCCTGACATTTTTGGGTGACATAGTCCATCATGTCTTGTACGGACTTGGTTCCGAGTTCTGTGTCCCAATGTATATCCCATAGGAATTTATTCATCTCCTCATAGTTTCCCTTTCTGTACGCCAGCCCTTTGGTTCCCAGTTCTTTTTTGGGGGTGATAATTCCTAGCTCAACCAGGTACTCAAAGCTCAATACACTATGATCACTCATTCCCAAGGGGGCTTCCAACTTAACTTCCCTTATATCCGACTCATTTAGGGTAAATATCAAATCCAGCAAGGCTGGTTCATCCCCTCCTCTCATTCTTGTCGGTCCCTTGACGTGTTGACTTAGAAAGTTTCTTGTTGCCACATCCAGCAGCTTAGCTCTCCACGTGTCTGGGCCTCCATGTGGGTCTCTGTTCCCCCAATCTATCTTCCCATGGTTGAAGTCTCCCATGATTAGAAGTCTGGATCCGTTCCTGCTAGCCACAGAAGCTGCTCTCTCTATTATATTGATGGTGGCCATGTTGTTTCTATCATATTCCTGTCTGGGTCTTCTGTCATTCGGTGGGGGGTTATATATGACTACTATTATAATTTTCTGTCCTCCAGTTGCAATGGTGCCTGATATGTAGTCCCTGAAACCTTCACAGTTCTGAATTACCATCTCTTCGAAACTCCAACCTTCTCTTAGTAGCAAAGCCACACCACCTCCTCCTCTCCCTTCTCTCTCTTTCCTCACTACATAGTAGCCCTGTGTGTGTGTGTGTGTGTGTGTGTTGTGTGTGTGTGTGTGTGTGTGTGTGTGTGTGTGTGTGTGTGTGTGTGTGTGTGTGTACTCACCTAATTGTACTCACCTAATTGTGCTTGCGGGGGTTGAGCTTTGGCTCTTTGGTCCCGCCTCTCAACTGTCAATCAACTGGTGTACAGTTTCCTGAGCCTACTGGGCTCTATCATATCTACATTTGAAACTGTGTATGGAGTCAGCCTCCACCACATCACTGCCTAGTGCATTCCATTTACTAACTACTCTGACACTGAAAAAGTTCTTTCTAATGTCTCTGTGGCTCATTTGGGTACTCAGCTTCCACCTGTGTCCCCTTGTTCGCGCCCCTCCAGTGTTGAATAGTTCATCCTTGTTTACCCGGTCAATTCCCCTGAGGATTTTGTAGGTTGTGATCATGTCCCCCCTTACTCTTCTGTCTTCCAGTGTCGTAAGTTGCATTTCCCGCAGCCTTTCCTCATAACTCATGCCTCTTAGTTCTGGGACTAGTCTAGTAGCATACCTTTGGACTTTTTCCAGCTTCGTCTTGTGCTTGACAAGGTACGGGCTCCATGCTGGGGCCGCGTACTCCAGGATTGGTCTTACATATGTGGTGTACAAGATTCTGAATGATTCCTTACACAGGTTCCTGAACGCCGTTCTGATGTTAGCCAGCCTCGCATATGCCGCAGACGTTATTCTCTTTATGTGGGCTTCAGGAGACAGGTTTGGTGTGATATCAACTCCTAGATCTTTCTCTCTGTCTGTTTCATTAAGTACTTCATCCCCTATTCTGTATCCTGTGTCTGGCCTCCTGTATCCACTGCCTAGTTTCATTACTTTGCATTTACTTGGGTTGAACTTCAACAGCCATTTGTTGGACCATTCACTCAGTCTATCTAGGTCATCTTGTAGCCTCCTACTATCATCCTCTGTTTCAATCCTCCTCATAATTTTTGCATCGTCGGCAAACATTGAGAGGAACGAATCTATACCCTCTGGGAGATCATTTACATATACCAGAAACAGTATAGGTCCAAGGACTGACCCCTGCGGGACTCCACTTGTAACGTCTCGCCAATCTGAGACTTCACCCCTCACACAGACTCGTTGTCTCCTGTTGCTTAGGTACTCCTCTATCCACCGGAGTACCTTCCCTTTCACTCCAGCCTGCATCTCCAACTTTCGCACTAGCCTCTTGTGTGGCACTGTATCAAAGGCTTTTTGACAATCTAAAAATATGCAGTCTGCCCACCCTTCTCTTTCTTGCCTTATTTTTGTTGCCTGGTCGTAGAATTCAAGTAACCCTGTGAGGCAGGACCTGCCATCCCTGAACCCATGTTGGTGCTGTGTTACAAAGTTCCTTCGCTCCAGATGCTCCACTAGTTTTTTTCGCACAATCTTCTCCATCAGCTTGCATGGTATGCAGGTTAGGGACACTGGCCTGTAGTTCAGTGCCTCCTGTCTATCCCCTTTCTTGTATATCGGGACTACGTTAGCTGCTTTCCAAATATCTGGCAGTTCCCCTGTTGCCAGTGACTTGTTATACACATGGAGAGTGGTAGGCACAGTTCTCTTGCTCCTTCCTTTAGAACCCATGGGGAGATTCCATCTGGGCCTATAGCCTTTGTCACATCCAACTCTAGTAAACACTTCCTTACTTCCCCGCTGGTAATCTCAAAGTCTTCCAGTGGTTCCTGGTTAGCTATTCCCTCTCTTACCTCTGGAATTTCTCCTTGCTCGATGGTGAAGACCTCCTGGAATTTCTTATTCAACTCCTCACACACTTCCTTGTCATTTGTAGTGAATCCTTCCGCCCCTATCCTCAGTTTCATAACCTGTTCCTTTACTGTTGTTTTTCTCCTGATGTGGCTATGCAACAATTTAGGCTGAGTCTTTGCCTTGCTTGCGATATCATTTTCGTATTGTCTTTCCGCCTCTCTTCTCATCCTGACATATTCATTCCTGGCGTTCTGGTATCTTTCTCTGCTCTCCAGAGTCCTGTTATTCCTATAGTTTCTCCATGCCCTTTTACTTTGCTGTACAAATTTCACAAGAAAATTAATTTCTTGATCAAAGTTATTTATATGTTCAAATTGGAATAACTTTGATCAATAAATTAATTTTCTTGTGGAATTTTTTTCAAATAATGGTTATCCTTTGCATATGGTACATACTTTTATAAGGAATTTCTCAAATAAGAAGTTTCAACCATCGTGTAGTATTACTACACTAGAAAGGGATATTAAATATATTAAATTACCATTTTATGGCACTATTAGTTTTTCTGTAAGTAGTCGTTTGAGGAAAATGTCGCAGCATTGTTATCCTCAAGTAGACTTTAGATTTACTTTTGTCAACACTAATACCATAGGCTCTTATTTTAAATTTAAAGATAAAGTGCCTACCCTCCTGTGCTCTAATGTCGTATATATGTATAATTGTTCCAGCTGTAATGCTGTATATATCGGGAGTTCCATTCGGAACTTTAAGATTAGGATACTTGAGCACCGGGGAGTTTCTTTCAGGACTGGATTACCATTGTCTAAACCAGCATTTTCGGAGATTAGAAACCACTGTTATGAGTTTAATCATTCTCTGCTGGAATCTGATTTTAAAATTCTGGACACTTGTATAAATGGCCAGTCAGATTTGAGAGTAATGGAATCCTTATATATAAAGGAGTTTCGGCCTCTGTTAAATAGCAACCTTTCAGCTGTTCAATTGTACACTGTGTAGTGCACAGTAGGCCCTGTAATTTGCTTTATAGTTCATTCTGGTAGGTAGTTCATTTTATTATAATTTTGTTTAGTTTACCATGTTTTTGCCTTTTCTTACTTATTTCAAGTCTTGACAATGTACATTATTATAATTTTTTTATTTAGGATACATAATACATTTTTTTTTGGTATTTAGTTTTATTTATATTTGAGTTTTTATAAGATTTTGGTTAGTACTTTATACTTGTAGCTTATTCTGCTTGCATTTTATATACATTTTTTGTAGATTTGTGGTCATTATATCAATGTTTGTTATAGTGTTTAGTATCTATGTGGGTAACTACGGGCGTCGTCGCATCAGAGTACTTTGCTTTAGGAGGTCAGACCCCACCCTGATCCGGTGCATTATACCGGTAAGAGACGGAGACCTCTTAAAGAAAGTGCAACCCTCTAGTTCAGGCTCTCCTGCACCCAGCACTGCCGGGTGGATAAATATAGGGCAGCAACGATTAGAGCCTCCTGAACATGCTGTTCAGAGTGAAGGTGCGGTTCCGAGGAACCGACACCACATACAGCAAGATCGAGATAATGAATCTACTATCATCAACCTCTGGGGTAGCACCTATCGACGTCGTTATGGACGTGAATGGGCCCCAAATTCTTTTCAGTAGTGCAGCAGCACTAGAAAGCCTATTCACCACGACAACGACCACTGCACTCGAAGCACAGGGCCTAACACTCCTGCCTCCCTACCAGTTCCTGGCAGTAAGGACTATATTCATTCACAGAGTGAGTGACATCATCGCTGAACGACCAGCTTCTGAGATTGTGAAGAGCATAAACACCCAAAACAGATCCCTCACGGCCATATCGGCCCACCTCATTCAGCAGGATGTAAACAGAAAGCCAACCCTCAAGGTCACCCTCAAGACTCCGGCAGAGGCTACTCTCGCGGCCGACAACGGCCTCAGATGCTGTGGAGTGGCCTGCACACCCCACCAGATCTCCAGGCAGCGATATTTCACCTGCGTCAGTGCTTTCGGTGTTATCAATACACCCACTATTCACAAAAGTGCCCAAATCCGAAGCAGAAATGCAGCATCTGTGCTGGGGAACATCATCACAAGACTTGCACAGCTGCCACCAAGCGTTGTCTGCTCTGCGACGGTGACCACACAACCGTCTCTCAAGACTGCCCCAAGCGACAAGAGGAAATCAAGCAAATGACAGAAGCCAGACCAAGAAACTCTACTCCAAGAACGAAGGAATTTAACATTCAAGAACAAGCCTTCCAACTCTCCCGACAAGTGGCGCCGCGAGCGGCGCGCAACCCAACTACTGGACCAGCAACTCCCGCGCCAGCCAATCACAGCCTCAAACGACGCCTCTGCACCAATCCTCACTCACACCGCCTCCAGCCACCTCTGACAGCACTGTAGCAGCTTTGATACACTTCGCTACTGAACTCTCAGGAGGAGATCTCCGACAACGGTACAGAATACTAAATGAACTATACAAGGCAAACAATCTTCCCACGTTCGTGATTCCAGAGGCCATGTTTACTGCTGGCTCCTCTCCACCAAAGCCCGACCCCGTTCCAGAGACGCCTGTCAACCTGGACCCTACAACTCCAGATACACCAGCGACTACATCTGATATCGTGGCATTGCCGCCAACTTCTCCTGCAAGTTACACCACGTCTTCTGATGACGACTCGAACGCCTATGTTGAAATTGAAGCACAAACATCACCCCCAGCACCAGAGACCACTGCAGCACACTCACCACCCTCAGCCCAGGAGACAGATTGTGTAGAAACTCCAGAAATGGAAACTCCGGAAATAGCAGCAGTGCGTCAACAGCGTGAAAGGAATGCAGTCGGATCGCCCGAGTTCAGACGGTTCTCCAGCCAGATGTACAACATGACGGCAGACATCATGAAGCAGGCCTACCCAGAAAACACATACAGTTTACATAACAACGTAATCTTCGAGGAATGCGATGAGTCTACACTGTCACCTGACCTCTTCAACAGTGACTACTCTGAGTACAAACAACAGATGATTACAAGAAGCATGAAGAAATAGCTAAGAAAGAAACCAACCAACTGAGGGCAGCCGCTCTCTTCCCCCTCTTTAGGGGGATGGGG
>WNGS01165074.1:66848-91137 GCA_020271785.1 Procambarus virginalis | reverse complement strand
AACCACATGTGAAAATAGAAAATGCTTAATGCGTTTTCGGTAATTCGCCTTCATCAGAGCGAAGTAGAATGAAGATGTCATCTTCATTCTACAGGCATACCTCAGTTTAAGAGTTTAATTGGTTCCTGGAGACGCCTTGTATTCCGAAACTCGTATTCTGAAGCTAATTTCCCCATAAGAAATAATGGGAAATAAATTAATCCGTTCCTGACTACCCCAAAAACCCCATATCAAACTAAAATTTTATACCTAATTCATCTAAATAAACCTACAAACTATGTTCAAGTTATTACTTACCTTGCTGTTGAATGCTGTAGGCGTATGGAAGATGGTGAGGAGAGGAGGAGTTACTGTTTGGAAGGGAGTCCCCTTCCATTATCACATCAGGCAGTGAGGACTTCACTGGTATGCACACACTGGCACATTTTGCCTGCATACCACTAGGACTTGCTTGTCTTACTAAGAATTTGTCTAAAGACACTTGTTTTTCCCTACATTTTAACACTTGTCTGTAGTAAGACATCACATTATCATTTAAAAGGTCAATGCAACGGCCTGCTACAGCTTTATCTGGGCGAGTTTTTTCAACAAAACTTTGCAGTTCTTCCCATACTTCACACATTTTCTTAATCAAGAAAGGACATCCTCTACTGCCTCTACTCACAGCTATTTTCTTAGGTTGAACCTTATCAAAGGCTTTCTTGAGACCCATGGTGAGATATATAATAACAAATTGTATAGTCAAATGACCAAAAATCCAACAAAACACTGAAAATCCAGGTGAAGAATTGATGTGGGATAGTCACTGGGCGCGAGACAATGGTAAACTGAGGGGCGGAGGGGCGACGATCGCCGAACCACCACGCGCTAGATCGGCCTGTACGCGTATCAACAAACTCACGTCCCGAGGTAACCCTCGCGTTCCGAGACATATTTTCCGAGGAAATCCTGCTCGTCTTCCGAAAAACTCGCATACAGGGACACTCGCATTCCGAGGTACCACTGTACTTTGCTCTGATGAAGGCGAATTAGCCGAAAACGCGTTAAGCATTTTCTATTTTTCACATGTGGTTATTCTGCATATATATATATATATATATATATATATATATATATATATATATATATATATATATATATATATATATATATATATATATATATATATATATATATATATATATATATATATATATATATATATATGTTGACAAGACCACACACTAGAAGTTGAAGGGACGACGACGTTTCGGTCCGTCCTGGACCATTCTCAAGTCACAAGCGACTTGAGAATGGTCCAGGACGGACCGAAACGTCGTCGTCCCTTCAACTTCTAGTGTGTGGTCTGGTCAACATACTTCAGCCACGTTATTGTGACTCTTCGCCTGCATATATATATATATTAGTATATTTGGTAGCAGTCTTTCCTGTAGACATATATTATTAAATATGACCGAAAAGTAAGATTAATAATTCTAACACGAATTTTCTCTATTATATTTCTTTTCACTGTCGGTGGAAATTGAAAAATCAGTTCTCCAAAATTCATTTTTATTTCTAGTCTGACGCGACGCTAGAGCGCGTTTCACTTATTACATTTTCAAAGACTTTAGGTTACACACACACAACTAACACTAAACAGAGTTTAAACAGCTTTCATTTATACCTGCATTTCGGTGAGGTGATATGTTACAATAGTTTTGGATGAGGTGAAAACAAACTTTCAACACAAGCCAGAACGGGGTATAAGCTAAAGGGAAGAATAGAAGTAACTGCAGAGGGCCTATTGGCCCATATTTCTTGATGCTTCTATATTGGAGTGGAGTCTTGAAGTGGGTAGAATATAATTGTGCATTAATTGGCTGTTGATTGCTGGTGTTGACTTCTTAATGTGTAGTGCCTCGCAGATATCAAGCCGCCTGCTATCGCTGTATCTATCGATGATTTCCGTGTTTTCTGTTAAGACTTCTCTGGTGATGGTCTGGTTGTGGGAAGAGATTATATGTTCCTTGATAGAGCCCTGTTGCTTATGCATCGTTAATCGCCTGGAAAGAGATGTTGATGTCTTGCCTATATACTGAGTTCTTTGAGGCTTACAGTCCCCAAGTGGGCATTTGAAGGCATAGACGACATTGGTCTCTTTCAAAGCGTTCTGCTTTGTGTCTGGAGAGTTTCTCATGAGTAGGTTGGCAGTTTTCTTGGTTTTATAGTAAATCGTCAATTGTATCTTCTGATTTTTGTCTGTAGGGATAACGTTTCTATTAACAATATCTTTCAGGACCCTTTCCTCCGTTTTATGAGCTGTGGAAAAGAAGTTCCTGTAAAATAGTCTAATAGGGGGTGCAATTAATGAAGACAACTCTGAAGAGACAACTAACACAACACCTGTACCCCCTATTAGACTATTTTACAGGAACTTCTTTTCCACAGCTCATAACACGGAGGAAAGGGTCCTGAAAGATATTGTTAATGTGATGAATGTGTAACTAGTGATGAATGTCTGTGAAGACTTGTAATGATTGTGGCGGTACGATCAGTTGGTATTTTCTCGGCAGCGATCTTGAGAGCACTCCACAGAGGGCCGATTCATTCTTCTCTGGCTGGTTCTCCGTGCAGTCACACACGACCTTCTGGGCTCTGTTCCTCACCTCTCCTCCTCCTCCTCTCTTATCTCTCCTTAACCTGTGTAATAAGCTAAGTATCTATTTCATGTGTATTAGTATAAGTGCCACCGAGTTCTAGGTTATTTAGTGGTGACTTCTTAACCCTTACACTGCTAAGGGGTCCTGGGGACATTTACACCCCTGTGCGCAAGAAAAAAAAATTCAAAAATTTTTTTCGTCTTCTAAACATGTTAATTTGTGTCCCCTGAGCACGGGAAAAATAACAAAAAAAATCGTAGGTGACATATTTTGGGCGCAATTGACCGAGGAAGTCTGGCAAAAAGTGGGCGTTGACAGAGCGGTCGTCAGGGCCGGTCAGCGTCACCCGCGCTGACAGATGGGAGTTGCCACAAAGATATTATTACCTAATTGTTTCAATGTCTCCGATTGATTTTTTTTTATTTTTTTTTGCAGTAATATTATTCAATAGTGTGTATTGTAATATATTTATATAATAAAAGTGGTGAATAATCGCTATACTCAAAAGTATGGTGTGCATATTTGTGATTCTATTATTATGTTTATAAAACAATAAACAAACAGTTTTACGGCTATTACACTCTATACACAGGTTTTATGTAAGTATCTGCATGTTTTGGTCACCATAACGAACCACTAAGTTGGTATTGAGAGTCGAAAAGCAACGAGGAGTTACCGCCACACACCAGCCAGCCACTCGCTGCCACTCCCTCAACACATGCACTAAACTTTCTCCCCCAACAATACCATTTGTGGTGTTATTACACTATATACAGACGTTATATATAATTATGTATATATTTTGTTCACCACAACTGTACAGCTAAGCTGATATAGTTAGTTCAGGCACTAAGAGTCGTCGCTATACACAGCTGGCGGCTGGCGGCTCCCTCACTCTTTCAAGGTCACACGCACTAAACTTTCTCCCACCACAATACTGTTTGCAGTGTTATTACCCTATATACACATATTATATATAAATATCTGCACGTTTTATGCACAGTAACTGTACACCTAAGCTTGTAGTGCGCCCAAAGAGCATATTGGCCACTCTCTGAACAGCTAGACAAATCGTGCAGACGACGTCACCTCCGTCACCCAAATGGCTCCTCCGTCACCCAGATGGCTCCTCCCAGCATAACCCTTTTGCTGTTATTACACTAATACACACATTATATATAAGTATCTACATTTGTGTTCACCATAGAGAACCACTGAGCTGGTATGGTGAATGTAAACAATAACAGGTGGCCACACAGTCAGTAAACGATGCTGTCTCCCTCCGTCTCTCAGCATCACTCCTCCTACAGCGCTAATTATTACAACAATCCTGCTATTATCACAACCCTGGTTATTTATATCACAGTCAGGGGTCATCTGTAATATTGTCATCGCTAAATAATAACAATTATATATTTATTTTGACATTTTTCGGCGATGCTGTGGTCACAAGCTGAACAGCAATGCTGCTCGCTCATGCTGCGTGCGCCAGCCTTGGTTGCTCCAACAGTAATGTGCCTCTCACACCTGAGAATATTGCCCACGATTTTTTTTTAAATTGCGTCTGTTTACAAGAGCCCAGAGGAAGCTAATGTGAACCCCGTGTAGCCGCGGGCCATTTGAATCGGGCGTGGCACCCTATGGCGTATATATACGCCATGCGCACCGTGGGACATGTTACTCAGCGCGTATATATACGCCATGCGCAGTTTAAGGGTTAAGCCAGTGTTCGACCCCCAAACATTACTCTGGGATGGGTTGAGGTGACCGACCACATGTGCCTTATTTACAGTGATACCTACATGTGTGTTCTAGTATTCTTTCAAGGAAAGTAGCTTTTACCCTAGTTGCAGTTTGTAAGCCATGTCTCCTGCTTATGTGGATTCAAGGAGTTTAATGTAAGGTCGAGTGGTAAAATAATTTATGGTATTTTGTGTATGGGGGGTTATTAGAGGGTTTAATATATAAGTATTAGAGGTTAGGAGTATCCTTTCATCCTGTTTGGAGTGGAGTAGGTGATTAACGTCTAGATTCCAGACCTTTATATAGAACAAGTATCATTTGTTGGGAATTGTTTTCCTGGGGGCTGGGGCCTTGCCTAACTCTCACTATTTAAGGAATTCCTTGACTTTAACTATTGGCCCTCACACAGCAACCAGCTGCTCTCCCCCTACCCCCACATAACAAGTGGTTGGCCTGTCCAGGATATGTACATTTTTTTTATAAATTGTATAAATTTAAGCTTTGAGTACCGGAACTAAAAAACCAGCTTTAAATTTAAAGAAACACCATTTTCTGGGTGAGTCCCAGAGGCTCCCCGGAGCTTACTAGGTGGATATGTTAATGTCAGACTTTGGCATCAGTCATGTGTATGGAGTTCTTATGGGCCTACCGGGGACCATGAGCCAGAACCTGGCCCCCTCTAGAGAGGCAAGGGGAGCAATGGCCTATAGAAACCTCCGTGTAATTGGAAGCATTCTATGTCTGCCATCGACCAGGTTAGGCACCCAGAAAGGTAGGCATCCAAAAACAAACCCCTATTCTGGTGAAAATTGCAATTAAAAGCCGAACGAGTGGATAGAACTTCCCAAGCAAAAACGAGCAAACTAGTATGACGTTATCCGTCGTCACGCTGCTGTCTGCGCAGCCCCTCCCTCCCCGGGAGGGGGAAGAGGCAGCCGTCCAGCAGATGACGTGTGACTGCCAGCACATCAGTTCAAGAACTGGGAAGGTGGGCTACCAGCTCATCTGAACCGGCTACCCCCCAACTCCTTCATGGGGGGGGGGGCAGTAGCGCTAACGAGCAGGAGTGGTAATTGGATGAAATGTTGCTTTTTTGTTTTCTTTCTGTTGAGTTCATTTGCTCTTTTCGGATGTAGGTCACAATTTCCACCAGTGTGTGGTCAGTTTTGTTTTGCCTATTTTCTGGCTGCATTTCTCGGTCGATGCCAATTATGACACGTTTTAAATGTAAAGTACTCGTAGGCCATTGCTCACTGCACCTCTCTGAGGGGGCTAGGTTCTGGCTTGTGGTCCCCAGTAGACAAAAGAATTCCTGTCATTGATGACCCCAAGCTAATATAGCTGGGAGGGAGGGAGCTCCCCACAAAAAACCAGCGTTGAATGTAATGAAACGCCATTTTCTGGGTGAGTCCTGGAGGCTCCCCGGAGCTATCCATGGCTGATATGGATACCCTAACTATTTTGCATCAGTCGATGTGGGTGGAGTTCTAGGCCTACCGGGGACCACGAGCCAGAACCTAGCCCCCTCAGAGAGGCACGGGGAGCAATGGCCCATAGAAATGCACATGTGATTTGGAGCATTCTATATCTGCCATCGACCGGGACAGGCACCCAGAAAGGTAAGCGCCACAAAACAAATCCCTATTCTGGTTAACAACAAAAATTGACAAACGAGTGGACAGAACTCCCCCAGGAAAACGAGCTAACAAGCATGACGTCACACGAGCCGCGCCGCATGTTTGTGCAGCTCCCCCCTCCCCGGAAGAGGGAAGGGGAGCCCCAGACCCCCGCGCCGGCTATCCCCGCCCCAGTTCTGAGGCTGGATATCAAAACCGCGAAAAACCCGACGACCGGAGGGTGGGAGGGTGCCGGGGAGCCTCCGGGACTCACCCAGAAAATGGCGTTTCATTACATTCAACGCTGGTTTTCTGGGAGGAGCCCCTACGGCTCTCTGGAGCTTCTTCACCAAAGACTACCTAGGAAAACAAGGGGACATACCCGGGAGGCGGTCGGTGAACCACTCCTCAACACGAAGTCGAGACAACAACCAAAGGACCCCTCTGGAAAGCAGCAGGCACTACATTCGCCAGAAAAAGGGAGAACGGCCGCAGACGAAGAAACCTTTGACCAAAATCACAGGAGCCAAGAAACCACTGTGCCTGAGAAGAGCATGTTGCTCTGCCACACGACCCCCAGAGGCCAATGCCAAAAGATAGCCGAGGCAAAGCAAACCTGGCCCCATGGAGCCACAACCACCAAGGAGAAGAAAAACAGGAGAGCACCCTGTCCAAAGACCTGGACGGCACAGGCAGTGCAGAAATAGGCCGGAGGCGAAACAATGCACGATACAGCCTGCGAAACGGCACAGAAGGAACATCGATACCGAAAGCTAGCAGCAGAACCCAGGAACAGTCCCAAGCGCCTCTACACCTTCAGCAAGCCAATCCTATGACAGCCCCAGGAGGGAAAAGAAAACGCAGGACCAAAACCAAAATACCACAAGCGTGCAAGTCCACCACCACAAGTGCAGCCAACAGGGAAGGAACCTGCATAAGGAGCCGCCCCGCACCAACACCCCGCAGAAGGGCAGGAGCGAAGACTCATTAAAAGGAGCACAACCGCCCCCAGGAAAACGAGTAGCGCCGAGACAGCGCGAAGAGGAAAGAGATGCACAAAAGAACAAGAAGGCCAAACATCTAGAAACTGCCGGGAAGAGGACCCACTAGCCCTAGAAAGGACTGGAGGGAAGCTCAACCGAATGACGACAGTCGTACCAGAAAACGGGAAGGAGCTGACTTGGGTTAGAAAACACAATCGCATTTTCCCACTCTCTCTCTCATTATTCCTGTCCGTTCATTCTCCGCCGCACACGTACATTTACGTTTACAGTAGAGTGAAGGAGGAGGGGCCCACTGGGAAGTGTGTCAAGGAAAACCCAGCACAAGACGCCGCCAGAGTAGCAGGCGCCGGCCCTGTCAACAAGAGGAGCAGCAGTGTTATCGCCTGCTGCTGTCTCTCTATGGTGTGGGTGCCAGAAGCCACTGAGCGACCGGGGACAAGGAAGAAAGATGTCGGTGACGGGTGTCACGAGCCCCAACAGATGACCAATGCAGTATACGGCACTAGGAATGTGACGTGCGCCGGCCGGACCGATTGACATGTCAACGTCTCACAGTGGGTGTTGATCTTCCCTCCGTTTATCCGCTTTCTCCTTTCCCACGGCAATAGGGTGCAGCTACCAAGGCTACCCCAAAACTGTCCCAAACCTTCGAAAACAAAAGAAGCAAGCAAAGAACGAAGGCATAAAAAACTCCGTCGCACCCGAGACCAAAAGTCATGCAGAACCCCAAGAAGAGGATGACATGACTGAGAAGGCCCGTCCTGGAAAAAGGGGCGAAGACTGTAGAAAAACACCCACCGACAGGATGGAAACAACAGGCACTCCGGACAAAGAAAACCGAGCCCAGGGAGGGCCCGACGCCCACAAAATACGTGCGGAGCGGAGGGACGAAAAACCCCACACCACAAAACCGCAAGCCCCGCCCTGAGGGGTAGAAAGACCCCGGCGGGGACCAACGGGGGCCGAAGGCCCCGTACGTTAGCACCACCCCTGCCCCGGGAACCCACCCTGTAGGCCCCGGGGCCAAGCTGTCCCCTCAAAGCCCCAGCGTCAACAAAAACCCCGGGGCAGCCATGAAAAACAAAAAGGAAGGGAGCCCACTAGGCTCCGGAACTTGAACAGAAACCGGAGGAAAAGCGAGGGGCGAGACGAAGACCCCAAGCTCATCCCTAACCAGCACAACGAGGCGAGGACAAGACAGAGAATCCAAGGAACCTGGAAAAACCAGGCCCAGCACAGCAAGACCCGCAAGGAAGGAGGGCCCCAGAGGGAGCACGGAAGGGCCGAACATAATGCCACAACCAACCCCGACACGCAGCTGCAGTACCAAAACCGCAGCAAAACGTCCCCACACTCAGAGGAAGCGACAGAGAAGATAGATAAATCATACACGAGTGGCACACAAGGGGACACAGGCAGAAATTGAGCACCCAACCGAGCCACAGGGACGGTAGGAGAAAACGTGTGCAGTGTAACAGGCAACCGAAGGAACACATTAGGCAGCCCACCATGGGCTGATTCCATACACAGCCCCAAGAGCAGAGACGAGAGCGCCCATGAAGCACAGAATCCGCTCAACAGGCAAACGACATGGGAGAGGCGGAACTAAAGAGCCAGAACCCAACCCTGCAAGCACACAACACCCTCGACACAGGAAAACGTACCACCAAACAGACACTCCCACCGTTGCACCGTGGAACAAGGTGGAGGCGGGGCCCCGAACTCAAGCCAGGTTAGACAAGCATAGGAGAGGGGCAGGAGTACAGGCAGGGGTCGCCTCGAAAGGGCCAAGAGGCCACCCGCAGACACCCGTGAACCGAGGAAGGAATCAAGTGGAGAGAACAAGAGCAGCCCAATATGGGCTAATAGCCCTGCAGCAGGCACCTCGGGTGATACGGACCACTGTCACAAGTACGTACGTACACCCATGCCTACGTCCAAAAACAGCATCAGGACGAAGGAAACGCCAAACCGCACCAACTCACCTGCAGAACATAGGCGCTGAAAGGCCATGACGCAAACATTCGAGTCCGCAGCCGTCGGAGGCGGCCAGGGCGCCCTTGCTGGAGAGGAGGGGAGCGGCGAAGGAGGCTCCCCCCCCTAGAACGCAGGGAAAAACCTCGTGACCTTCCCACAGCGGGGAAGGGGGCACGTATGGGGATATGATCACCACATTTAAAATTCTGAAAGGAATTGAGAGGGTAGATAAAGACAGGCTATGTAACACAAGGGGCACACGCACAAGGGGATACAGGTGGAAACTGAGCCCAAAGGAGCCACAAAGATAGTAGAAAGAACTGTTTTAGTGTCAGAGTGGTTGACAAATGGAATGCATGAGGAAGTGATGTAGTGGAGGCTGACTCCATATTCAGATTCAAGTGTAGATATGATAGAGCCCAATAGGCCCAGTAATCTGTACACCTGTTGAATGACTGTTGAGAGGCGGGACCAAAGAGCCAGAGCTCAACCCCCGCAAACACAACTAGGTGAGTACAGCAGCACCCCAGACAACCCCCAAGTAACGGGGCACGGATGGGATGAAGAAAAGGACGAGAGGCGAAGCCCCCCCGAGAGAAACGTGTGCACACCGCCCGGAACCAAAACAAACTCACGGCGCATGCGCAGGACGCAAAAGAAAAGTAGCCCAACAGGGCGAGAAGTAGCCCAATAGGGCGAGAAGTAGCCCTAAACTGCTACAAGCAGCCCAAAACTGCTACCAGTAGCCGAAAACTGCTACAAGTAGCCGAAAACTGCTACAAGTAGCCGAAAACTGCTACAAGTAGCCGAAAACTGCTACAAGTAGACCAAAACAGCTACAAGTAGCCCAAAACTGCTACAAGTTCCGGGACACGCAGAAGATAAGCCGCAAAGGCCAACGGCATCGTAGACGAAGAGATGCGGTTAGCCGAAAAACTCCGGAAGACGGAACCGAAGGAACCAAAAGGACACGGAACCGAACCCGGGGAGGAGCAGAACCCAAGCCCAATCGTGCGCAGAGGGGGGAAAGAAAAACCCCACTCCTCGCAACAATAAGCCCCGCTCAGAAGGACGGAATCCAGGCGGGGCGCAATGGAGCACAAAGCCCCCAAGGCCGCTCCTCCCCAACCCCAGGAGCCTCTACACCAGGCCCCGGGGCCGAGTTGACCTCCTAAGCCCCAGCCCCGCAAGAAAAAGCCGGGGCAGCTGAGAGAGCTGGAAGAGAAGGGGCCCACTGGTCAGACCCCGGAGCATCGGCCGGAGGAACAGACTCGAATGCCTCCGCAATACCCCGGACGGGGCAACCCCCAAAACTGCCCAAGTCTCAGAACCTCGAACCCCGCCCCGACCCCGAAGCCTACAGATGCGTAGGGGCCGGAAGCAGGAGGGGGAAAATCAAGGGGCGTGGAAGAACCAAAGCCGAAGCGACCAAAACCCCCAAGTGTGTCCCTACACAAGTGGGGCAGCATCGGGGTATCCGGGGAAGCGACAAACCTGAGCGCGTTGCAACAACCTACCCTGCAACGCGCGAGCTGCCTGCACCCACGGGAATTCATCAGCAGACTGGGTGAATGGAGTCACGAACAAGCAACAAAGCTCGCAGGACTCAGGGTCGAATGTGTCACCGACCCAACAGGCAGCATGACGGAGGCAAAAACAAGGAGAGTCACCATGAGACAAAGGGACAGAGCAACCCTCAACTCGCACAAAGCGAGAGGGGACGCAAGGGTCTCGACAATCGGACCCGAGAGCCCCCGGGGGGTTTCCCAGGGCCCCTAGACTGGGTCTGCTAAGGGTTATCCCAGGCAAGGCACTGCTAACCGGCGCCCCAAACTACCAAGCAAACTGCTAAAGCTGAACCCACGGGATGTGTCCACCTGTGAGGGCGAAGCAGGGGTGCCACCACACAAACGAACCTAATATAAGGGGGGGGGGGAACAAGGCAGAACCCCCTACCAGGCAAAAACAAATATAAAAGAAAAACCACACAAGTGGACAACGTACCCAGAGGGAACAGAGCCGGCTGCTGTCATAGGTGAAAACTAGCTACGCAGTGCCCTGTGCCCCACCAGTGTTACAACTACCCCTTACCCCAAGGTAAACAAGGGAGGAAAACTCCCAAACTCTCGGGGTGGCCAAACGCCAAGCAGCGAAAAGCCAACAGAGGTAGACCCAAGGTGGCTTGTGGAAGGCAACCCCAAGCCCCAAGGGCTTACAGGGCACTCAGGGAAGGTGACCCTAAGCACATGCAGCCCGAGTACCTGAGAATACTACTCCCAGCTCACACGATCACCGTAAGAGCAGCACTGCAAACAAGTCACAGCACAGAAACAAGACCGAAGCTGGAGCCACACGACTGTGCATTATCCCATCAGCCGAGGAACTGAGGTGGGGATAGCCGGCGCGGGGGTCTGGGGCTCCCCTTCCCTCTCCCGAGGAGGGGGGAGCTGCGCAGACATGCAGCGCGGCTCGTGTGACGTCATGCTTGTTAGTTCGTTTTCCTGGGGGAGTTCTGTTCACTCGTTTCTCGATTTTTGTTGTTAACCAGAATAGGGGTTTGTTTTGTGGCGCTTACCTTTCTGGGTGCCTGTCCCGGTCGATGGCAGATATAGAATGCTCCAAATCACATGTGCATTTCTATGGGCCATTGCTCCCCGTGCCTCTCTGAGGGGGCCAGGTTCTGGCACGTGGTCCCCGGTAGGCCTAGAACTCCACCCACATCGACTGATGCAAAATAGTTAGGGTATCCATATCAGCCATGGATAGCTCCGGGGAGCCGTAGGGGCTCCCCCCAGAAAAATACTTATATTAATGTATCTATGATTATATTACAGCTTTGAAAAAACCAGCGTTGAATGTAATGAAACGCCATTTTCTGGGTGAGACCCCAGAGGCTCCCAGAGCTTACTAGGCTGATATGCTAATGTCAGACTTTGACATCAGTCATATGTATGGAGTTCTGTGGGCCTAATGGGGATCACGAGCCAGAACTTGGCCCCCTCAGAGATTCATGGGAAGCAATGGCCTATAGAAACCCCCGTGAGGTTGGAAGCATTCTATGTCTGCCATTGACCGGGTCAGGCACTCAGAAAGGTAAGCATCCCAAAACAAACCTCTATTCTGCTGAAAATATTGCAACCAAAAATTTAACAAGTGGATAGACCTCCCATAAAAGAAAACTTGCAAACGAGCATGATGTTACACGTCGCCGCGCTGCTGTCTGCGCAGCTCCCCCCTCCCCGGGAGGGAGAAGGGAGAGTCCCAGACCCCCTATGCCGTCTATCCATCTGTCAGATCTGAGGCTGGATATCAAAATACGTGAAAACCACCAACCGGAGGGAGGGAGGGAGGGATGCCAGGGAGCCTCCAGGTCTCACCCAGAAAATGGCATTTTCTTACATTCAACGCTGGTTTTCTGGGGGGAGCCCCTTCAGCTTCCTGGGGCTAACTACCCACAGAGGAAAAACATAGAGACTTACCCAGGAGACAGTCGCTGCTCACTCCTCAACTCAAAGTCGAGACAACTGGCTGCAGCCTTCGATCCAAAGCAACACAGGCCCGATTAGGCCCAGAAACGTTCACTAGGTAATGAGCAGCCAGGACCCTGTTCGACTGCCAAAAGCCCTGAGCCCGAATGTCAGCCCAGGACATGTTGCCAAAGACGGCAGGAAGAGCAGCGAACTTACGAACGTTATGGGCACGGGGATAGACCGCAAGCTGGCTATCCTTAACTCTGCGGACAACCTGGGAAGAAGGGAAACCGGATCAACCCAAAGTGCGTCCCCGGACACAGAAGCCGTGGTGCGCAAAAAACGGGGGGAGAGCCGCAACCTGACATAAAACATGATGCACCCCCCGGCCTGACCAACCAAGCATCAACAACCTAGGGACCCCCTCAGGAAAGCAGCAGTCTCATTCTTCGCCAGAAAAGAAGGAGACGGCCGCAAATGAACAAGACCATCACGAAAACCGAAGGAGCAGAAATCCCTGCGCCGGAGGAGAGCATGAAGCTCCTCGACCCAACTCCCAGAGGCCAACGCCAACAGGAAAAGAGCCTTGGAGAAACAATCCTGAACAGAAGGGGCCACAACAAACCGAGGAGAAGATAAGAGAGCACACTGTCCAAACACCAGGACGGCTCAGGCGGCGCATGAGCAGGCCGGAAGTGAAACAATGCACAAGAGAGCTAGCGAAATGGTGCAGAAGTAATATCAATACCGAAAGCAAGCTGAAGCGCCTCCGCCAGCACCGCACGATACAAGGTGACAGTGTTTGGCATAAGGAGATGATCCTGGAACAACCAAGAGAGAAAGGACAACATCACCCTCACAGAAAGCGAAGTACAACGAAAACGCAAAAAGAAACAGAAGGACCGCCAGGAAACTTTATACTGCCGCCGAGAAGAAGTCCGCAGGTGGGACAGTAACAAGGAAGCCACCTAATCACCATAGAGATGATGATAACCTGCTTGATACCTGCTTGATGGGGTTCTGGGAGTTCTCATCTCCCCAAGCCCGGCCCGAAACCAGGCTCGACTTATGAGAGTTTGGTCCACCAGGCTGTTACTTGGAGCGGCCCGCAGGGCCACATACCCACCACAGCCCGGCTGATCCGGAACTTCTCTTAGAAAACAGTCCAGTTTTCTCTTGATGTCCATGGTTGTTCCATTCAATATTTTTTATAGTCGCTGGGAGGACATTGAACAACCGCGGACCTCTGATGTTTATACAGTGCTCTCTGATTGTGCCTATGGCACCTCTGCTCTTCACTGGTTCAATCTTGCATTTTCTTCCATATCGTTCACTCCAGTACGTTGCTATTTTACTGTGTAGATTTGGGACCTGGCCCTCCAGTATTTTCCATGTGTATATTATTTGGTATCTCTCTCGTCTCCTTTCTGGAGAGTACATTTGGAGAGCTTTGAGACGATCCCAATAATTTAGGTGTTTTATCTCGTCTATGCGTGCCGTATATGTTCTCTGTATTCCCTCTATTTCAGCAATCTCTCCTGCTCTGAAGGGGGAAGTGAGTACTGAGCAGTACTTGAGACGGGACAACACAAGTGACTTGAAGAGTACAACCATTGTGATGGGATCCCTGGATTTGAAAGTTCTCGTAATCCATCCGATCATTTTTCTGGCAGACGCGATATTTGCTTAGTTATACTCCCTATACCTTAGATCGCCGGACATCATTATTCCCAAATCCTTGACATGCTGTTTTTCTACTATGGGAAGATTCGATTGTGTTTTGTACCCTGTATTATGTTTCAGATCCTCATTTTTGCCATACCTGAGTACCTAAAATTTATCACTGTTAAACATCATGTTATTTTCTGCTGCCCAATCGAAAACTTTGTTGACATCTGCTTGTAGTTTTTCAATGTCTTCAGCAGAGGTAATTTTCATGCTGATTTTTGTGTCATCTGCAAAGGATGACACGAAGCTGTGACATGTATTTTTGTCTATACCACATATGAGAATAAGGAACAGTAGCGGTGCAAGGACTGTACCTTGAGGTACAGTCCTATAAACTTGAGTCAGAAATACCATACACGAAGACTCGAGAAGAAGATCAAACCAGCCACGTGACGTTCCGGCCCGCTCTGTTGGAAGAGGCGGAGCCGCGGGAAAACCTCCGGGTTCGGACACCGAGCAAGCCACAGCTGGAAACTGAAACCACAGCTGGGCCGGCCACCACAGGGCTAAAAGGACAACTCTCCCTTGGTTAGTCTCCAAGCAAGTCTTGGAGTTCTTGGGTACACACTTGTCAAGCCTGGCCTCGGGCCGGGCTTGGGGAGTAGAAGAACTCCCAAAACCCCATCAACCAGGTAAGTCAGGACCTGGAGCAACAGCTGAACCGGGGGAAAGAGGTACAGGAACCCCCACCTCGACCAGTCCTGCTGAAAGGCATCGACCCCGACGGCCTCGCAGTCGGGGAAGGGCGCCATATACAGTGAAAGGCGCCGCAACCATTCCGACGTGAAGAGGTCTACCTCGGAGCGACCGAACGTCTGGCAAAGCCAACTAAAGGAGTCGGCGTCGACCGTCCATTCAGGGGAGAGGGGAACGAAATGAGACAGGTCATCTGCCAAGACATTGGACACTCCCCGCACGTGAACTGCCAGGAGAGCCCAACCCCAAGAACTCAGCAGACGAGTCACCCGAAGCGACCAGTGCCAAAGAGCCAAGGACCGCATCGAACCCTATCCCGGTTCCAACAATGAACCACAGGGGAGCAGTCCGAATGGAGCAGGATCGTTGACCCGCGGGCGACCTGAACCCTCCAAAGAGTAAACCACACAGCTGAGAACTCCTGCACCATGCTGTGGGCTCGACGGAAGGACGGACCCCACTGCCCCTGGCCGGCCTGGTGAGCACTGGTCACAAAGCCACAGCCGAGAGACGATGTGTCCGTGAACACATCGAGCGAGGGGCTCGGGTAGGCGCCAAGGCACTGAATCCCGAAAAACCTAAAGAGGACGCTGGCGACGCAAGGCCCCTGGGGTCCGAACCCAACAATCGCGAGAGAAGCGGAAGGAACGTCCCCGAAGGAACCAGAACAGCCGACGAAGCCAATCCAACCCGGCGAGTAGACCAACATCGTGAAGTTCAGGCTCCCGCACAGACCCTCAAGCAACCGCCGGGTGACCCCCAAGAGCCCCCAAGAAACAGGCACAAGTGGGATTGCAGCTGCAGGAGAGACTCCGGAGGGACAGACAAGGAAGCGGTCCGAGAGTCCCACACAAGGCCCAGCCATGTCAGAACCTGGGAGGGGAACCAGATGGGACTTCCTCCAGTTCACCAAGAACCCAAACCCTATGAGCTGGGAAGCACCAAATCCCTGGCTAGCAGACAACTGGATAGGCTGGGAGCCCAAACCAACCAGTCGTTGAGGTAAACCAACACCCAAACACCTAAGAGATGCAGATGGGTCACAACGACCTGCGTAAGGCGTGTGAACACACAAGGTGCCAGGTTCAACCCAAATGGGAGACAATGAAAGAGGTAACCCTGATGCCCCACAACAAAACCGAGCCACTCCCTGAACCCTGGATGAATCAGGACGTGCCAATAAGCGTCCCGGAGGTCCAGGGACGCCATCCAAGCGTCCGACTCCAACAGGAGACGAACCTGGGACAGCATGGTCATCCAAAAAGAGGGGCAATGAACCCAGGGGTTCAGATGAGACAAGTCCAGAATGAACCGCAGGTCCACACAGTCCCGTTTTGGTACTGGGAACATACGGGAAATCCATCTGAGGGACGTCGTCGTTTCAACCACTCCCAAGCAAACCCAATCCAAGATGACCCGACAGAGCACAGGGAAAGAGGCCTGCCCCGCCAGCCCCGAACTTTCCAAAGGAGGAGGGGCCACCCAATGCCACTGCAGGCCAAGATAAACGACCAGAAACAACCACAAATTGTGTGACCAAGTGCGAGCAAACAGCGCAAGCCTCCCCCCACCCCCTTGCCCCGTCAATGGGGCGAACCACGAAAAAAACACCACCCCTTATGAGACCCAGAACCTTACATAGAGCGACCACCGCACAGATCAGACGAAGGCGGGACCGAAGGCGGGGTTGAACCCGAACCCGGCACCAGTGGCCTACCATGACGAGAGGACCCGAGTCCTGGCACGACCCCCCCCCCTGGGAAGGGCCCCCCCCCCAGACCCCAGGAGAAGCAACAAGTCAGATGTAGGCCGACAAGTAGCCGAAGCCGCCTGAATATACTGCGCCATGGCAGAATCCTCAAAAAGCAGAGGACAAAAAGGTGAAGACATCCTAAAAGCCAGGGCCCAGGCCGATTCCAGGGAGGAGGCAAGCACCGCCTCCCAACACGTGAGCCGGGAAGCATAGAACAGGGAAACCGCATCCTGCAGGATCGGCGCAAACAGCATCAGCAAGGCAGCCGACGAGCGGACCGCCGAGCCCAAGGCACCGGAACCAGGGACAGCCCCGAGCACCCCCACATCCTCCGCAAGCCAGTCCAAAGACAGCTCCAGGAGGGAAAAATGATGCATTCCGAAACCAAACAGCCACAGGCGCGCAAGTCCTCAGCAACTTGCGCAGACGAGAGGAAGGGAACCTGTACATGGAGCTGCACCACACCCACATCCCGGGGAAGGACAGGGGCAAACAAGCACTCATGAAGGTGCTCCAGGTCGCCCTCAGGAAAACCTGAACCCCCATCACAGCCTTACTTCACTCAAGCATGCAGGAACGGTAGAAAGAATGCCAAGCCTCCACGGCAAAGACAGGACAGTTCTCCAGCCAGGATGAATCCAGAACCTCGTAATGGACCCAGAAAGGGAATGAAGTTCCAAACCTGAACGAAGACGGATCCATCACCAAGGCATAATCCAGGTCACGCAGGAGGTAAGCCGCTAGAGCTGCCCGCATCGCAGGAGGTTGGATGCGAGAAATCGAAAACCTCCAGAAGGACGGAACGACCGCACCCGGGGGAGACACGGAACTGAACCCGGGGGAGACACGGAACCGAACCTGGGGAGGGGCAGATACCAAATCCAATTCGTACGCAGAGGGGGGGGGGAAAGAGAACCCCCACCCCTTGTAACAACAAGCCCCAATCAGAGGGCACTCAATCGAGGTCCAGCGGGGCCCAAGGCCCCCAAGTCAGCCCCTCCCCAACCCCGGGATCCTCCTCCGCAGGACCCCGGGGCCGAGTCATCTCCCAAGGCAACGGCCTCAAAAGACAAGGCCGGCGTGGCCGCGTAAGCCGAACAGAAGGAGGTCCACTGGTCAGACCCGGTGGCTTCAGCAGGGAGACTAGACTCGAATGCCTCCGTCACCACACCGGAAAGACCATTTAAACCCTGCTCCGGCTCCAAAACCCCTCAGATGCTTCGGGGCCAGAAGCGGAGGCTGGGGGGAAGGGGGGTACTCCGACCAGAACGAACCACAGGAGGGGGACCAGAACCAGAAGGGGACCAGAACGAACCACAGGAGGGGAAGGACGAGGGGGTGTGGGTAGACTGAACCAAGGTCGAAATGACCTCCACCCTCAAGTCTGGGTCCCTATAAGCAAAACGGGGCAGCCTCGGGGCATCCGGGTGAGCAGCCAACAAAGCACGTTGCAATAACCTTAAACACGCATGCATTACCTGCGCCGCCTGTTCCCTCATAAGATCATCACTAGACTGGGTAAATTGAGTCACTAGCAAAGAGCAGAACTCACAGAACTCAGGGTCGAAAGTGTCACCGACCCAACAGGCAGGGTGACGGAGGCAAAAACATTGAGGGTCACCCTGAGACAAGGGAACCAAACAACCCTCAAACTCACACGAAGCGAGGGGGTACTCCTGGGTCACATCCATCGAACCCCACGCCCCTCCTTAGGTTTTCCAGGGCCCTGAGCACTTAACGAGACTCACGTCCAGGTAACCCCAGGCAAGGTACTGCTAACCGGCGCCCAAAACTACCAAGCAAACACACTAAAGCTGCACCCCAGGGACATGTACACTCATAAGGACCTAGCAGGGGGCACCACCAAAGAATCGTAAGAGGTCAAGTGGGCAATAAGCTGGGCAGATCCCCCCACAAGGCAAAATCAAAAACAAAATGAAAACCCTGCAAGAGGACAGCGTACCCTTGAGGAACAGAATCAGCCGCTATAATAGGTGTAAACAAGTTGCGCCGCACCCTACGCCCCTAACCAGTGCAAACTGCCTGTTACCCTAAGGCAAACAAGGGAGACAAAACACCCAAGTACCCAAAGGGTGGCCGAAAAACCGAGCAGTAAAACGGAACAGCAGAGGCAGGACCCAAAGAACGTGTGGAAGGTAGCCCCAAGCTCCGAGGGCAGTACTTACAGGGCACCTAGGAAAGGGAACCCTAGGCGCATGCAGCCCGAGTACTGGAGGTTACTCCAGTACTCGGGGTATGCCAGGTTACTCCTGGCTCTCGCACCCCTAGGAGACAGCCACCACACTCAAAGCACAGTGCCGAAACAATGTCTGGAGCCAGAGCTCACGACCGAGAGTCTCTAGCATCAGCTTAAGAACAGACGGGTGGATAGCCAGCGTAGGGGGTCTCGGGCTCCCCCTTCCTCCTCCAGGGGAGGGGGGAGCTGCGCAGACAGCGGCGCGGCGACGTGTGACGTCATGATCGTTTGCTCATTTTCTTTTAGGAGAGTTCTTTCCACTTGTTTGGTTTTTGGTAGCAATATTTTCAGCAGAATAGGGGTTTGTATTGGGATGCTTACCTTTCTGGGTGCCTGACCTGGTCGATGGCAGACATAGAATGCTTCCAACCACACGGGGGTTTCTATAGGCCATTGCTCCCCATGAATCTCTGAGGGGGCCAAGTTCTGGCTCATGGTCCCCGTTAGGCCCACAGAACTCCATACACATGACTGATGCCAAAGTCTGACATTAGCATATCAGCCTAGTAAACTCCGAGGAGCTGAAGGGGCTCCCCCCAGAAAATATATATTTAAAATATTTTTGGCATACCTGAAAACTTTTGTTGCTTTCAATCCAGAATGACTTTTGAAATAAAAACCAGGGTTTCCTCTTGGTTCCATATTCACCTGAAAAATAAAATATCCAAAATTATAATACACTGTGTCTTCGCTTAAACAAAGTATGTGCGCAAGGCCAATTCTTTCCATCTACCCATCAGCCCCCCAGGCTACCCTTCCCCCCAAGAAGAAAACAAATAAAAACAAATAAGGCCTACATCCACTATAATGCATATAAAGGTTTCTTATTTACCTTATCAGGATAAGAACATAAGAATATAAGAATGAAGCTAACTGCATTAGGCCTAATTGGCCCATACGAGGCAGCTCCTATTTATATCCACCCAATCTCATTCATATATATGTCTAACCTACACTTGAAACAATCAAAGGATCCAACTTCTATTATGAAATGTGGTAATTGGTTCCACAAATCAACAACCCTGTTATGAAACCAGTATTTACCCAGGACTTTCTCTAAACTTATCCAATTTATACCCATTGTGTCGTGTAATGTCTTGTGTTGATAATTGTAATACCCTATTAATATCCCCCTTTGTTACATCCATTCATCCACTTATACACCTCTATCATGTCACACCTAATTCTTTGTCTTTCAAGAGAATGTAATCTAACCCTTAACCCTTAAACTGCACAACACATCAATAGCTGTGATGAGTAACTGTCACGGAATTACGCACCACAGCTATTGATGTGTTGGAGCATCACGCAAGATTTAAAAGTCCCGCAGCTACACAGAGTTCACATCAGCTTCCTCAGGGCTCTTGTAAACAGATGCCATTTAAAAAAAAATCATGGGCAACATTCCAGGGTGTGAGTACCTCAGCACCAAGTGAGTAACCAAGGCTGGCACACTCAGCATGAGCTAACAGCATTGCTGTTCAGCTCGTGACCACAGCATTGCCTAAAAATTTTAAAATATATAGGTAACTGTTATTATTTAGCAACAATAGTACAGTACAACCTCAATTCAATGCACTATATGGGACCATAGAGTCTCATATGGAGGGAGGGAGGGAGGGAGGGAGGGAGGGGAGGGAGGGAGGGGAGGGAGGGAGGGGAGGGAGGGGAGGGAGGGGAGGGAGGGAGGGATGGAGATATTATATCGTTTTCCTCCAGGTGTGCTTCCCATTTAGTTTTAATTATTTTTTTCCAATATTTTGACTATTACATTACACTTGTCAATGATACAGGTCTATAATTAAGGGGGTCTTCCCTGTTTCCACTTTTGTAGATTGGAACTATGTTAGCCTTTTTCCACACATCAGCTACAGCTCCTGTACACAGGGATGCCTGAAAAATCAGTTGAAGGGAATGCTGAGCTCAGGTGCACATTCTCTCAGAACCCATGGTGAAACTCCATCCGGTCCAACTGCCTTGTTCTTACCTAGCTCCTTTAGCATTTTTTCCACTTCGACTCTAGATACCTCTATGTGCTCTATGTTGTTCTCTGGAATTCTTATTGTGTCTGGTTCCCTAAAGATTTCATTTTGTACAAACACACTTTGGAACTTTTCGTTTAGTGTTTCACACATATCCTTTCATCGTCCGTGAAACTATTTCCCATTTTCAACCTCTGAATATTATCCTTTACCTGCAATTTGTTGTTTATGAATTTATAGAATAGACCGGGTTCTGTTTTACACTTGTCTGCAATCCCTTTTTCAAAATTTTCTTTCTGCCTCTCTCCTCACTGCCGTGTAGTTGGTTTCTCGCATCTTTGTATCGCTGGTATGTTTGGGGGGTCGGCCTCTTCCTGTATTGGTTCCAATTTTGTGTCTTTTGGTCTCTAGCCCTCTCGCAATTCCTATTGAACCAATCCTGTTTTCTAGTTCTGCATCTCTGTTTTGGTATAAATTTTTTTGTGCCTTTATCATAATTTTCACAAAACTTGACATACATCTCATTCACTTCCTTGCCTAGCATCAAGTCTGTCCAATTATACTCCTAAAAAAATTTCTAAGGTGCCCATATGTTCCTCTCCTGCAAGGTCTGGGTTTCGTCATAGCATCGACCTCTATTAGAGGTCGTGCCAGCAGTGTATAACGCATTGCATACTTATTCATCCAAAAAGGACAGGGTCACTTTTACCCAAGGGAGGAAGGTATCGCTGAATGTCAAATATCTCTTCCTCCTTTCCTGGTAATGATCAAATCTAGCATGGAGGGAACACCGCCTTCCCTCAGTCCTCGTAGCTTGTTTAACATGGTTGATACAAGACATGTTTCTCCAGTGATGAGGTCTACAAATCTTACAGGTCCAAAATCTTCTGTTGTAGCTTCATATGCTTCCTCCAGGTCTAATGGGATTTCAAGTTGAAGTCGCCACTATCAACAATCGTGATCTATCGTTATCCGCTCGCTTATATTCTCTCTCATTATTGTTATAAGGACCTTCTCGTTTCCTATCTAGCTACGCCTTTGACCATGTGCTACTTAGCGGTGGAGCTATTGCGTTTATTATCATTAGTTTATCATCCTCATGGCAGATCTCTAGTGCTATTATGTCAAGCTTTCTTGTGGATTGGTAGTCATAGTTTCGTTTCACCGTTAGGTAGGCTTGCTTTCATTGCGACCAGCACAGCACGCCAGACCCTTTCCTTCCCAATAAGATATTCGTCGGCAGGAGGCGTCCGAAATAGTCGGGAGGAGCCCCTGTGGGAAGTCATGACCGTCGTTTAAAATAACATCTTCAAGTTTTGTTGCGTGAGTGCAACAATGTCTGTGTCTGCAGCTGTATTATATCACTTAGTCTCCAGTATCTTTGACCTTACTCAATCTATGTTGGTGTATGGCAATCTTCAGGAACTGGTTCCCTCCTCATCTTCTTATTTTGTCACTCCTCCTTCTCCTCTATATGATTTTATTGGTTTTTTGCCTTTATGTACCACTTTTACTGGTTGGCCTACCCTAATCACTTTGTAGAAAAAAATTCTTTCTTCTTCATTCCCCTGCTCTCATTTATACGTTTTGCCCTCGGCAGGTTCAGTTTAGCTTCTTCTCTGTCTATCTTTTGAAAGAGATCTCGTCTTAACGACAACCCTTTCCCATCCTCAACGTTTGCTAATTTTCTAGGCATTCCTTAGCTATTATCTTCCATCTGTTTGGCAACGTTTCTCGGTGACTCCTCAAAGGTCGATCTTTGCCCTTTTACGTACCTGCCTATTCTCCTGTAGTCGCACACATTCTCTATGTGTAGTTGTAAGACCTTCTACGAGGCCATAATTTTTTCTACTACTTTATGCTTTCTTCTACCGCTCTTTCTGACCTAGAGGTTATTTCCTTTTCTTTGCACCAAAATGTGTCAGGGACTTACTCCGAACCTGGTTTTGCACCCAACTTTCGGTTAGATGCCAATTCTTTCTCTCACTTCAGCCAATGCTTGTTTTATCTTGTTGCTGCAGGGTGTTTGACTTCTTTACACCTTCTTCTACTTTCTTTTCCTGTCCGTCCTTGGCCACTTGCGCATAGAGTGAGTTCGCATATCTTTTCCTTGGCCACTGTTCCCTATACTCCTGTGTAACTTCCTCCACTCTGTGCTGCAAAAGCTGTTTCTCCTGTTGATTTTCCTTGCCTAACCTATTGTGTCATTTTGGTTTAATTACTTTAACTTCTTCCAAAGCTATTTTTAGAGGAGACTTTTTTATTCTAGTCGTTCCATGGTCTTTGGCAATTTGTGTTTCCAATTTATCTTATCCTTGCGACAAGTCTTCACTATATCCTCAAGACATAACTCTTCGCTATTCTAACCTGTGGTCATTTACTTCTTTCAATTAGTAATTATTTCTACATGAGAGTCACATATACTATCTAAATTTACCAACTTGTTTGTAGACTGCTAATACTCAATGCTTTCTTCATACGAACCATCGAAATCAAGCTCTGTTTGTTTTTCCACTTGCCAGTGGCCAACTTGAATGTTCTTCTCTGCACTGTAAACACTATAGGGCAAGTTTTTTCTCATCCGATGTTTTACTTCCATTAGCACATTCCTGTTATCTCACCTATTTTTCAAGAGCACTATACCTTTATGATCTATGGGACACCACTCACTATCCTCAACCTGTACTACAATACTTTAGGATTGTTGAAATATGCTGGAGCTCCTCTGCTGCAAGTGTTGACCCTGGGGGTGGCACCTTTTCAAACCCAGACATAGTAAAGTAGGTAGCGAACATGTCTCCTCAGCTCTTCGATCTTCTGCAAAGCCTGTCCTCCTATCTCAACCCTATATGTGTGTGTGTGTGTGCTGTGTGTGTGTGTGTGTGTGTGTGTGTGTGTGTGTGTGTGTGTGTGTGTGTGTGTGTGTTGTGTGTGGTGTGTGTGTGTGTGTGTGTGTGTGTGTGTGTGTGTGTGTGTGTGTGTGTGTGTGTGTGTGTGTGTATATATATAGTATATATATATATATATATATATATATATATATATATTATATAATATATATATATATATATATATATATATATATATATATATATATATATATATATATATGTCGTACCTAGTAGCCAGAACTTACTTTTTGGCCTACTATGCAAGGTCAGATTTGCCTAATAAGCCAAGTTTTCCTGAATTAATATATTTTCTCTAATTTTTTTTCTTATGAAATGATAAACCTACCCATTTCCTTATGTATGAGTTCAATTTTTTTGTATTGGAGTTATAATTACGTAGATATATGACCGAACCTAACCAACCCTACCTAACCTAACCTAACCTATCTTTATAGGTTAGGTTAGGTTAGGTAGCCGAAAAAAGTTAGGTTAGGTTAGGTCAAGTAGGTTAGGTAGTCGAAAAACAATTA
>WNGS01165074.1:16352-64323 GCA_020271785.1 Procambarus virginalis | reverse complement strand
GATTGTTGGATTGACTTTGGATTACTGGGTATTTATGCGCAAATTCATGCTTGTAATTGGTTGTCTAATAACCTTTGCTATATCTCGATTTCCACCTTATTCTCATCCCTACAGGAGAATTTCTCACTACAGCAGATCATACCCCGTTTGGTACCCTGGTACTTTGGTCTGTCTCCGGGCTAATACGCCTATTTCTTTGCAACCTGAACGTAGGAGGATACAGGGGCATAGTTCCTCTAGCATTCAGAACTACGCTGTATGGTTGGGACCCATACAGCAGTTCTCGTCATTAATTGACACTTTCCGCACCCCTACGCTTTGGTCAGAGAATATGGTACTTACACAAGTAGGGAGTTACAAATCTTTTCCAGAGCACAAAAGAGTGATAACTCTCTAAGTACTCTTACCTTTGTTCTCATCATTTAGAGACCAGGTAAGAATTCCCTACATTTTTTGGACTACTTTAGAAACAATTTTATTTCAACAATTCAAGTACGATCTTGCCCTTATCCTCGTTATATAGAATACCGGGTACAAGATTCCCTACGTCCTCGAAACACTTCATTTCACCCTTTGATCTAAGTAATCAATTCAATTCAATTAACCCTTCCACTTCGCAGGGGTCTTGAAGACATTTACACACCTGTGCGCAAGAAAAAAAAAATTCTAAAAATTATTTCGTCTTAAAATGTTAATGTGTTCCCTGAGCACGGAAAAATTAAAAAAAAAAATCGTAGGTGACATATTTTGGGCGCAACTGACCAAGGAAGTCTGGCAAAAAGTGGGCGTTGACAGAGCGGCCGTCAGAGCCGGTCAGCGTCACCCGCACTGACAGGTGGGAGTTGCCACAAAGATATTATCACTTAATTATTTCTATGTCTCTGATTTTTCTTAGTTTTTTTTGCAGTAATATTATTCAATAGTGTATTGTAATATATTTATATAATAAAAGTGGTGAATAATCGCTATACTCAAAAGTATGGTGTGCATATAAGTGATTCAATTATTATGTTCATTAAACAATAAACAAATAGTTTTGCTGCTATTACACTCTATACACAGGTTATATATAAGTATCTGCATGTTTTGTTCACCATAACGAACCACTAAGTGGTACTGAGAGTCGAAAAGCAACGAGGAGTGACCGCCTCACACCAGCCAGCCACTCGCTGCCACTCCCTCAACATGCCTCACTCGCCCACTTTTTCCTCCCACCATCCTTTCTTATGTTTTATTCAAAATATACAGACATTATATATAAGAATCAACATGTTTTGTTCACCACAACTGCACAACTAAGCTGATATAGTTAGTTCAAGCACTAAGAGTCGTCGCTACACACACAGTCAGCTGGCGGCTCCCTCACTCATTCAAGGTCACATGCACTAAACTTTCTCCCCCCAACAATACTGTTTGCAGTGTTATTACCCTATATACACACATATTATATATAAGTATCTACATGTTGTATGCACCGTAACTGTACACCTAAGCTTGTAGAGTGCTTAAAGAGCATAGTGGCCACCCTATAAACAGCTAGACAAACCATGCAGACGACGTCACCTCCGTCACCCAAATGGCTCCTCCCAGCATAATCCTTTTGCTGTTATTACACTAATACACACATTATATATAAGTATCTACATTTGTGTTCACCATAGAGAACCACTAAGCTGGTATGGTGAATGCAGACAATAACAGGTGGCCACACAGTCAGTAAACGATGCTATCTCCCTCCGTCTCTCAGCATCACTCATCCTACAGCGCTGATTATTACAACAATCCTGCTATTATCACAACCCTGGTTATTTATATCACAGTCAGGGGTCATCTGTAATATTGTCATTGTTAAATAATAGCAATTATATACAGTATTTATTTTGACATATTTCGGCGATGCTGTGGTCACAAGCTGAACAGCAATGCTGTTCGCTCATGCTGCGTGCTCCAGCCTTGGTTGCTCCAACGGTATTGTGCCTCTCTCACACCTGAGAATATTGCCCACGATTTAAAAAAAAAATGGCGTCTGTTTACAAGAGCCCTGAGGAAGCTAATGTGAACCCCGTGTAGCCGCGGGCCATTTGAATCGGGCCTGGCAACCAATGGCATATATGTAAGCCATGCGCACCGTGGGACATGTTACTCATGGCGTACATATACGCCATGCGCAGTTTAAGGGTTAATGAAGTTAATTGTTGTAACCTTGACTATTAAGTTTAAACAGGATAGTTTACAGTTGCCACTTCGTCCTGTCAGTCTGACATCTCATATTTTGGTACATCATTTGAGGTATTTTCTTTGCATATTATTTGCTATCAATTCATTTACCATGTTTCGCCTAGCCACGTTCCAGCGTACTCCAGAAGATGAAGTGGGCACACTACATCGTGCCACCAAGGCGGAGTTGCTAACTCTTGTAAATGAATACCGCATCACTGCCCCCACATGGAGCCACTAAAACTGATCTCCATAATCTTATTTTGGACCATTTATTAGACAATGATCATATTACATTTGAGACTCATGAACAACACTTAATTGCAGATAAAAACATCCTGGCAGCCATGAAAATGAAGATAGAGGTTGCCAATCTAAAATGCGAACGTCAGAAAGAAGCTCTTCAAATTCAGAAGGAACAAGGTGCACTACAACGTGAATTTGAACAGGAAGCTCTTCAGATGAAAGAACATGAAGCTGCCCTCCAAAAGGAACACGTTGAACTCTGTGAACGTGAGAGGGAGCAAGCTGCCCTCCAAAAGGAACAAGTTGAACTCCAACGAGAGCGTGAACAGGAAGCTTTCCAGGTAAGAGAACATGAACTTAAAATCTAATGTGAACATGAGGGGGAACAAGCTGCCCTCCAAAGGAACATGAACAGGACGCTCTTCAAGTAAAAGAACGGGAATCCGCCATTGCTCTAGAATAATGACGTAAAGAGCTTGACTTGGAGACCACCCACATCAATCAGCACTAGGAAGCAGAAGCTGAACTTCCGGTACGTTTTAATCTTTCTCATGCAATTAACACTTTCGTCCGGGCATAATGCAATGCTGCGTCATCCGTTTACTGTCAGTAGTCTCGGGGATGACGCAATGCTGCATCGTCCACTAAAATAATTGCCAAAAATCAGGTTTTTATCCAATTTTTGGGGGACTGGTTTTAAAATGCGCGCCTATCGTGATGGAACAACCTCCGTGCAGCAGGTAACTGTCAACAAGCCGAATGCAATCTGTGACTACAATACAAACATGAAAGGTGTTGATCACTTTGACCAAATGATCTAATATTATCACTTCACAAGAAAAACTCACAAATGGACGAAGAAAATTACCTTCTATTTTGTGCAAATGGCTATCTACAATGCTTATGTGATGTACAACTACTACACAACAGATAGAAGGACTCCACTAAACATTTGTGGGCAGGAATTGGGAGTGTAGCTGGAAGGCGTCTGGGCGCTCACTCGCGGCTAGCGCGTGGCCCGTCTTCAACTAGTCGGCGGTTGGAGCGTGACCAGGTTTCTTATTTTATATGCTAGTGTTCCTCTAGAGAATTCTATTGCAAACCCATTGATACCAAAATGAAAGACCTAGGACGAAAATTGAGGTGACCAGAGTGAAAAGAGTGAACACATTTTATCGCTTTTGTGCGCTCCTGGGTAACTCGTTCGCACTTTCTCTGTTTGCTGTAGGTAATTAGCCGGGTTTTTAGAGTTTATATGCATTTAGTGCTGTAGAGAATTCTATTACGGACACAATGATACCAAATTTAATCTCGTAGGATGAGAATTGAGGTGACAAAGTTGAAGAGAGTATACACTTTTCAGAATTAACGCGCGCTCCCGTGAAACGCTGGGACCCAAATCGCATAATTGAGGGGTGGCGCGCTGGGTGCGCTAAAGTGTTAAGCTGATGCCGTCTTTTGACAAGACAGAAATAGATGCATTCTTTACTTCATTTGAGGGTCTAGCTAACCAGCTCACCTGGCCTCAAGATCAGTAGTTTGTACTTATAAAGTCTCACTTGACAGGTATAGCCACCTTAACCCTCAGTACTATGCCTTCAGAAACCAACTACAAAGTGTTAAAACAGGCAGTGCTTGATGCCTACCTCCTATCCATAGAGAACTATAGACGTAAGTTTAGGGAATACCTTAAAACCAGTGCTAATACTTATCTAGAGTTCGCTAAAACCTGTAATAAGAAACGGTATTTAATGAAGTGGCTGGAAGCAGCACAAGTCTCCTCATTTACAGAGCTCATTGTTACAACCCTGGGTTCTTAATTGGAAATCAGAGGTCAAGTTTAGTTCTTAGATTAATATTAGAACCTTAATTGATAGGATTAGATTATGTAAGAGGGATATTTAATTAACAATATAATTTATATATATCAAGGGACCCGGATCCTTGTGCTTTTGTTTACGTCTTCCTTGCCAGACGTAGAAATAATCGTGTTGCTCAGAGCTAGAATACCCTTGTATTAATTGTATTAATATAATATAGAACTAGATATTAGCTATTCTTAGAATTGTTAAAGTAACTAGTAATGAATGTCTGTGAAGACTTGTAATGATTGTGGCGGTATGATCAGTTGGTATTTTCCCGGCAGCGATCTTGAGAGCACTCCACAGAGGGCCGATTCGTTCTTCTCTGGCTGGTTCTCCGTGCAGTCACACACGACCTTGTGGGCTCTGTTCCTCACCTCTCCTCCTTCTCCTCTCTTCTCTCTCCTTAACCTGTGTACTGTAATAAGCTAAGTATCTATTTCATGTGTATTAGTATAAGTGCCACCGAGTTCTAGGTTATTTAGTGGTGACTTCTTAAGCCAGTGTTCGACCCCCAAACATTACTCTGGGATGGCTTGAGGTGACCGACCATATGTGCCTTATTTGCAGTGATACCTACATGTGTGTTCTAGTATTCTTTCAAGGAAAGTAGCTTTTACCCTAGTTGCAGTTTGTAAGCCATGTCTCCTGCTTATGTGGATTCAAGGAGTTTAACATAAGGTCGAGTGGTAAAGTAATTTATGGTATTTTGTGTATGGGGGGTTATTAGAGGGTTTAATATATAAGTATTAGAGGTTAGGAGTATCCTTTCATCCTGTTTGGAGTGGAGTAGGTGATTAATGTCTAGATTGCAGACCTTTATATAGAACAAGTATCATTTGTTGGGAATTGTTTCCCTGGGGGCCGGGGCCTTGCCCAACTCTCACTATTTAAGGAATTCCTTGACTTTAACTATTGGCCCTTACAGAGCAACCAGCTGCTCTCCCCCTCCCCCCACATAACAAGTGGTTGGCCTGTCCAGGATATGTACATTTTTTTATAAATTGTATAAATTTAAGCTTTGAGTACCGGAACTAAAAAACCAGCTTTAAATTTAATGAAACACCATTTTCTGGGTGAGTCCCAGAGGCTCCCCGGAGCTTACTATGTGGATATGTTAATGTCAGACTTTGGCATCAGTCATGTGTATGGAGTTCTTATGGGCCTACAGGGGACTACAAGCCAGAACCTGGCCCCCTCTAGAGAGGCAAGGGGAGCAATGGCCTATAGAAACCCCCGTGTAATTGGAAGCATTCTATGTCTGCCATCAACCAGGTTAGGCATCCAGAAAGGTAGGCATCCAAAAACAAACCCCTTTTCTGGTGAAAATTGCAACCAAAAGCCGAACGAGTGGAAAGAACTTCCCAAGCAAAAACGAGCAAACTAGTATGACGTCATCCGTCGTCACGCCGCTGTCTGCGCAGCCCCTCCCTCCCCGGGAGGGGGAAGAGGCAGCCGTCCAGCAGATGACGTCTGACTGCCAGCGCATCAGTTCAAGAACTGGGAAGGTGGGCTACCAGCTCATCTGAACCAGCTACCCCCCAACTCCTTTATGGGGGGGGGGACAGTAGCTCTAACGAG
The DNA here is from genome assembly GCA_020271785.1 of Procambarus virginalis. Classification (NCBI taxonomy): domain Eukaryota; kingdom Metazoa; phylum Arthropoda; class Malacostraca; order Decapoda; family Cambaridae; genus Procambarus; species Procambarus virginalis. The sequence continues at coordinate 58,417 of WNGS01165074.1, read as the reverse complement.
CAGGAGTGGTAATTGGATGAAATGTTGCTTTTTGTTTTCTTTCTATTGAGTTCATTTGCTCTTTTCAGATGTAGGTCACAATTTTCACCAGATTGTGGTCTGTTTTGTTTTGCCTATTTTCTGGCTGCATTTCTCGGTCGATGCCAATTATGACACGCTTTAAATGTAAAGTACTCGTAGGCCATTGCTCACTGCACCTCTCTGAGGGGGCTAGGTTCTGGCTTGTGGTCCCCAGTAGACAAAAGAATTCCTGTGACTGATGACCCCAAGCTAATATAGCTGGGAGGAAGGGAGCTCCCCACAAAAAAAATACTTATATTAATGTATCTATGATTATATTACAGCTTTGAAAAAACCAGCGTTGAATGTAATGAAACGCCATTTTCTGGGTGAGACCCCAGGGGCTCCCGGAGCTTACTAGGCTGATATGCTAATGTCAGACTTTGGCATCAGTCATATGTATGGAGTTCTGTGGGCCTAATGGGGATCATGAGCCAGAACTTGGCCCCCCCCTCAGAGATTCATGGGGGAGCAATGGCCTATAGAAACCCCCGTGAGGTTGGACGCATTCTATGTCTGCCATTGACCGGGTCAGGCACCCAGAAAGGTAAGCATCCCAAAACAAACCCCTATTCTGCTGAAAATATTGCAACCAAAAACTGAACAAGTGGATAGACCTCCCATAAAAGAAAACTTGCAAACGAGCATGATGTCACACGTCGCCGCGCTGCTGTCTGCGCAGCTCCCCCCTCCCTGGGAGGGAGAAGGGAGAGTCCCAGACCCCCTACGCCGGATATCCATCTGTCAGATCTGAGGCTGGATATCAAAATACGTGAAAACCACCAACCGGAGGGAGGGAGGGATGCCAGGGAGCCTACGGGTCTCACCCAGAAAATGGCATTTTCTTACATTCAACGCTGGTTTTCTGGGGGGAGCCCCTTCGGCTTCCCGGAGCTAACTACCCACAGAAGAAAAACATAGACTTACCCAGGAGACAGTCGCTGCTCACTCCTCAACTCAAAGTCGAGACAACTGGCTGCAGCCTTCGATCCAAAGCGACACAGGCCCGATTAGGCCCAGAAACGTTCACTAGGTAATGAGCAGCCAGGACCCTGTTCGACTGCCAAAAACCCTGAGCCCGAATGTCAGCCCAGGACATGTTGCCAAAGACGGCAGGAAGAGCAGCTAATTTACGAACGTTATGGGCACGGGGATAGACCGCAAGCTGGCTATCCTTAACTCTGCGAACAACCTGGGAAGAAGGGAAACAGGATCAACCCAAAGCGCATCCCCGGACACAGAAGCCGTGGTGCGCAAATAATGGGGGGAGAGCTGCAACCTGACATAAAACATGATGCACCCCCCCCCCGGCCTGACCAACCAAGCATCAATAACCCAGGGACCCCTCCGGAAAGCAGCAGTCTCATTCTTCGCCAGAAAAGAAGGAGACGGCCACAAATGAACAAAATCATCACGAAAACCGAAGGAGCAGAAACCCCTGCGCCGGAGGAGAGCATGAAGCTCCCCAACCCAATTCCCAGAGGCCAACGCCAACAGGAAAAGAGCCTTGGAGAAACAATCCTGAACAGAAGGGGCCACAACAAACCAAGGAGAAGATAAGAGAGCACACTGTCCAAACACCAGGACGGCTCAGGCGGCGCATGAGCAGGCCGGAAGTGAAACAATGCACAAGAGAGCTAGCGAAATGGTGCAGAAGTAATATCAATACCGAAAGCAAGCTGAAGCGCCTCCGCCAGCACCACACGATACGAGGCGACAGTTTTTGGCATAAGGTGAAGATCCTGGAACAACCAAGAGAGAAAGGACAACATCACCCTAACAGAAAGCGAAGTACAACGACGAAAACGCAAGAAGAAATAGAAGGACCGCCAGGAAACTTTATACTGCAGCTGAGAAGTCCGCAGGTGGGACAGTAACAAGGAAGCCACCTAATCACCATAGAAATGATGATAACCTGCTTGATACCTGCTTGATGGGGTTCTGGGAGTTCTTCTACTCCCCAAGCCCGGCCCGAAACCAGGCTCGACTTATGAGAGTTTGGTCCACCAGGCTGTTGCTTGGAGCGGCCCGCAGAGCCACATACCCACCACAGCCCGGCTGATCCGGAACTTCTCTTAGAAAACAGTCCAGTTTTCTCTTGAAGAAGTCCATGGTTGTTCCAGCAATATTTCTTATAGTCGCTGGGAGGCCGTTGAACAACCGCAGACCTCTGATGTTTATACAGTGCTCTCTGATTGTGCCTATGGCACCTCTGCTCTTCACTGGTTCAATCTTGCATTTTCTTCCATATCGTTCACTCCAGTACGTTGTTATTTTACTGTGTAGATTTGGGACCTGGCCCTCCAGTATTTTCCATGTGTATATTATTTGGTATCTCTCTCGTCTCCTTTCTAGTGAGTACATTTGGAGAGCTTTGAGACGATCCCAATAATTTAGGTGTTTTATCTCGTCTATGCGTGCCGTATATGTTCTCTGTATTCCCTCTATTTCAGCAATCTCTCCTGCTCTGAAGGGGGAAGTGAGTACTGAGCAGTACTTGAGACGGGACAACACAAGTGACTTGAAGAGTACAACCATTGTGATGGGATCCCTGGATTTGAAAGTTCTCGTAATCCATCCGATCATTTTTCTGGCAGATGCGATATTTGCTTGGTTATGCTCCCTAAGCGTTAGATCGTCGGACATCATTATTCCCAAATCCTTGACATGCTGTTTTTCTACTATGGGAAGATTCGATTGTGTTTTGTACCCTGTATTATGTTTCAGATCCTCATTTTTGCCGTACCTGAGTACCTGAAATTTATCACTGTTAAATATCATGTTATTTTCTGCTGCCCAATCGAAAACTTTGTTGACATCTGCTTGTAGTTTTTCAATGTCTTCAGCAGAGGTAATTTGCATGCTGATTTTTGTGTCATCTGCAAAGGACGACACGAAGCTGTGACATGTATTTTTGTCTATATCACATATGAGAATAAGGAACAGTAGCGGTGCAAGGACTGTACCTTGAGGTACAGTCCTCTAAACTTGAGTCAGAAATACCATACACGAAGACTCGAGAAGAAGATCAAACCAGCCACGTGATGTTCTGGCCCGCTCTGTTGGAAGAGGCGGAGCCGCGGGAAAACCTTTGGGTTCGGACACCGAGCAAGCAGCGCCTGAAACCACGGCTGGGCCGGCCACCACAGGGCCAAAAGGACAACTCTCCCTTGGTTAGTCTCCAAGCAAGTCAGGACCTGGAGCAACAGCTGAACCGGGGGAAAGAGGTACAGGAACCCCCACCTCAATCAGTCCTGCCGAAAGGCATCGACCCCGACGGCCTCGCAGTCGGGGAAGGGCGCCATGTACAGGGAAAGGCGCCGCAACCATTCCGACACGAAGAGGTCCACCTCAGAGCGACCGAACGTCTGGCAAAGCCAACTAAAGGAGTCGGCGTCGACCGTCCATTCAGGAGAGAGGGGAACAAAATGAGACAGGTCATCTGCCAAGACATTGGACACTCCCCGCACGTGAACTGCCAGGAGAGCGCAACCCCAAGAACTCAGCAGACGAGTCACCCGAAGCGACCAGTGCCAAAGAGCCAAGGACCGCATCGAACCCTATCCCGGTTCCAACAATGAACCACAGGCGAGCAGTCTGAATGGAGCAGGATCGTTGACCCGCGGGCGACCTGAACCCTCCAAAGAGTAAACCACACAGCTGAGAACTCCCACACCATGCTGTGGGCTCGACGGAAGGACGGACCCCACTGCACCTGGCCGGCCTGGTGAGCACTGGTCACAAAGCCACAGCCGAGAGACGACGTGTCCGTGAACACATCGAGCGAGGGCTCGGGTAGGCGCCAAGGCACTGAATCCTGAAAAACCTAAAGAGGACGCTGGCGATGCAAGGCCCCTGGGGTCCGAACCCAACAATCACGAGAGAGGCGGAAGGAACGTCCCCGAAGAAACCAGAACAGCCGATGAAGCCAATCCAACCCGGTGGGTAGACCAACATCGCGAAGTTCAGGCTCCCGCACAGACTCTCAAGCAACCGCCGGGTGACCCCCAAGAGCCCCCAAGAAACAGGCACAAGTGGGATCGCAGCCGCAGGAGAGACTCCGGAGGGACAGACAAGGAAGCAGTCTGAGAGTCCCACACAAGGCCCAGCCTTGTCAGAACCTGGGAGGGAACCAGATGGGACTTCCTCCAGTTCACCAAGAACCCGAACCCTATGAGCTGGGAAGCACCAAATCCCTGGCTAGCAGACAACTGGATAGGCTGGGAGCCCAAACCAACCAGTCGTTGAGGTAGACCAACACCCGAACACCTAAGAGATGCAGACGGGCCACAACGACCTGCGTAAGGCGTGTGAACACACAAGGTGCCAGGTTCAACCCGAATGGGAGATAATGAAAGCGGTAACCCTGATGCCCCACAACAAAACCGAGCCACTCCCTGAACCCCGGATGAATCAGAACGTGCCAATAAGCATCCCGGAGGTCCAGGGACACCATCCAAGCGTCCGACTCTAACAGGAGACGAACCTGGGACAGCGTGGTCATCCAAAAAGAGGGGCAATGAACCCAGGGGTTCAGATGAGACAAGTCCAGAATGAACCGCAGGTCCGCACAGTCCCGTTTCGGTACTGGGAACATACGGGAAATCCATCTGAGGGACGTCGTCGTTTCAACCACTCCCAAGCAAACCCACTCCAAGATGACCCGACAGAGCACAGGGAAAGAGGCCTGCCCCGCCAGCCCCGAACCTTCCGAAGGAGGAGGGGCCACCCAATGCCACTGCAGGCCAAGATAAACGACCAGAAACACCCACAAATTGTGTGACCAACTGCGAGCAAACAGCGCAAGCCTCCCCCCACCCCCTTGCCCCGTCAATGGGGCAAACTGTGAAAAAAACACCACCCCTTATGAGACCCAGAACCTTACACAGAGCGACCACCGCACAGATCAGACAAAGGCGGGACCGAAGGCGGGGTTGAACCCAAACCCGGCACCAGTGGCCTACCATGACGAGAGGAACCCTGAGTCCTGACACGACCCCCCCCCCCCCGGGAAAGGCGCCCCTTAGACCCACGAAGAAGCAACAAGTCAGATGTAGGCCGACAAGTAGCCGAAGCAGCCTGAATATACTGCGCTACGGCAGAATCCTCAAAAAGCAGAGGACAAAAAGGTGAAGCCATCCTAAAAGCCAGGGCCCAGGCCGATTCCAGGGAGGAGGCAAGCACCGCCTCCCGACACGTGAACCGGGAAGCATAGAACAGGGAAACCGCATCCTGCAGGATCGGCGCAAACAGCATCAGCAAGGCAGCCAACGAGCGGACCGCCGAGCCCAAGGCACCAGAACCAGGGACAGCCCCGAGCACCCCCACATCCTCCGCAAGCCAGTCCAAAGACAGCTCCAGGAGGGAAAACAGATGCATTCCGAAACCAAACAGCCACAGGCGCGCAAGTCCACACGCATGCAATACCTGCACCGCCTGTTCCCTCATAAGATCATCACTAGACTGGGTAAATTGAGTCACTAGCAAGGAGCAGAACTCACAGAACTCAGGGTCGAAAGTGTCACCGACCCAACAGGCAAGACGACAGAGGCAAAAACATTGAGGGTCACTCTGAGACAAGGGAAGCAAACAACCCTCAAACTCACACGAAGCGAGGGGGTACTCCGAGGTCACAGCCATCGAACCCCACGCCCCTCCCTAGGTTTCCCAGGGCCCTGAGCACTTAACGAGACTCACGCCCAGGTAACCCCAGGCAGGGTACTGCTAACCAGCGCCCAAAAACTACCAAGCAAACACACTAAAGCTGCACCCCAGGGACATGTACACTCATGAGGACCTAGCAGGGGGCACCACCAGAGAATCGTAAGAGGTCAAGTGGGCAATAAGCAGGGCAGATCCCCCCACAAGGCAAAATAAAAAACAAAATGAAAACCCTGCAAGAGGACAGCGTACCCTAGAGGAACAGAATCAGCCGCTATAATAGGTGTAAACAAGCTGCGCCGCACCCTACGCCCCCAACCAGTGCAAACTGCCTCTTACCCTAAGGCAAACAAGGGAGACAAAACACCCAAGTACCCAAAGGGTGGCCGAAAAACCGAGCAGTAAAACGGAACAGCAGAGGCAGGACCCAAAGAACTTGTGGAAGGTAACCCCAAGCTCCAAGGGCAGTACTTACAGGGCACCTAGGAAAGGGAACCCTAGGCGCAAGCAGCCCGAGTACTGGAGAATAACTCCTGGCTCTCGCACCCCTAGGAGACAGCCACCACACTCAAAGCACAGTGCCGAAACAATGTCTGGAGCCAGAGCACATGACCGAGAGCCTCTAGCATCAGCTTAAGAACTGACGGGTGGATAGCCAGCGTAGGGGGTCTGGGGCTCCTCCTTCCCCCTCCAGGGGAGGGGGGAGCTGCGCAGACAGCGGCGCGTGGCGACGTGTGACGTCATGATCGTTTGCTCGTTTTCTTTTAGGGGAGTTCTTTCCACTTGTTTGGTTTTTGGTAGCAATATTTTCACCAGAATAGGGGTTTGTATTGGGATGCTTACCTTTCTGGATGCCTGACCTGGTCGATGGCAGACATAGAATGCTTCCAACCACACGGGGGTTTCTATAGGCCATTGCTCCCCCATGAAACTCTGAGGGGGCCAAGTTCTGGCTCATGGTCCCCGTTAGGCCCACAGAACTCCATACACATGACTGATGCCAAAGTTTGACATTAGCATATCAGCCTAGTAAACTCCGAGGAGCTGAAGGGGCTCCCCCCAGAAAATATATATTTAAAATCTTTTAGGCATACCTGAAAACTTTTGTTGCTCTCAATCCAGAATGACTTTTGAAATAAAAACCAGGGTTTCCTCTTGGTTCCATATTCACCTGAAAAATAAAATATCCAAAATTATAATACACTGTGTCTTCACTTAAACAAAGTATGTGGGCAAGGCCAATTCTTTCCATCTACCCATCAGCCCCCAGGCTACCCCTCCCCCCCAAGAAGAAAACAAATAAAAACAAATAAGGCCTACATCCACTATAATGCATATAAAGGTTTCTTATTTACCTTATCAGGATAAGAACATAAGAATATAAGAATGAAGCTAACTGCATTAGGCCTAATTGGCCCATACGAGGCAGCTCCTATTTATATCCACCCAATCTCATTCATATATATGTCTAACCTACACTTGAAACAATCAAAGGATCCAACTTCTATTATGAAATGTGGTAATTGGTTCCACAAATCAACAACCCTGTTATGAAACCAGTATTTACCCAGGTCTTTCTCTAAACTTATCCAATTTATACCCATTGTGTCGTGTAATGTCTTGTGTTGATAATTGTAATACCCTATTAATATCCCCCTTTGTTACATCCATTCATCCACTTATACACCTCTATCATGTCACACCTAATTCTTTGTCTTTCAAGAGAATGTAATCTAACCCTTAACCCTTAAACTGCACAACACATCAATAGCTGTGATGAGTAACTGTCACGGAATTACGCACCACAGCTATTGATGTGTTGGAGCATCACGCAAGATTTAAAAGTCCCGCAGCTACACAGAGTTCACATCAGCTTCCTCAGGGCTCTTGTAAACAGATGCCATTTAAAAAAAAATCATGGGCAACATTCCAGGGTGTGAGTACCTCAGCACCAAGTGAGTAACCAAGGCTGGCACACTCAGCATGAGCTAACAGCATTGCTGTTCAGCTCGTGACCACAGCATTGCCTAAAAATTTTAAAATATATAGGTAACTGTTATTATTTAGCAACAATAGTACAGTACAACCTCAATTCAATGCACTATATGGGACCATAGAGTCTCATATGGAGGGAGGGAGGGAGGGGAGGGAGGGAGGGGAGGGAGGGGAGGGAGGGAGGGAGGGGAGGGAGGGGAGGGAGGGGAGGGAGGAGGGATGGAGGGAGGGAGGGGAGGGAGGGGAGGGAGGGAGGGATGGATGGAGGGATGGAGGGATGGAGGGAGGGAGGGGAGGGAGGGAAGGATGGATGGGAGTGAGGGAGGGAGGGAGGGAGGAATGGAGGGAGGGAGGGAGGGAGGGAGGGAAGGAGGGAGGGAGGGAGGGAGGGATGGATGGATGGATGGATGGATGGAGGGAGGGAGGGAGGGAGGGATGGATGGAGGGAGAGATGGATGGATGGATGGATGGTGGGAGGGATGAATGGATGGAGGGATAGAGGAATGGATGGATGGGCAAATGGAGGGATGGATGGATGGATGGATGGGCAAATGGAGGGATGGATGGATGGATAGAGGGAGGGAGGGAGGGATGGAGGGATGGATGTTAAATTTTTTAAATTAAATCTGTTGTTAAATTAACAACTTAGGTACAGTAATGAGCTTTCATTAAGATCAATAAACCCCTTATTTTTTCTATAAATTATTTCATATTACTATAGCATATTGAGGTATATTTACCTCCAATTATTTATTATATGTATAACCAATTTAATTTACATTCATATTATAATTACTCTAGTGAGAACCACCACTAGAATAATGCTAGGGATGTATTAATCTTTTAGCATGTACGCCCCCTTTTGGGTGAGAGAATTTGACTCATAATATACAGTCCCTTTAATATTCAATACATTATTAATTAACAACACCCATAGGACACTAGTTCATGGATCTAATTTTAATACACTTGCTCTCCGTAGTTTTCCACTTTTTCACAAAAGGTGGTGGTCCTTCGTAGCTACCGAAAATAACATTAATTTAAATAAAATATTTAAGTCAAGTTTTCCCACATGGCAAGTTGACACGCGGACTGGCTGGGAGCCCAAACCAGCCAGTCATCGAGGTAGGCCAGAACCCGAACACCTAACAGATGCAGCCGGGTCACCACGACCTGAGTAAGGCGTGTGAACACGAGAGGAGCTAGATTCAACTCGAACGGAAGGCAATGAAAGCGGTAACCTTGACGCCCCATAAGAAAACCGAGCCAGTCCCTGAACCCCGGATGAACCGGTACATGCCAATACGCATCCTTTAGGACCAGGGATACCATCCAAGTGCCCGGCTCTAACAGAAGACAGACCTGGGACAAGGTAGTCATCCGGAAGGAGGGGCAATAAACCCACGGGTTCAGATAGGACGAGTCCAGAATGAACCGGAGGTCCGCACAATCCCGTTTCGGGACCAGAAACAGGCGGGAAATCAACCTGAGGGACGAGGTTGTTTCGACCATGCCCAAACGAACCCACTCCGAGATGACCTGACAGAGCGCAGGAGAAGAGGCCTGCCCCACTAGCCCCGAGCCCCATGAGGGAAAAGGAGCCACCCAACGCCACCACAGGCTGCACGAAACAACCTGAAAAGCCAACGATTCATGGGACCAGGCGCGAGCGAACAGAGAGAACCTCATCCCCCATCTCCCTGTCAATGGGTCTAACCGCGAAAAGGCTGACGCACCTTGGGCAGGAGAATAGAGGTCGTGGGCTTTCTTCTCCACCAACAGGCAGGAGTAAAAGGTAAGGTGCTCCAGTGGATAAGGGAGTATCTAAACAACAGGAAACAACAAGTAACTGAGCGGGGGGAGGCATCAGAGTGGTGAGATGTCACCAGCGGGGTTCCACTGGGCTCTGTACTAGGACCCATCCTGTTTCTAATATATGTAAACGAACTTCCAGAGGGTATATATTCATTCCTCTCAATGTTTGCTGATGATGCAAATATTATGAGAAGAATCAAAACAGATGAAGATAGACAGAGACTACAGGATGACCTGGACAAACTGATGGAATGGTCTAGAAAATGGTTACTAAAGTTCAATTCAGGAAAGTGTAAAGTAATGAAATTAGGCGAAGGGAACAAAAGGCTGAATACAATGTACCATCTGGGAGGTGATATCCTGCAAGAGTCAAATAGAGAGAAAGATCTGGGGGTTGATATCACACCGAGCCTGTCTCCAGAGGCCCACATCAAAAGGATATCATCAGCGGTATATGCTAGACTGGCCAACATAAGAACTGCCTTTAGAAACTTGTGTAAGGAATCGTTCAGGATCCTGTATACCACTTATGCACGACCAATCCTGCAACATGCAGCTCCAGCCTGGAGTCCATACCTAGTTAAACACAAGACGAAGTTAGAGAAGATTCAGAGGTATGCCACCAGACTGGTCCCGGAACTGAGAGGTATGAGCTACGAGGAAAGGCTAAAGGAGCTGAACCTCACATCCCTGGAAAACAGAAGAGTAAGGAGAGACATGATAACCACCTACAAAATTCTCAGGGGAATTGACAGGGTGGACAAAGACAAACTCTTTAGCACGGGTGGCACTCGCACAAGGGGACACAGGTGGAAACTTAGTACCCAGATGAGCCACAGAGATATTAGAAAGAATTTTTTCAGTGTCAGAATAGTTAACAAATAGAATGCATTAAGTAGTGGTGTCGTGGAGGCAGACTTCATACACAGTTTCAAATGTAGATATGATAGAGCCCAGTAGGCTCAGGAATCTGTACACCAGTTGATTGACAATTGAGAGGGGGGGACCAAAGAGCCAGAGCTCAACTCCCGCAAACACAACTAGGTGAGTACCTTATGAGAACCTAAGCGGCGCACAGGGCGATCCCCGCACTGACCAAAAACAGATGGAACCGTCAGTTGCGCCTGCCCCGAATCTGGCACCACTGGCTTACCACGACGGAAGCAACTTTGAGCCCTGACACAACCTTTACAGGAAGGTCGCTCATGAACCCCCCCCCCCCGAAGAGCACTAACAAGTCTGACATAGGCTGACAACTAACCGGAGCCACCTGCAGATACTGCACCACTGCAGACTCTGCAGACTGCAACGGACAAAAAGGCGAAGACAACCGAAGAGCCAGGGCCCATGTAGATTCTAAGGAAGAAGCAAGCATCGCCTGCTGATGCGCGAGGCGAGAAGCATAAAACCGCAAAACCACATCCTTCAGGGGCAGCTTGCACAGCATTAACAAGGCAGATGACCCTTGCACCGCTGAGGGCAGTGCACCAGACCCATGTACACGCCAAGCTCATGTACACCCCAAGCCCGGCCCGAGGTCAGGCTAGACCGGCCAAAGGGAGGCCCACCAGGAAGACGCATGGGGCGGCCTGCAGGCCCACAGACTCCCCACAACCAGGATGGGCCATAACTAAGTCGAAGGCAAGCTAGTGTGCCCCGGAAGTCCACAGACCGTACCATAGGGGCATAACTTGCAATCCCCTCACAGAGTTCAGTGGTATACCTATAATAGGTTAAGTAACAATTGTAATTACGAAACCATAAGACGCTTATTGTAACCTACTAAGTAGGTCAGGTAAGGTCGGTGTTTTCCACGAAGTTTTTTAAGGGAAACTATTATGTTTAGTATGGCACCTATGCACGGAACTAAGAAGTCAATATTGACGTAATAAAGATGCGGGGACGGGTTGGTGCAAGAGAGAACCGGATCAGCACCTCCAAGGATACCCGATCAACCAGGCTGTGCCTCATACGTCGGGCAGCGAGCAGCCATGTCCAACAGCCAGCACGACCAGTCCAGGAGGCCTGGTCGATGACCGGGCCGCGGGAACGCTAAGCCCCGGAAGCACCTCAAGTTAACCTCAAGATGAGGTACCAGCAAGAAGGCGTATGCTCGCAAGGAGGTCGTGTAACAACTGCAGACCTCTGATGGATATACAGAGTTCCCCGAGTGTGCCTATGGCACCACTGCACTCCACTGGTACTATCACGCAAGTTCTACCAGATAGGCGGGACCCAAAAGCCAGAGCGCATAAACCTTGCAAGCACAGCCAGGAGCCCTACCAGGCGAGTACAGAAACAACACCACAAACCCCCACACCACATAACACTAACAAAGGTGGGACCCCTGAATGACCCTAGCATGGGTTGGACATGCACAAGAGTGGGACAGGAAGGGGTGAAAAAAGGGGACCGACACTGGTGTGCGAACGGTCTCAGTCGTACAAAGAGACCTAAAGAAAGACAGGTATATAACACCACATCCAGCGCCCTGCCAAAAGATGCCAGACCGCAGAAACTCACCTGGCAAACGGTGGCTCGAAGTGACACGACTCAACCGAGCCCAGAAGCTGGGAGCACCGCCAGGTGAAGAAGCCAGAGCCGGACCTGCAGGAGAGCAAGGAAGAGGCGAAGAAGGCGGCCCACACCCATGACACAGGGTAAACCTCGGCGGCCTCCCCACAACTGGAACCCAGGACACCCCCGGAGCGAAAAGGGGCACATACCGCGGCAAGGGAGAAGAGCGAAAGGCGAAGCACTGGAGCAAAAAGACGACGAACACCGGCACTACACACCGCCCAGACCAAAACAAACTCCGCGGCGCACGCGCATGACATGCTGGCCGAAAACGCGCAACCTTCCCTGCGAGAAGGCGGCAACCAAGACTACTGCACAAGAAAAGTAGCCAAAAGAGTGAGCAGGAACAAGAAAACCGGCCAAAGAAGCGAAGACAGAGCCCAAAAAAGGCACGCAACCGGGCCACAAGCAGCCCAACAAGGCTGCAAGTAGCCCAACAGGGCCACAAGGAGCCCAACAGGGCCACAAGGAGCCCAACAGGGCCACAAGTAGCCCAACAGGGCCACAAGTAGCCCAACAGGGCCACAAGGAGCCCCACAGGGCCACAAGGAGCCCCAAAGGGCCACAAGGAGCCCCACAGGGCCACAAGTAGCCCCACAGGGCCACAAGTAGCCCCACAGGGCCACAAGTAGCCCAACAGGGCCACAAGTAGCCCAACAGGCCCAGAAAGAGCCCAAACTGGGCCAAAAGGAGCCCAACAGGGCTACAAGGAGCACAACAGGACCACAAGGAGCCCAACAGGGCTACAAGTAGCCCAACTCGGCAACAAGGACGAGGAGCCGACAGACGTTCCAATAACGCGGGAAGTAGGAAAAACCTTCCCGAACCCTCGAGAACACGGAAGCCAAAACCAGTCCCGAAGGCACACAAAGGCGCATGCGCACCCGAGACCAGTAGTCATGTAGAACCCCCCGAACGGGATAACATGACGAAAACACCGTCCCAAAAAAGGGGTGGGGGAAACATCCACCCACAGGACGGAACCAACCGACTCAAAGGCCAAGGAACCGAGCCCGGAGAGGGGCCGACGCCCAACAGCACGTACGGCGAGTGGAGAGGAAAACCCCACTCCGCGTAACCACAAGCCCCGCCGAGAGGGGGATAAAAACCCCCACGGGGTCCTATGGGGCCAAGGCCCCCCAAGTCAGCCCCTCCGCAGCCCCGGGAACCCACACAACAGGCCCCGGGGCCGAGCCGTCCCCCTAAAGCTCCGGCCGTACCAGAAAACCGGGACAGCCGTGAAAACACTAAGGAAGGGAGCCCACTGGCAGACTCTTACAACACGGCTGGAGGAACAGGCTCGAATGCCCCCGTCACTACCCCGGAAGGGGATTTCCCCGAGACTGCCCGAGTCACACCATTAAACCCCGCCCTGAACCTACAGACGGTAAGGAACCGGATGCAGGCAGGAAGGGGAATCCAGGGGAAAAACAAGAACCAAAACGGGGCAGCCCCGGGGCTCCCGGGGAGTTACCACGAGAGCGTTGCCACCACCAAGGCTCACGTGCAACGCCTCTGCTGCCCGCACCAGCTGAGCACAACTGGGTAACCGAGCCATAACGAGCAACAAACTCGCAGGACTCCGGGTCGAAGGTGTCACCGACCCCACAGGCAGCAGACGGAGGCAAAACAGAGAGTCACCCAGAGACAAGGGGCGAGCAACCCTCAAACTCGCTGGAAGCGAGGGGGGGGGGCTCTGGGGTCACATCCATCGGACCCACGCGCCCCCAGGGGTTTCCCAGGGTCCCGAGCGTTTACTATAAGAGGACTCGCGCTCAGGTATCCCAGGCAGGGTACTGCTAACCGGCACCCAAAACTACCAAACAACTTTCTAAGAGCTGAACCCCCGGGACGTGTACACTCACGGGGACCTAGCAGGGGGTACCACCAGAAAAACTCAGAACACAAGGGACACCAGGGGCAAGAACGAAGGCAGACCCCCCACCAGGTAGATAAACAAAAGAAAAAGAAAACCCCGCAAGAGGACAGCGTACCCAAGCGGAACAGAGCCGGCCGCTATGATTGGGAAAAGACAAGCTGCACAGTACCCTGCGCCCCACCAGTGCAAAACTGCCCCTTACTCTAAGGCGAACAAGGGAGACAGAACACCCGAGCACACAAAGAGCGGCCGAAAACCAAACAGTAAACGGCCTAGCAGGGGCAGACCCCAAGGAACTTGTGGAAGGTGGCCCCAAGTCCCAAGGGCAGTACTTACAGGGCACCTAGGGAAGGGAACCCTAGGCGCATGCAGCCCGAGTACTGGAGAATCACTCCCGGCTCGCGCACCACCTAGAAAACAGACACCACACTCTAGGTGCAGTGCTGAAACAACCACTGGAGCCGGAGCACATAACCGGTGCCTATAGCATCAGCTGAAGAACTGATGGGTGGATAGCCGGCGTGGGAGGTCTGGGGCTCCACCTTCCCCCTCCCGGGGAGGGGGGAGCTGCGCAGACAGCGGCGCGGTGACGTGTGACGTCATACTAGTTTGCTTGTTTTTCTGTTTGGGAGTTCTATCCACTAGTTCGGATTTTGGTAGCAATTTTAACCAGAATAGGGGTTTGTTTTGGGGCGCTTACCTTTCTGGGTGCCTGTCCCGGTCGATGGCAGACATAGAATGCTTCCAACCACACGGGGGCTTCTATAGGCCATTGCTCCCCTTGCCTCTCTGAGGGGGCCCGGTTCTGGCCGAGGTCCCCGGTAGGCCTAAGAACTCCATACACATGACTGATGCCAAAGTCTGAAATTAGCATATCAGCCTGGGATAGCTCCGGGGAGCCGACGGGGCTCCCCCCAGAAAAGGGCAAGAAAACCCCAGCTGACCCCCAAGGGCGGCCAAGTACCGAGCAGTAAAAGGCACAGCGGAGGCAGATCCCATGGTGACTTCTGGAAGGTGGCCCCCAAGCCCCAAGGGCAGTACTTACCAAGCACAGAGGGAAGGTAGCCCTAGGTGCATACAGCCCGAGTACCGTGGAATATTACTCCTGGCTCACACACCACCTGGAGAGACAGCCCACGTCACAAGACAGAGAACTGAGACAAAATATTCAGAGCCAGAGGCATAAGACTTTCCCAGAATCACATCAGCCAAGAACTGAAGGTATGCTCGTTTGCTATTTTTCGTTTTGGAAGTTCTGTCCACTCGTTCAGCTTCGGTAGCAATAGTTTCAACAGAATAGGGGTTTGTTTTGGGGCACCAACCTTTCTGGGTGCCTGCCTTAGCTGATGGCAAACATAGAATGCTCCCATCCACATGGGGGTTTCTATAGGCCATTGCTCCTCATGCCTCTCTGAGGGGGCCAGGTTCTGGCTCATGGTCCCTAGCCTGGATACCTCCAGGGAGCCGATGGGACTCCCCCCAGAAACAATGAGCCTCGCCCTGAGACTAGAGGACAGAGTAACCCCGAAACACGCAAAAAATGAGAGGGGACTCGGGGTCACATCCACTGAACTCGAGTGCTCATGTGGGGTTTCCCAGGGCCCCTAGACTGGGTCTGCTAAGGGTTATCCCAGGCAGGGTACTGTTAACCAGCGCCCAAGCCACCAACCAACACTGCTACTGAGCCCACAGGACGTGTCCACTCACAAGGGTGAAGCAGGGGGTACCACCAAACACAAACAATCCTAGTATAAAAGGGGAAGGAACCACCAAGGCAGACTCCATCACCAGGCAAAAAGAAAAACCTCGCAAGAGGACAGCGTTCCTAGAGGGAACAGAGCCGGCCGCTGTTATAGTTAGTTACTAGCTGCGCAGTACCCCGCACTCCAACCAGTGCAATAACTACCACTTACCCCAAAGCAAACTAGGGAATAAACCCCCCAAAACACTCGGGGCAGCCATTTGCCAAGCAGCAAAAGACCAACAGAGGTAGACCCAAGCTGACTTGTGGAAGGGATCCCCAATCCTCCTAGGGAAGTACTTACAGGTGTCGGGGTTTCACGGTGTTCTCGTTAGAGAAGGGTTAAAGCAACAGTAGACTGGATCTCCTTTCCAGGTGGTTGCTCCAACAATAACCCTTACTCACCGTTGTTCGGCGGGTCTTCCCTCAATCCCCTAGGCTCCACTGCTGGCCTCGGAGAGTATCCCAGTCGATCTCACAACCGGCCTTTAGATTATAAGATGAGTGGGAGCACAGATCGTTCCCTCAATCTGTGGCCCACCCCGACACCGAACTCTTATACAGCCTTCAAGGTCGCCAACTGGTTTTGTTTTTGGTGTCCAGTAACACTGCAGTGGTCAGGTGTAATTGTGGCAAGAGCAAAATCCAGTAATATAGTATCAGGCAGGTCACTCTACTTTACATCCTCACACGGTCACAAGATAAATGGAGGGGATGATATCAAACACCAAAGAGTTTTGGTATTTTACTTAAAAGAACAACGAGTAATATATATGCATCAATGTATCAGGAATAATATATGACAATCGCTCCATTCATAGCATAATATTCTAGAGCGCACCATATGGCAACATCGGCACGTGTCACCTGTCAGAATGCCAGCTGACCGGGCCCTCGCGATCGTGGGAACAGACTAGTACTTGTTTTCTAATTGTCACGATCCCCGTTTATTTAACCTTTCCCAAAACACTATTCAACGTTCACATGGCTTACTTATGATTTCACTGGCCTCACGATCAACATCTATATTCACAATACTCTCACAGTGACTTTTCACTGTACCAAAAGATTACTCTATTCTTAATAATATTTACTGTGAATGCACTCGCCTGATCGCTGAACTTTTCTTTATATTTATACTTCCTCTTAAAGAGATATCACTGGCAAACACTTCACGTATATGAGATTATTCAGTACACAATCATGTTATATATAAATCATTAATCAAACTTCAGGCATATATATATCAATAGATCATAGAGATCAACACACAGGCATTTATATTGATAGATTATAGAGTTCAACACACAGGCATTTATATTGATAGATTATAGAGATCAACACACGGGCACTGATATCAATAGATTATAGAGATCAATCAACAGGCATTTATATCAATAGATTATAGAGATCAATCCACAGGCATTCATATCAATAGATTATAGAAATCAATACACCAATATCTGGTTCACTACCAATATATATATAATAATAATCACAGATCAATAATAATAGTCACAGTAAATTCTCTGATGAATCTCGGTGCTTGCACACACCCACACATAGATATATATGTAAATTGATACCGTGAGCGCTCTGGGCAGCCTCACCACATACTGTGCACTCTGTGACTTAAACTCAAGTGAGACTTGCTCACGACATATAAAATATTCTGACAAGAATATATATAGCTAACTAAAGGGGAAATGGGAGGGAACTGTAAACACCTACTTCACCTATCCTAGGATGACAGTTGGGTTGTAGCTCCTGGTCCAGGCTCTCGCCTCGTTCATCCAGAAACACAAGCCCCACGCCTTAGGATGTCGCGTCTCGCCGCTTCTGTACACAGCAGGTCCGTGCTTCCCCTACAGTACGTCGCCGGGTTGAAGTCGGTCTCCTGGCCGTCAACTTTCCTCCCAACTACGGCAGCCAGCCTACGTCTCGGCGGTCGTCGTACGTTTCCCAATTAGTTCTTGTCACTGTACTCCCAGAGTAACTGCCTCTCACCACTACGAAGTCACTGAAGTTATCAGCCGTCCCGGACGACACACGCACAGCACCCGACTTCAGAGCTCTTGAAGCTCACAACACTGTCAATTCCCTCGTCGTCTAGATATATCGCTAGGTATTTGGGAAGACTTCTCGACGTGCTTGCATCCAACTGTTGACTCGTAGGGTTCCACGAAGGTGGGGTTACTGTCAAACTTGACAGGATCGTCGATCACACGTTCAACCTGGTTGACAAGGCTGTCAACCTGGTTCCCTCACGGTGGGTGGCCCGGCCACTAAGCTGCCTCTTATACTGGTGAACTGCCAACGACGACACACGTCGATGCCCGGCCCACTTCTTGCAACGCACCTGTCCCTGAGCACTTGTTGCTCAATATTTTGTCAATTCCTTATCTGAGCCTCATCTGGGTTGCAGGAAGACCTCACAGAGTGCGTGCCAACAACTGGAGACGCTTAAATCCACCGGAGTTCGGTAAATCCGTCACTCTGACAGGATGACCGATCGCGCGTCCTACCTCTCGGACGTGTCGTGAAAGACTGATGTCGCCTGGCGCCAACACGGGCGGACCCCCTATGCCTATGTGACGTCACTTTTCCCAAAGTTGGTTTTCATTGGCTCCCAGTGCCATGTCGCTGACGGTGACCAATCTGGCGCCACTGACGTCACACAGTTTTGGCGGGAGAACAGACTTGCCAGCGCCATATTGGCTCCCTAAAGGGCCTATCCCACAGGCCAAAATGCTACACTTTCGCAAATTTCTCGGCTCTTCGAGAATACTGTTCACTCCCACACATGTTCAATTGTTGCCTGCAATGTAGAGAACGCTCGGGAATAGTGGACATGACTCTTACAGCAGGCGTGGGAGAATTAGAAGGGGGGGAACACCGTCACATAGGGCACTCAGGGAAGGTGACCCCTAAGCACATGCAGCCAGGGTACCTGTGAATATTACTCCAAGCTCGCACAACACCTTAAGAACAGTAATGAACAGGGGACAGCACAACAAAAGTCCGGAGCTGGAGCCACAAAGACCAATCCGTATCCCAATCAGCCGAAGAACTACGGTGTGGATCGTCAGCGCGGGGGTCTGGAGCTCCCCCCTTCCAGCCGAAGTGCAGACGTGCAACGCAGACGTGCAGCGCAGCTTGTGTGACGTCATGCTTGTTTGCTCATTTTCATTTGAGGAGTTCTGTCCACTAGTTTGTCTATTTTAATTGTTTTTACCAGATTAGGAGTTAGTTTTGGCACTTACCTTTCTGGGTGCCTGTCCCTGCCAATCGCAGATATAGAATGCTCCACAATCATATGTATATTTCTATAGGCCATTACTCCTAATGCCTCTCTGCCGTGGTTCCCGGTAGGCCTAGAATTCCACCCACATCGACTGATGCCAAAAGTTAGGACTATCCCCTATCAGCCTAGATAGCTCCGGGGAGCCATAGGGGCTCCCCCCAGAAAGGTACAGGTAACCCCCACCTTGACCAGTCCAGCCTGAAGGCGTCGACCCCAACAGCCTCGCAATTGGGGAAGGGCGCCATATACAACGGTAGACGCCTCAACCACACCGATGCAAAGAGGTCCACCTCTGGGAGCCCATACGTCCGGTAGAGCCAACTGAACGAGTTGGCGTTGATTGTCCATTCCGTAGACAGGGAAATGAACCGAGACAGGCCGTCTGCTAGGACGCTGGATACCCCCCCGAACATGAACGGCCAGGAGAGCCAAACCCCAATAACTCAGCAGACGAGTCACCCGAAACGACCAACCCCAAAGAGCCAAGGACCGCAACGAACCCCCCTCGGTTCAGACAATGAACCATCAGGGAGCAGTCCAAATGGAGTCGAATCGTCGATCCACGAGTGACCCAAACCCTCTGGAGCGACAACCACACCGCCACGAACTCCCGCACTGTGCTGTGCGCCCTACGGAAAGACGGACCCACTGCCCCTGGCCGGACTGGTGAGCACTGGTCACAAAACCCCAGCCTAGGGCCAATGCGTCCATGAACACATCAAGCGAAGGCTTGGGTAGGCATCAGGGCAATGAACCCAAAAAAAACCAAAGAGGAAGCCAGCGATGCAGCAACTGGTGCAAAGCTCTCTGAGGGGGTGAGGTTCTGGTTTGTGGTCCCCGGTAGGCCTAGAACTCCATGTATATTGACTGATGCTCAAATCTAATACTCCATATCAGCCCAGATAGCTCTGGGGAGTCGAAGGGGCTCTCCCCCAGAAAGAAACCGGAGCAGGGACAACATAGTCATCCAAAAGGAGGGGCAAGGAATTAAGCAGTTCAGATGGGACAAGTCCAGAATGAACCGAAGATCCGCACAGTCCCAGTTCAGAACTGGAAATAAGCAAGAAATCTACTTCAGGGACTTCAGGGAAATCTACTTACTTTGACAAGGTTGTTTCAACCACGTCAAAGCAAACCCACTCCAAGATGACCAGACAGAGACGGGGAAGAGGCCTGCCCTGCCAGTCCAAAACCCCCGACAGGAGGAAGAGCCGCCCAACACCATCAAAGAGCGGAAGAAATGACTCGAAAAGCCCACGAATTGTGGGACGAAGCATGAGCAAACAGAGTGAGCCTCTCTCCCATTGCCCCATCAACGGGGAGCCATACAAAAGGTCTGGTGCGATCTCTGCGAAGCCAACCTGCACATAGAGCGACCACTACACTGATCTGTGCACAGAGCGACCACTGTGCCGACCTGCACACAGAGCAACCACTGCGCCTACCAGACGAGGAATGCCCCGGAGGACACACTGGCTCAGAAACTGGCACCAAAGTCCCAGCTCGACCTACCAAAACTTGACCCCTAGCACTTTTGACCCAAGCAGTCAAAAGGAGCCCACATGCTCCAAACAGACTCCCCCCGAGCCCTGGGAACCTCTGACACATGCATTCATGCACTGTTAACAGTCAATCAGGCATTCACAGTCAATCAGCATATTTACAGTCAATCAGGCTTTCACAGTCAATCAGCCATTCACAGTTAATCAGGCTTTCACAGTCACAGCAAGTCAGTTAGTAAAAAAAAATAGTTTAATGACATGCGCTCAGAGAGTCCGTCTCCCGGTCCAACAGCTGGTAGCAAGGAAGCCCACCCTATTAATACCATCCATATGGCTGGGAGGGGTACAACTGTGGGGGTTCAGTGTGTGTGGTATGGGGGGATGGAGGTAGTGGGGAGGGTCCGGTGTGCAGGGTGGGGGGGAGGGGTCTTGGAGTGGGACCGCGGGTGACCAGCTCCTGTGTTAGTTCTAGTCAGAACCTCCGCCACTCATGCCGCCGCCTCTGCTACCCACCCACCTGTCCTGCTACTCATCTGCCCACCCACTGTCTCCTGACTGACCAGCTACCCAACCACTCTGTGCCTGCCCTGCCACCCACCTCCTTAGTCTACCATCAGCCACCCACCTCCTTAGTCTACCATCAGCCACCCACCTCCTTAATCTACCATCTGCCACCCACCTCCTTAATCGACCACCAGCCACCCACCTCCTTAGTCTACCACCAGCCACCCACCTCCTTAGTCTACCACCAGCCACCCACCACCTTAGTCTACCACCAGCCACCCACCTCCTTAGTCTACAACCAGCCACCCACCTCCTTAGTCTACCACCAGCCACCCACCTCCTTAGTCTACCATCAGCCACCCACCTCCTTAGTCGACCACCAGCCACCCACCACCTTAGTCTACCACCAGCCACCCACCTCCTTAATCTACCATCTGCCACCCACCACCTTAGTCTACCACCAGCCACCCACCTCCTTAATCTACCATCTGCCACCCACCTCCTTAGTCGACCACCAGCCACCCACCACCTTAGTCTACCATCTGCCACCCACCTCCTTAGTCTACCATCTGCCACCCACCACCTTAATCTACCATCTGCCACCCACCTCCTTAGTCTACCATCTGCCACCCACCTCCTTAGTCTACCACCAGCCACCCACCACTTAGTCTACATCTGCCACCCACCTCCTTAGTCTACCACCAGCTACCCACCTCCTTAGTCTACCACCAGCCACCCACCACCTTAGTCTACCATCTGCCACCCACCTCCTTAGTCTACCATCAGCCACCCACCACCTTAGTCTACCATCAGCCACCCACCTCCTTAGTCTACCACCAGCCACCCACCTCCTTAGTCTACCACCAGCCACCCACCTCCTTAGTCTACCATCAGCCACCCACCTCCTTAGTCTACCACCAGCCCACCACCTCCTTAGTCTACCATCAGCCCCACCTCCTTAGTCTACCATCTGCCACCCACCTCCTTAGTCTACCATCAGCCACCCACCTCCTTAGTCTACCATCTGCCACCACCTCCTTAGTCTACCATCTGCCACCCACCTCATTAGTTTACCATCAGCCATCCACCTCCTTAGTCTACCATCTGCCACCCACCCCTCTTAGTCTACCATCTGCCACCCACCTCCTTAGTCTACCATCAGCCACCCACCACCTTAGTCTACCATCAGCCACCCACCACCTTAGTCTACCATCAGCCACCCACCAACCTTAGTCACCATCAGCCACCCACCTCCTTAGTCTACCATCTGCCACCCACCTCATTAGTTTACCATCTGCCCACCTCCTTAGTCTACCACCAGCCACCCACCTCCTTAGTCTACCACCAGCCACCACCATCCTTAGTCTACCACAGCCACCACCTCCTTAGTCTACCATCAGCCACCCACCACATTAGTCTATCACCAGCCACCCACCTCCTTAATCGACCCACAGCCACCCACCTCCTAGTCTACATCTGCCACCCACCTCCTTAGTCTACCATCTGCCACCCACCTCCTTAGTCTACATCTGCCAACCACCCACCACCTTAGTCTACCACCAGCACCACCTCCTTAGTCTACCATCTGCCACCCACCTCCTTAGTCTACCATCTGCACCCACTCCTTAGTCTACCATCAGCCACCCACCTCCTTAGTCTACCACCAGCCACCCACCTCCCTAGTCTACCATCTGCCACCCACCACCTTTGTCTACCATCTGCACCCACCTCCTTAGTCTACCATCAGCCCCACCTCCTTAGTCTACCCATCTGCCACCACCACCTTAGTCTACAATCAGCCACCACCACCTTAGTCTACCATCTGCCACCCACCACCTAGTCTACCATCTGCCACCCACCACCTTAGTCTACCATCTGCCACCCACCACCTTAGTCTACCATCAGCCACCCACCACCTTAGTCTACCATCAGCCACCCACCACCTTAGTCTACCATCAGCCACCCACCTCCTTAGTCTACCATCTGCCTCCCACCTCCTTAGTCTACCATCTGCCACCCACCACCTTAGTCTACCATCTGCCTCCCACCTCCTTAGTCTACCATCTGCCACCTGCTCGGTCTGCTGCCTGCATGCCCACCCACTATGCCCACTCTACCAACAGTCTAACTACTACCCATCTGCACACACTGACTCCTGCCAGACCACTGCTGCCAGCCTATCCACCCACTTTGCCGCCCGCCATGCTACTCATTCATCCACTCACTCTCACCTGCCCACCCACTCACCCTCCACATCTTCTTCCCTTACATGATTCTAGGGCTGGTATTTCTGAATGATTTTCTTTCCTATCCTCCCTCCCCCCAACCCCTCACCAGCCTCCCCGTCCCACTCATCTGCCATCCATCCAGTTCCCCCACCATTCATCCAATCAGCCTCCCTATCCATCTATCCATCCAGTTCCCCCACCATTCATCCATCCAGTTACCCCACCAACCAGTCCCCCCCCCTAATCCATCTATCCATCCAGTTACCCCCCCCCACCATCCATCCATCCAGTTCCCCCCACCATCCATCCATCCAGTTCCCCCCCCTGCCATTTATCTATCCAGTTCTCCCCACCATCCAGGCTCTGCTTATATTCATAAAGGTAAAATAAAACACAAACTAATCCAAAAAATATTTGGGAGGAGAGAATAGTAGGCCAAAACACCACAATCTTGACGCTGAGAAGATCAACCTCGGTGTGCTGGCTTAGTCATGTGAACCATAGTGTGCCTTGCCACCCAAATATCACTCCCAACTTCCAGGGAAGGCAGAATGTCAAAGACAACCAACTTATCTAGGGTAAGGACCATCACAAATGAGGAAACTCTCTAAGGAAACAATCCCTGAACACTCCAGGGATGATAACCCTGGGAGAGCAAGGCCAGCATTAGGGAGCACACATGGAAGATAGCCCTGTGAACATGAAGTTCCAAGAATACTCAACTCCTGGCTCACGCTGTTCAAATGTACACAGGAAATCACAAAGGCAAAACACCATTTATATGAAAACCAGACACTGGAGCCAGAGCAACAGAATGGGCAACACACACCACTACTGTACCATCAGCATATTGACCTGTGCAGGAATATCCCTGCAAAAAAGTAAAAAAGCAAAGAACTGAAGGTGGATCAGCAGGCTGACCCGGGCTGCTTCCCTCCTCTCCCGAAACAAGGTGAAGAGGTAAGATAAACAAGCCTGCGCTAGTCTTGTGAACTTTTGATCGTCTGTTTATATTGTTGAGAGAGTTGCTTTGTCGATTTTGAGGTGGCAGTCTCGCTTCTAACTAGCAGTGGCCTGTTTTGTCTCACTGAGTTTCTGGGTGCCTTCCCTAGTGGGTGGAAGACACGAGTAAGTTCATAGAAATTGTAACATACATGCCAATGCTCCCTGCACTTCTCTAGAAAGGGGGGGGGGTGGTGGCAAATTCTGTCTCACGGTCCCCAGTAGGCCTAAACTAATTCCATGATTGATGGCATCTAGTAGTATGGCATAATAGCTTCAGAGAGCCAAAAGGGGCCCCTCCCCTCCTTTAGAAATATTGATGATAAATTAATAACTTGATCTAGCATGCTTGTTATAAGTAACAATAAATTGATGACTCACTTGGGATAACATTATCCAAATAATATGCCAAAAAGAGGTAGAGGAATATGTCAATGGAAATCATAATAAGACTTCCAGCAAAGGGTAGACCTGGTCCAATCCATAGTTTATTGAAATCCAAGCCCCCAGAAGAGTAGTCAAACAGGATCACCTAAAAATAACAGGTCATTTAGAAATATACATTCATTACTTGTAAACATTATGTACTGTATATGCTTTTTTAGGACAAGAATGGCATAAATACAATAATAATTTTCATATATTCACAATTATGTGAGCAGAAGCTATTGATTATAATTACTGTTACATTTACCTTATCAAGGGCAAAAGAAAAGCACAAGGAGAAAAGATTCCAAGAATCCAAAACACTCCTGGACTAATATCATCCTCTAGATACACCTGCAGGTAAAACAACAAGCTCAAAGCAACTTGCATCAAGTTTCCCACAATTCCTGCCACCTGAAAAAAAAAAGAATAGTGCTATTGTTCATAAATATATGTGCATAATACTCATATATATATGATTAACTGTTTACAGTTTATGTTTAACCACTGTGCTGTACTGACTTAACCCTTAAAGGGCGCAATACATATATAGCTGGGGTGAGTAACTATTGTGGGATGGCGCACCACAGCTATGAATGGTTGGGAGTACCACGTAAGATTTAAAAGTCCCGTGGCTACACGGGGATCACATCAGCTTCCTCAGGGCTCTTGTAAACAGACGCCATTTAAAAAAAAATTGTGGGCAACATTCCCGGGTGTAAGAGTCTCGGTACTGAGTGAGCAAACAAGACTGGCACATGCAGCATGAACTAACAGCACTGTTGTTCAGATGGTGACCACAACATCGCCTAAAAATTTCAAAATATATATGTATCTGGTATTCCTTTTGCCATGATAGTATTACACAAGAGACTGAATGTGGTAAAGACTGTGTACAATGTTCAGATATCAGTGAACACAATCCTGTTCAAGATGTTCACAGCGCTAGCCACAGCACACTGTCATTGTTTCATCCATCTTTGAATCTTCAAAGGACTTATCATGTTCCTATACAAAATAAACTTGTGGAAAATTATTCATTTACAGGGTTTAGTGACCAGGATTCTGATAATAGCAGGATTGTGGTGAGAATTAGCGACATGTGTAGTATGGTGGGAGGAGTAATCTTGGTGAGGTGGGAGGGAGAGGTGGTGTTGTCTGCTGACTCTGTGTGGCAACCTGTTATTGTCTTGACTCACCATACCAGCTTAATGGTTCACTATGGTGAACACAAATGTAGATACTTATATATAATGTGTGTATAGAGTATAATGACAGCAAAAGGAATGTGTTGGGAGTAGCCATTTGGTGAAGGTGTTGGTGAGGGAGGGAGTGAGGGTGTCATCTGTTACCTGGTGTGTGTGTGACTTGTTATGCAGTTTTTTGTGGCCACTATGTTGTTTGGACACCATATCAGCTTAGTTGAACAGTTATGGTGAACAAAACATGTAGATACTTATATATAATGTGTGTATATAGTGTAATAAAACCACAAACAGTATTGCGGGAGGAGGAATGTTGGTGAGTAAGGTGTTGAAGGATGGAGGGAGGGTTGGCTGGGTGTAGCAGCCCACTCTTGTTGCTTGGATGCACCCTACCAACTTAGTGGTTTGCTATGGTGAACAAAACATGCAGATACTTGTATATATAATGTGTGTGTATAATGTATAATAACAGAAAACTATTTGTTTATTGCTTTATGAACATAACAATTGAATCACAAACAGTATATGCACACCATACTTTTGAATATAGCGATGGTTCACACATTTTAATATATAAATATATCACGCTACACACTATTGAATAATATTGCTGCAAAAAACCAGCGTTGAATGTAATGAAACGCCATTTTCTGGGTGAAGCCCCGGAGGCTCCCTGGAGCTTATCGGGCTAATGTATGTTATGTTAGACCAGGACATTAGCTATGGAGTTCAGACCTACCAGGGACCAGCGCCAGAACCTGGCCCCTTCAGAGAGGTTTCAGGGAGCAATGGCCCTGGAAAACCCCATATGGTTGGGGGTTTTCCTTATCTGCCATCGACCGGGGTTAGGCACCCAGAAAGGTAGGCGTAACAAAACAAACCCCACATGGTAAGAAACTACAACAAAAACTGAACAGAGGTAGAAAACTCCCTACAATCCGAAGGAAAACAATCAAACAATCACTTTACTGCCGCGCCGGTCGTCCGCGCAGCCCTCCCCTCCCTGGGAGGGGGAGGGGGGGCCCCGGACCTCACCACGCCGGCTGCCTTTAGTTCGGAAACTAGGCGTCAACCAACACGAAAACCCCGCCGACCGGATGGGAGGGAGGGTAGCCAGGGAGCCTCCGGGGCTTCACCCAGAAAATGGCGTTTCATTACATTCAACGCTGGTTTTCTGTGGGGAGCCCCTACGGCTCCCTGGAGCTACATACCCAAAGAGAAGGAAAAAGGGGACATACCCGGGAGGCGGCGGCCATAAACTCCACAACGTGAAGTCGAGACAACTGACCGCAACCTGCGACCCAAAGCAACGCAAGAACGCCGAGGAGCAGGGATGTTCACCAACTAACAGGCGGCCAGGACCCTGTTCGATTTCCAAAATCCACGCGCCCGAATATGTGCCCAAGACATATTACCAAACACAGCAGCCAAAGCCGCAAACTTCCTAACATCATGGGCGCGAGGATAGACCGCAGGCTGGCTAGACTGAATAACCCTGCGGACAACCTGGGAGACCCGAGCCCAGGAACAGGGAACGAGGCTAACCGGATCAACCCAAAGCGCATCTCCAGCCACCCTGGCTGAAGGGCGCAGGTAACGGCGAAGCGCCGCAAAAAGACAACACATGATGCACCCCCGACTGAACCAACCAGGCATCAATGACCCATGGACCCCTCCGGAAAGCAGAAGTCTCGTTCTTCGCCAGAAAAGATGGAGAAGGCTGCAAACGGACAAACCTATCCCCAGGACCAAAAGAGCAGAAACCCCTGCGCCGGAGGAGAGCATGAAGCTCCACCACCCGGCCCCCCAGAGGCCAATGCCAACAAAAACAAAGCCTTGGAAAAACAATCAGGAACCGAAAGGGCCACCACAAACCGAGGAGTGGAAGATAGGAGAGCACCCTGTCCAAGGACCAGGACGGCTCAGGAGGCGCACGAGCAGGCCGGAGGTGAAACACAGCACGGGAAAGCTTACTAAACGGGGCAGATGTAACATCTACCCCGAAAGCTAGCTTGAGCGGCTCCGCCAGCGCCGCACGATACGAGGCGACAGTATGAGGCATCAATGACAGTCCTGAACAAGCCAAGAAAGAAAGACAACCTACGAAGAGCCAGAAAATGGTGAAAAGAACGCAAGGAAACTCCATACTGTCGCCGAAACGAAGCTCTCAGGTGGGACACCATCAACGAAGCCACCTGATCACCATAGAATTGGTGATACACCCGCGTCAAAAAGACCAGACGCGAAGAGCAGAGGAGAAGGTCGAACCAGCCCCGTACCAGATCGGACCGACCTGCTGAAAGAGGCGGAGCCGCGGGAAACGTCCCGGGTTCGGGCACCGAGTCAAAAGCACCGGAAACCAAAGCTGGCCCGGCCACCAAGGGGCCACAAGGACTACATTCCCTCGGAATGTCTTCAAACGAACCAGAACCCAAAGCAACAGCTGGACCGGAGGAAAGAGGTACAGGGAACCCCACCTAGACCAGTCCTGCCGAAAGGCAACCACCGCGAACGCTGCGCAGTCGGGGAAGGGCGTCACATATCAGGAGATGCCGAGACCACGCTGACGCGAAGAAGTCCACATCTGGGAGACCGTACGTCTGGCAGATCCAACGAACGAGTCGTCGTCCACACTATGGACAGGGGAGGGAAGCGAGAAAGACCGTCCGCCAGAACGTTGGACACTCCCCGGACGTGAACCGCACGGAGAGCCAACCCCCGAGACTCCAGCAGACGAACCACTCGAAGGGACCAACCCCAAGATCTAAGGACCGAAGAGAACCCCCGCGGTTCAGGCAATGAACCACTGGAGAACAGTCCAAACGGAGGTGAATGGTCGATCCCCGAGCGACCCGAATCCACCAAAGCGCGAACCAGACAGCTGCGAACTCCCGAACCGTGCTGTGAGCCCGATGGAAGGACGTACCCCACCGTCCCTGGCCAGCCTGGTGAGCACTGGTCACAAAGCCCCAGCCAAGAGACGACGCGTCCGTGAACACATCGAGCGAGGGCTCGGGAAGGCACCAAGGCACCAAACCTCGAAAAACCCCGAAGAGGAAGCCGGTGAAGCAGCAACCGACATAAGACCCCAGGAGGACGAACCCAACGATCGCGAGAGAGGCAGAAGGACATCCCCGATGGAACCAAGACAGACGCCGAAGCCAAACCCGACCCGGCGGGTAGACTAGCACGGCGAACAGCTAGTCACGCTCCTGCTCTGAAGGGGGGACATGGCCAGGGACGGTGGGGTACGTCCTTCCATCGGGCTCACAGCACGGTTCGGGAGTTCGCAGCTGTCTGGTTCGCGCTTTGGTGGATTCGGGTCGCTCGGGGATCGACCATTCACCTCCGTTTGGACTGTTCTCCAGTGACTAGCTTGTACTCTTCAAGTCACTTGTGCTGTCCCGTCTTGAGTACTGTTCAGTACTCACTTCCCCCTTCAGAGCAGGAGAGATTGCTGAAATAGAGGGAATACAGAGAACATATACAGCACGTATAGACGCGATAAAGCACCTAAATTATTGGGATCGTCTCAAAGCTCTCCAAATGTACTCACTAGAAAGAAGACGAGAGAGATATCAAATAATATACACCTGGAAGATACTGGAGGGCCAGGTCCCAAATCTACACAGTAAAATAACAACGTACTGGAGTGAACGATATGGAAGAAAATGCAGAATAGAACCAGTGAAGAGCAGGGGTGCCATAGGCACAATCAGAGAACACTGTATAAACATCAGAGGTCCACGGTTGTTCAACGTCCTCCCAGCAAGCATAAGAAATATTGCCGGAACAACCGTGGACATCTTCAAGAGGAAACTAGATTTATTCCTCCAAGGAGTTCCGGACCAGCCGGGCTGTGGTGGGTATGTGGGCCTGCGGGCCGCTCCAAGCAACAGCCTAGTGGACCAAACTCTCACAAGTCAAGCCTGGCCTCGGGCCGGGCTTGGGGAGTAGAAGAACTCCCAGAACCCCATCAACCAGGTAACCAACCAGGCGAAGTTCAGACTCCCACACAACGGCTCAAGCATCCGCTGAGCAACCCGGGACCTCCTCATGCACAGCCGAAGGCGGGACCACAACCGCAGTAACACTTCTGGAGGGAAAGACAATGAGTGGCCCAATAGCCCTAAACAAGGCCCAAGCCCGAACCCGGGATGGAAACAGATGGCAAAGCCTCCCGATCACCAGGACACCAAACCCGGCGATCTGGAAGGAACCACACTCCTGGCGAGCAGACACGCGGACTAACTGGGAGCCCACACCAGCCAGTCGTCGAGGTAGGCCAGACACCGAAACTCAGACTCAGACAGGGCACTAAGATCTGGTAAAGATGCAAAATTTTTTATACCAAGTGCCCATTACAAAATAGGGCAGGCAACAAAAGCAGCAGGCCTGAAGCCCCACCACCAACCGTGCCAGACCCAAAAAACCGGGGAGGAACGTGCCAAGAAGTGACCTGGAGGTCCAGGGCCGACATCCAGGCACCCGGCCCCCAACAGAAGCCGGAACCCAGAAGGATGGGGCGGATCGACCACGTCCAACGCACCCACGAAGATGACACGACGAAATGCAGGGGAAGCAGCCCATCCCGCCAGCTCTGAACCCCCCCAAAGGGGGAGAAGCCGTCCATCGAAGCCACCAGAGGCCGGAAGACAACTCAAAGCGCCCACCAACAGCGGGACCATGAGAGAGGCAATAGAGCAAGCTGCTCCCCCAGCGCCCCGCCAACAGAGAAGGGAACAGAGCCCCTTCCAAGAGAAAAAAAAAATACACATACACATTATGTATATACACATACATACAAGATATGTGACACACACATGTATACACATGCACACACACACACACAGCGTACACATGCAATATGGCGGAGGCTGACTCCCTACACAGTTTCAAGTGTAGATATGATAGAGCCCAATAGGCTCAGGAACCTGTACACCTGTTGAACGATGGTGGAGAGGCGGGACCAAAGAGCTAAAGCTCAACCCCCGCAAGCACAACGAGGCAAGTACATACATTGTAAATGTAAAGTACAAGTTGCCGACCAGTGGGCAGAGAGCACCACGCCGGCCAGGCAAAGAAAGCACTAAACTGCATCAAAAGGCCCACCTCGACAGCAAAACCTCAAAGTCCCAGCACAACCACAACATGTGCCTAGACCCAAAAAGAGCAGTCTACAAGCCAGGAAGACCCCGGAACCCCAGAAGGCAGAACCGGGTCACATGAGGAAACAAAGCCCCCTGAACCCACAAAAGGGGGCCCAAGAGGAAGAAACCTCTGGAACGAAACCAAAGAACCCAAAGGAACCCAGAATCGAACCAGGGGGAGGCCAAACCACCACATTTGCCGGCGGAGAACACCACAGAAGGCAAAGCGCAGCCCCCAGACAGAACCCTCTCGGAAACGGTCATAACAGACCAAAAACCGAGGGACAAGGTGTGGGAGCAAGCCTAACAGCCAGAGACACTGAGCCCAAACCCATGGGCCCAGACCCAAAACAGACAAAAAAGAGAAGCCCGGTGTAAAATCAACACCCAAACGTACCCAGAGGAACAGTAACGGGCAGAAAACACCAGAAAAGCAAAGAAACGACAACAGGAGAATAAAACCCCTGAAAAAGGGTGAAAAACTCACCCCAGACGCTCGCTCGCACACCCCGGCGTATGTAAACAAACCGCAACGCCACCCTGGTGGCCATGCCAGGAAACAGGCAGATGAAAATGACCGCCAGCAGGGGCTGTGCCTGACGCTAAGATACACAAAACACGCCAGCAAAAGTGGGAAGCAAGCAGACTGGATGGGCTAAAAACTCCGCCCAAAAGCAGAAAAACCCCGGCAGGGGCAGACCGCCCCAGAACTGCTAGCAGGCATCCCCCACAGCCCCGGGAACCAGCAACAGAGGCCCCGGGGCAGAGCCGTCCTCCAAGCCCTCCACCCTGAAAGAAAAGCAAGAGTCCATTGGAAAAGGCAGCAAGAAAGGGCCGCTGGTAAGCCCCAGAAGCCTTGGCAGGAGGAACAGGCTCGAAAACCTCCGTCCCCCAACCCGAATGGGGCAGCCCCCGAAAACCGCCCGAGTCTCTGCCCCAACTAAACTCCGCCCCAACCCCGAAACCAGCAGACGGACCGGAGCCGGGAACAAGGAGGGAGGGGCGAACAGCACCTAACCAAAACGGGGCGGCCTCGGGGCATCCGAGTGGGAAACCAACCTAACATGTTGCAGCAACCTAACCTAGCTTGCAACACGGATGCCGCCTGTACTCTGAACAGTAATAACATCAGAGTACTGGAGAACAAGCAGAGAAACTCTCTCGCAAGACTCCGGGTCAAGGTGTCAATGACCCAACAGGCAGCAAGACGGAGGTAAAATGGCGACTGTCACCTGGAGACAAAAACACAGCAACTAACGATCCCGTACAAGACGGGTTGGTACCCGGAAGACACATTCAATGGTCCCCCGAGCCCAGACAGGGGTTTCCAGGGCCCGTAGGGTAACAACTACGGGAAGCCCGGGCAAGGTGTTGCTAACCGGTTAAGAAACCCAAACATAACAAGAGGGTAGAAAATAACACTGAAAACCCCTGGGACATGTACAATCACGGGGGCCTAGCAGAGGGCCACCAAACACTACCAGTGGAACTATAGCCACACTATGCAGACCCCCACCAGGCAAGAAAATAAAAACAAAAGAAAAACCCCGCAAAAGTACACCATCCCCAGAGGCAACAGGAACCGGCCTCCGCTTAGGTGGCAGGCTGTGCAACACCTTGACGCCCTAACCAGCACAATACCAATCCCTATCCAGGGCCAAACAAGGGCCCCAAGCCCCAGCTGGCCTCGAGGGCGAGGCAAATGCCAAGCAGCAAGAACCTCTACGGGAATGGTTCCCGAACGCCCCAGGGAAGATAACCCTGTTACGCAAGGGCAGTACTCAAAGGGCGCTTAGGGAAGTCAACCACTAAGCACATGCAGCCCCGGTACTGATGAGGTACTCCTGGCCACCGCACAACGCAACACATGGCAGTGAACGCCACACAAGGCAAACACCGCCTAGGAAACTGAGGCCAGAGAAGCGTCTATCCCGGTTGACATTAGCTTACGAACTAAAGGCAGCCGGCGTGGTGAGGTCCGGGGCCCCCCCTCCCCCTCCCGGGGAGGGGAGGGCTGCGCGGACGACCGGCGCGGCAGTAAAGTGATTGTTTGATTGTTTTCCTTGGGATTGTAGGGAGTTTTCTACCTCTGTTCAGTTTTTGTTGTAGTTTCTTACCATGTGGGGTTTGTTTTGTTACGCCTACCTTTCTGGGTGCCTAACCCCGGTCGATGGCAGATAAGGAAAACCCCAACCACAAGGGGGTTTTCCAGAGCCATTGCTCCCTGAAACCTCTCTGAAGGGGCCAGGTTCTGGCACTGGTCCCTGGTAGGTTTGAACTCCTTAGCTAATGTCCCGGTTTAACCCTTAAATGGTGCCTGGCTATTTAGCATGTGTCACCCACAGGTGCATACAAAAAAAAAATATATATATTATTTTTTCTTCTAAACCTGTTAATTTGTGTTCACTGATCATGGGAAAAATAATAAAAAAAATCATAAGTGGCATATATTGCTCACTATAGGGTGGGGAAGTCTGGCAAAAAACAGCCGCTGACTCAGCGTGCGTCCCATACTGTCTGTTGCTCCCAGCTGTCAGGCAGGAGTTGCCACAGAGAGATAATTACCTAATTATTTCAATGTCTCTGATTGATTTTTCATAGTTTTTTTCTGTAATATTATTCAAAAGTGTATAGTGTGATATATTTATATAATAAAATGAGTGAATCATCGCTGTACTCAAAAATATGATGTGCATATTGTTGATTCAATTATGTTCATCAAACAGTGAACAAATACTTTGTCGGTTATTACACTATATACACAGATTATATATAAGTACCTGCATGTTTTGTTCACCATAACGAACCACTAAGTTGCTATTATGAGTCAAAAAGTAATGAGGAGTGACCGCCACACACCAGCCAGCCACTCGCTGCCACTCACACCCTCAACACCTCACTCGCCCACATTCTCTTCCCACCATACTGTTTTTGCTTTTATTCACTATATACAGACGTTATATATAAGTATCTACATTCGTGTTCACCATAACGAACCACTAAGTTGGCATACTGAGTGGCAGTGGCAGTGGCGGCCTGCCACTGGCTGCCACTCCCTCCCTCCCTCACCTGACTTGCAACCATTCTCCTCCCACCATACTGTTTTTGCTTTTATATACAGACATTACATATAAGTATTTACATGTTTTGTTCACCATAACTGTACATCTAAGCTTGTATGGTGAGTAAAGGCACAAAGACATAGCTACTCACACAGTCAGCTGGTGGCGGTCACCCGCAAAGCCAGACGCACTAATATATTTCCTCCAACAATACTGTTTGTGGTGTTATTACGCTATATACACACACATTATATATAAGTATCTACCTGTTTTATTCACCATACTTGTACAGGTAAACTGGTATGGTGCCCAAAGACCACAGTGGTCACCAGTAAACAACATGATAAGTCGTGCAGACGACGCACCTCCCTCACCAAAATGACGGCTCCCAACCTACTCCTATTGCTGTTATTATTCTCTATACACACGTTATATATAAGTATCTACATTAGTGTTCACCACAGCGAACCACTAAGCTGGTATGGTGAGTGCAGTCAATAAAAGGTGGCCACACACAGTCAGAAGACAATGCCACTACCCTCTCTCCCACAGCATTACTCCTCCCTCCATGGAGCACAGCGCTAAATATCACCACAATCCTGCTATTATCAGAATCCTGGTCAGTTTTATCACAGTCAGGGGTCTTCTGTAATACTATCATCACTAAATAATAGCAGGAACATATTTATTATGGCATTTGTAGACGATGCTGTGGTCACAAGCTGAACAGTGGTGCTGTGAGCTCGTGCTGCGTGCGTCAGCCTTGGTCGCTTGCTCAATACTGAAGCTCTCACACCCAAGAATGGTGGTGTGGATTTTTTTTCTAGGTGGTATCTGGCAACTATCGGACGTGGCTGCATTATAGCTGCCCCTATCCCAGGTGGGGCGTTTAAATTATAGCACTAGACACGAAATCATATATATATGACATGCGGGGTTTAGGTTTTGTCACTGAAAGTATATATATATATGATTTGCATGGTTTAAGCGCTAGTGGTGCACTCGAATGCCATGGTTATCTTGAGGTTATCTTGAGATGATTATGGGGCTTTTTAGTGTCCCCGCGGCCCGGTCCTCGACCAGGCCTCCACCCCCAGGAAGCAGCCCGTGACAGCTGACTAACACCCAGGTACCTATTTTACTGCTAGGTAACAGGGGCATAGGGTGAAAGAAACTCTGCCCATTGTTTCTCGCCGGCGCCTGGGATCGAACCCAGGACCACAGGATCACAAGTCCAGCGTGCTGTCCGCTCGGCCGACCGGCTCCATGCATACAAGAGGCAGGAGGCATTGTATGTACTGTTACCTGAATAAAAATTGGAAGTCTAAGGTGAAATATGTCCAGAGGCGCGCGCTCAGCAGAAGGCGAGGAGCAGTACAAAGGGGAAGGTGTCGCCACTCTGAGCCATCCCACACCCGGACGCAGAGGAAAGAATGAAGTGATGTCCCCATATATAAAATCCAGAACACCCCCAGCATCTAGAGGGCTACGACTGGAGGAAGAAAATGAGCAAGAAGCCATAGAAAACCGCGATAAATGACGCGGAACACACGAGCACATCGCCCAGAAACAAAATGAACACCCCGGCCCCAGCGCGCGAGGTACAAAACGCACCACCCGTCTACCGGTTGGTGTGGCTCATACACCAGGCGGACACACACATCGTACACACACATAACGTAGACACATCATATACACACATCGTACAAACACCAGGAAGGTGTACGTAATGAAGACGAGGAATGTCGAAACTGGAAGTAGAGATGACGTGAAAACAAAACAAGACAAAACCGAAGCGAAAGAAGACAAAGAGGACGGAAGGGAACCAACGAGGCCAACAAAGGACCAAAGGAAAACCTCATTTGAAGTCAACAGACGTTCTAATAATATAGGAAGGTACGAAGATGTTCGCCAATAACGAGAACCACGAAAACCAAGCACAAATGCACCGAGGTACATAGGGACAAAAATACACCCCTGATGAAGGGACACGCAGGGACCCCGATACAAAGGGAACAGTATCACAACGTAAGCGCGAAAAGGTCGAGGAGAAGGGGGCGAAACACACACCCCAGGAACGAACGGGATCGACGGACCCGAAGGGACACGGAACTGAACCCAGGGAGGGGTATACCCAAAACCAGCATGAACACAAAGGGGGAAGGAACAACCCTACTTTGAAGAACTGCCAGCCCCTCGCCGAGAGTACAAAGACCCAAGAGGGGCAAAATGGGGCCGGGGCCCCCCAGGCAACCCTTCCCCAACCCCAGGAACCTCTACGGCAAGACCCGGGGCCGAGCCGCACCCTCAAAGCCCCAGCTTTACAAGGAAAAGCCGGAGTAGCTGCACAAACACTAAGGAAGGGAGCCCACTGGTCAGACCCATATAGCACAGTTGGAGGAACAGACTCGAATGCCTCTGCCACCACCCTGGAAGAGGAAAACCCCTCGAGAAATCCCGAGTCTCAACCCAACCAGACCCCGCTCCAATCCTGAAACCCGCCTAAGGTTCGGAGCCAGAAGCAAGGGAGGAAGTGTGCAGAACAGAAGGGGAAGGACGAGGAGCGGAAGGAGCCAGAGCCGAAGCGACCCCCACCCCCTAGTCCGGACCCCAACAACCAAAACGGGGCAGCCTAAGGGCATCTGGGGCTGCAAACAACGAAGAGCGTTGCAGCAACTAACACCTAGCAAGCAACGCTGCAGCTGCCTGCACCCGATTACCACGACCAGTGGCTTGGGTGAACGAGAGCACATACCGACAACACCCTGTCGCACGACTCTGGGTCATAAGAAACAATGACCCAACAGGCAGCATGGCAGACGCACAACCGTTGAGTGTCACCCTGAGACAAGGGGACAGATCAACCGTCAAACTCGCAAGACGCGAGGGGGAACTCCAGGGACATACCCATTGAACCACGGAGCCCCAGTGCAGCTTTCCAGGGCCCTTAACCTTGGGTACATGCTAAGGGAAGCCCAGGCAAGGTACTGCGAACCGGCGCCCAAGTCTACCAAACAAACTTCTAAAAGCTGAACCCCCAGGATGTGTCCAGGGGTGCATCATGTGTTGTGTCTGGTTGCGGGTCTTCACAGTTATTTGCGAGCCATGGCTTCGGTTGCCGGGGATGCACTCTGGGTTGATCCGGTTTCCCTTCTTCTCTGTTCCTAGGCTCGGGTCTCTCAGGTCGTCCGCAGGGTTATTAAGTGTAGCCAGCCTGTATATTTTTCCCTGGCCCACAACGTTCGTAAATTTGCTGCTTTGGCTGACGTCTTTGGCAACATGTCTTGGGTGCACATTTGGGCCCGGGGTTTTTGGAGACTTTTTTTTTTTTGATCGACCTTTGTAATTTACAACAAAGGACGTATAAATTTGTTATGCTTTTATCATATATTTCACAAAACTTGACATATATCTAATTTACTTCATTTCCTAACAGCAAGTCTTTCCGGTCAAATTCCTTAAAAAAAAATTCTAAGTTCCCCAGAATGTCCTCTCCTGAAATGAGGTTTTTCAACTGCTTCAACCTCCTGATTGTCTTCCAGATTATAATGCATTGCGTACTTTATTTCCAAAAAAGACATGGTCACTTTTACTCAAGGGAGGAAAATACTAAATGTCAAATAGCTCTTCCTTTTTCCTGGTAAATATCAAATCTAGCATGGAGGGAACGTCCCCTTCTCTCATCCTTGTAGCTTGCTTAACATGTTGATATATGAATGTTTCCAGGATGAGGTTTATGAATCAACAGGTCCAATGGTCCTCTGGTCTAGCTTTATATGCCTCACGGTCTATGGATATCCGCTCTCGCTATGAAGTCTTTCATTATTGTTATAAGACCCTCTCGTTTATTATCCAGCTCCTCCTTTGTCAATGTGTTGCATGGTGCTGGACTATATGCATTTATGATCATTAGTTTATCATCCTGATTGCAGATCTCTAGTGCTGTTATGTCAACTTCTCATGGATTGGCAATCATTATTTCGTTTACCTTTAGGTGTTCATTCACCAACACAGCAACGCCACCGCCTTTCCTAATTTTTCTGTCCCGTCTCCAAACTGAGTAGCCCCTTGAGAATATGACCTTAGTGAAAATATCATCTTCAAGCTTCATCTCTGTGAGTGCAACAGTGCCTGGTGTCTGCAGCTGTATTATATCACTCAACTCCAGTAAGTGATGTAATAAGTACCGATGGATTTCCTAAGTTTCCTAAGAGAAGTCCTGTTTCCTAAGAGAAGTCCCGGATCAGCCGGGCTGTGGTGGGTATGTGGCTCTGCGGGCCGCTCCAAGCAACAGCCTGGTGGATCAAACTCTCACAAGTCGAGCCTGGCCTCGGGCCAGGCTTGGGGAGTAGAAGAACTCCCAGAACCCCATCAATCAGGTATCAACCAGGTATCAACCAGGATCTTCACCTCTGTTCCTTACGTTGTGTGTTCTTGCAAATAACAAAGGAACGTTTGCCCTTGTCACATATTCCCTGTGCTTGACATATAACCAAGCTTGTGTACAGCAAGGTACTCTTTTCACGTGAGTCTGTCAAGAAGTGCGTGAGGCATTGTTGCTGGCACCCCACGCGGCACAACACTGCACTCCACCCCATATTTTACCAGCAACTGCAACACTACAGCAACACTGAATGTACAGATAGGTGGTCTCTTGTCAGATTTCACAAGATAGGGGTTGAAACAGTTCAGCACTGTAATATCAACAAAGTGGAAACCCAATTTCTTGGTCCACTTCACAGATTTTCTCACGCACTTGACGACATCAACCATCATGTCACACTTATCTACTAAACGCATATTTACATTATTGTCAATGAAACAATCAGGTTTATACATTTTCACCCCATTACAAAGTTGACTTTGCCACTGTCCAACTTTGCACCGGTGTGAATAGTTGACAACATATTCACCTCGCTTTTATCTCTCCAGAGCACAGATAAGATTTATATCACACATTTTCAGCTGGCATTTACCCATTGCAATACCAATACCAAACACTGCCATTTCCCTCTTATGTGTCTTGACAGTGCCACATATGCTGTTGTTGTGGTCAAGGAGGAATCTGGTCAGCAAGTGGCTGGTATAGTAATTGTCTGTGTAGAGGATATGCCCCTTGTTCAGCAATGGTTCCATGACACTGCCTGAGAACCTGTGTGGATCTTGACCTGGTATGTCAACGTCCTTACCAGAATACAATATCATGTCCATGACAATACCAGTTTCGCAGTCATATAGCACGAAACACTTGAGTCCAAACTGGTGCCACTTTGATGGAATATACTGCTTGACTGCCAGTCTTCCCTTGAAGAGAACTAGCAATTTATCAATCACGACATTCTGTGCTGGTATAAAACAGTCATGGAACTTTCCTCTGAAATCACTAAATATCTTCTGCACTTTCCACAGTCTG
Source organism: Procambarus virginalis (assembly GCA_020271785.1). Taxonomy (NCBI): domain Eukaryota; kingdom Metazoa; phylum Arthropoda; class Malacostraca; order Decapoda; family Cambaridae; genus Procambarus; species Procambarus virginalis. The sequence goes on along the minus strand of WNGS01165074.1, from coordinate 18,893 downwards.
TCGTGTCTGTCTTCATTAGCAGTGCACTCAAAGAGGAGGAACCTGAGAAGCAGCAGGAACCTATCACGTTCCATAGATATTAGAAAAGATATTAGATATCTATGCATCCATAGATGCATAGAAAAGGAGATAACATCTAGGTCAGAAAGAGCTGTAGAAGAAGCAAAAGTAGTAGATAAAATTGTTGGCCTCGTGGAAGGTCTTACAACCAAAGAGAATGTGTGCGACTACAGGAGAATAGGCAGATATATAAAAGGGAAAGATCGACCTTTGAGGATCACCCTAAACGGTGCCAAACAGATGGAAGAAGTACTAAGGAATGCCAGAAAATTACAAAGCGTTGAGGATGGGAAAGGGTGGTCGTTAAGACGAGATCTTTCAAAAGAAGATAGAGAGAAGCTGAAACTGAACCTCGCCGAGGCAAAACGTTTAAATGAGAGCAGGAATGAAGAAGAAATCAATTCTTTTTTCTACAAAGTGATAGGGTAGGCAGACCAGTAAAGTGGTACATAAAAGCAAACCAACAAAATCATTAGAGAAGGGGGAGTGAAAAATAAGAAGATGGGGAACAAGTTCCTGAAGATTGCATACACCAACATAGATGGAGTAAGGTCAAAGATACTGGAGTTAAGTGATATAATACAGCTGCAGACACCAGACATTGTTGCACTCACGGAGACAAAACTTGAAGATGTTATTTTAAATGAGGTCATATTCCCAAGGGGCTACTCAATTTGGAGACGGGACAGAAAAATTAGGAAAGGCGGTGGCGTTGCTGTGCTGGTGAAAGAACACCTAAAGGTGAACGAAATAATGACTACCAATCCACAAGAAGTTGACATAATAGCACTAGAGATCTGCCATGAGGATGATAAACTAGTGATCATAAATGCATATAGTCCACCGCTAAGCAGCACATGGTCAAAGGAGGAGCTAGATAGTAAACGAGAAGGTCTTATAACGATAATGAGAGAGATCATAGCGAGAGCGGATAACGATAGTTCACGACTGTTGATAGTCGGCGACTTCAACTTGAAATCCATAGACTGGGAAGCATATGAAGCTAAAACAGAAGATTTCTGGACCTGTAAATTTGTAGACCTCATCCTGGAAACATTCTTGTATCAACATGTTAAACAAGCTACGAGGATGAGGGAAGGTGACGTTCCCTCCATGCTAGATTTGATATTTACCAGGAAGGAGGAAGAAATATTTGACATTCAGTACCTTCCTCCCTTGGGTAAAAGTGACCATGTCTTTTTGGGGATAAAGTATGCAATGCGTTATAATCTGGAAGAAAATATGATGGTCGATGCAATTGAAAAACCTGACTTTAGGAGAGGACATTATGGCAACCTTAGAAAATTTTTTAGGGAGTATAATTGGACAGACTTGTTGCTAGGCAAGGAAGTGAATGAGATGTATGTCAAGTTTTGTGAAATATATGATAAGGCACAAAAAAATTTATACCAAACAGAGAAGCAGAACTAGGAAACAGGATTGGTTCGACAGAAAGTGCGAGAGGGCCAGAGACCAAAGACACAAAAATGGAATCAATACAGGAAGAGGCCAAACCCCCAATCATACCAGCGATACAAAGATGCGAGAAACAACTACACGGCAGTGAGGAGAGAGGCAGAAAGAAATTTGAAAAGGGATTGCAGACAAATGTAAAACAGAACCAGGTCTATTCTATAAATTCATAAACACAAATTGCAGGTAAAGGATAATATTCAGAGGTTGAAAATGGGAAATAGATTCACGGAAATGAAAAGGAAATGTGTGAAACATTAAACGAAAAGTTCCAAAGTGTGTTTGTACAAAATGAATCTTCAGGGAACCAGATACAATAAGAATTCCAGAGAACAACATAGAGCACATAGAGGTGTCTAGAGACGAAGTGGAAAAATGCTCAAAGAGCTAAATAAGAACAAAGCAGTTGGTCCAGATGGAGTTTCACCATGGGTTCTGAGAGAATGTGCACCTGAGCTCAGCATCCCTCTTCAACTGATCTTTCAGGCATCCCTGTTTACAGGAGTTGTAGCTGATGTGTGGAAAAAGGCTAACATAGTTCCAATTTACAAGAGTGGAAGCAGGGAAGACCCCCTTAATTATAGACCGGTATCATTGACAAGTGTAATAGTCAAAATATTGGAAAAAATAATTAAAACTAAATGGGTAGCACACCTGGAGAGAAATGATATAATATCAGACAGACAGTATGGTTTTCGATCTGGTAGATCCTGTGTATCGAATTTACTCAGTTTTATGATCGAGCAACAGAGATATTACAGGAAAGAGATGGTTGGGTGACTGCATCTATCTGGACCTAAAAAGGCTTTCGACAGAGTTCCACATAAGGGTTGTTCTGGAAACTGGAAAATATTGGAGGAGTGACAGGTACGCTTCTAACATGGATGAAAAATTCTGACTGATAGAAAATGAGGGCTGTGATCAGAGGCAATGTATCTGACTGGAGAAATGTCCACAGTGGGTTCAGTTCTTGCACCAGTGATATATATTGTCTACATAAATGATCTA
>WNGS01165074.1:0-16318 GCA_020271785.1 Procambarus virginalis | reverse complement strand
GAAACAGGATTGGTTCGACAGAAAGTGCGAGAGGGCCAGAGACCAAAAGACACAAAAATGGAATCAATACAGGAAGAGGCCAAACCCCCAATCATACCAGCGATACAAAGATGCGAGAAACAACTACACGGCAGTGAGGAGAGAGGCAGAAGAAATTTAAAAAGGGATTGCAGACAAATGTAAAACAGAACCAGGTCTATTCTATAAATTCATAAACAACAAATTGCAGGTAAAGGATAATATTCAGAGGTTGAAATGGGAAATAGATTCACGGAAAATGAAAAGGAAATGTGTGAAACATTAAACGAAAAGTTCCAAAGTGTGTTTGTACAAAATGAAATCTTCAGGGAACCAGATACAATAAGAATTCCAGAGAACAACATAGAGCACATAGAGGTGTCTAGAGACGAAGTGGAAAAAAATGCTCAAAGAGCTAAATAAGAACAAAGCAGTTGGTCCAGATGGAGTTTCACCATGGGTTCTGAGAGAATGTGCACCTGAGCTCAGCATCCCTCTTCAACTGATCTTTCAGGCATCCCTGTTTACAGGAGTTGTAGCTGATGTGTGGAAAAAGGCTAACATAGTTCCAATTTACAAGAGTGGAAGCAGGGAAGACCCCCTAATTATAGACCGTATCATTGACAAGTGTAATAGTCAAAATATTGGAAAAATAATTAAAACTAAATGGGTAGCAACACCTGGAGAGAAATGATATAATATCAGACAGACAGTATGGTTTTCGATCTGGAGATCCTGTGTATCGAATTTACTCAGTTTTTATGATCGAGCAACAGAGATATTACAGGAAAGAGATGGTTGGTTGACTGCATCTATCTGGACCTAAAAAAGGCTTTCGACAGAGTTCCACATAAGAGGTTGTTCTGGAAACTGGAAAATATTGGAGGAGTGACAGGTACGCTTCTAACATGGATGAAAAACTTTCTGACTGATAGAAAAATGAGGGCTGTGATCAGAGGCAATGTATCGGACTGGAGAAATGTCACAAGTGGAGTACCACAGGGTTCAGTTCTTGCACCAGTGATGTTTATTGTCTACATAAATGATCTACCAGTTGGTATACAGAATTATATGAACATGTTTGCTGATGATGCTAAGATAATAGGAAGGATAAGAAATTTAGATGATTGTCATGCCCTTCAAGAAGACCTGGATAAAATAAGTATATGGAGCACCACTTGGCAAATGGAATTTAATGTTAATAAATGTCATGTTATGGAATGTGGAATAGGAGAACATAGACCCCACACAACCTATAAATTATGTGAGAAATCTTTAAAGAATTCTGATAAAGAAAGGGATCTAGGGGTGGTTTTAGATAGAAAACTGTCACCTGAGGACCACATCAAGAACATTGTGCGAGGAGCCTATGCTACACTTTCTAACCTAAGAATTGCTTTTAAATACATGGATGGAGAAATACTAAAGAAATTGTTCACGACTTTTATTAGACCAAAGCTGGAATATGCAGCGGTTGTATGGTGCCCTTATCTTAAGAAGCACATCAACAAACTGGAAAAGGTGCAACGACATGCCACTAAGTGGCTCCCAGAAATGAAGGACAAGAGCTATGAGGAGAGGTTAGAGGCATTAAATATGCAAAAACTAGAAGATAGAAGAAAAAGAGGCGATATGATCACTACGTACAAAATAGTAACAGGAATTGATAAAATCGACAGGGAAGATTTCCTGAGACCTGGAACTTCAAGAACAAGAGGTCATAGATTTAAACTAGCTAAACACAGATGCCGAAGAAACGTAAGAAAATTCACCTTCGCAAATAGAGTGGTAGACGGTTGGAACAAGTTAAGTGAGAAGGTGGTGGAGGCCAAGACCGTCAGTAGTTTCAAAGCGTTATATGACAAAGAGTGCTGGGAAGACGGGACACCACGAGCGTAGCTCTCATCCTGTAACTACACTTAGGTAATTACACTTAGGTAATTACGTGACATGTACCTGTTGAACAAGGAGGGTTGGAACAAGGCAGTCTTTGTTCCAATAATCCTGGATCCCATGTTTTTCTGCATGCTTCATCATCATGCACAATGCTAAAAACACATACATTTCCTCAATATGCATGTCTTTCAAGGTGTCATTCGAGAGGTAGGTAAAATTCTAGAGGCAATGAGTTGCAGAGCGTATCGGTTTATCTCTGCAAGGAGATGCTCCAAGAATGGCTGAATGAAGTATGGGTGATCGTCTTCCTGAGGCAGGGGTGACAAACAACCGTAACAATGCACAAAGCCAGAGAGGATACAGCTGGATCCATATTACCAACCGAGCCCACGGGAGTTTTCCAAGGCCCGCAGGGTACGACAGCCCTATGGAAAGCCCACTGGGGCCAGTTAAGTTGGAAGACTGCTTTGAAGCAGGGAAACCGACAACCAGAAGCAGTGGTGAAACCTTAGGGGCAATGGAGGAGAGCCACCATAACCTAGGTGAAATTAATAAGCAATTAAGCAGACCTCCTCTGCACTCACAGGGAAAACCCCCAAAATGAAAGAAGAACAAGCTTTCAAAACAACACCCCCAAGCAAACTAGCCGCCGGAGAGTAATGTCCCATCGCATAGGTATTAGGCAAACTACCCCAGCCGCAGTGTGCCCTCCCCCCTTCCCCGGCAATAACATCCCCTACAAAGGGCAAGATGAAAAGCCCCAGACTTCCGGCTCGCCCCAAGGGCAAAGACGTGAAGCAACAAAACCCTCAACCGGAGAGCAAGTCTTGAACGGCCAGGGAAGAGAACCCTGACACACAAGCGTAGTACTTATAGAGCCTCTAGGCAAGTGTCAAAACTCACCAAATGTACTCACTAGAAAGGAGACAAGAGAGATATCAAATAATATACACGTGGAAAATACTGGAGGGCCAGGTCCCAAATCTACACAGTAAAATAACAACATACTGGAGTAAACAATATGGAAGAAAATGCAGAATAGAACCAGTGAAGAGCAGGGGTGCCATAAGCACAATCAGAGAAAACCATATAAACATCAGAGGTCCACAGTTGTTCAACATCCTCCCAGTGATTATATGAAATTGTGTGAACAACCGTGGACATCATCAAGAGAAAACTAGATAGTTTTCTTCAAGAAGTTCCATACCAACCAGGCAGTGGTGGGCTGCCTGGTTGAACCTGCAGGCCACTCCAAGTAACAGCCTGGTTGACCAAGCTCTCACAAGTCAAGCCTGGCTTTGAGCCAGGCTTGGGGAGTAGAAGAACTCCCAGAACCCAACCATGGACACCTTCAAGAGAAACCTAGATTGTTTTCTAAAAAGAATTGCCGGACCAACTGGGCTGTGGTGGGCTGCCTGGTTGGGCCTGCGGGCCGCTCCAAGCAACTGCCTGGTGGACCAAACTCTCATAAGTCAAGCCTGGCCTTGGGCCGGGCTTAGGGGAGTAGAAGAACTCCCAGAACCCCCATCAACCAGGTATCAACCAGGTATCAACCCCCATCAAGCAGGTAAGTGTGCTCTAGGCGCATGCAGCTCTAAGTATAAGAACACCTGGCCTCCACACCACACACACAGCAGGTGCAGCCACACAGGGCAAAATCCAGAACAGGAACTTGAGGCCAGAGGTGACTGAATGGCTCGCTAGCACATCACGATGAGAACTGGGATGGTGGGCAGCCAGAGTTTTCTACAGGAGTTTCTTTGTTTTTCTGGCTGTAGGTAGCAATTTACCAGATAGTTGTTTGTCTTGGTTCACCTATCATTCTTGGATATCCAACCTGGTTGATGGCAGAATATGACATACTTTAAATATAAAGTGCTCATTGTTCCCTGCACCTCTCTGAGGGAACCAGGTTCTGGCTCGTGGTTCCCGGTAGGCTTAAGAACGCCTTGTGACCCCAAACTAATATAGCACATATCAGTTCGGATACTTCAGGGAGCCGATCGACGGGGCTCCCCCCAGAAAGAACCACATGTGGAGCACAAATTGTACAGGACTCAGGGTTGAAGGTGTCACCACAACAACAGGAAGCATGATAGAGACTGAGTGAATGATCGTCATCACGTGACATGGACAACGAGAAACCCTGAAACTTGCAAGTGGCAAGAGCAGATTCGGGGATGATGTTCACAGGACCACCGAACCAGCACGGCAGTTCCAGGGTCCGAAGCATAGACCATGCAGGACACCCAGGTACTGGGATTGCTATGCCAGACCTAAGAGTAAGCCAATACAGCCAGAGCTATGCAGCTGTGTATAGCTTCAGGAAGCCAAAAGGGGGTGTTCCCAGAAAGATATGATATCTTGAGGTGATTTCGAGGCTTAGCGTCCCCTGCGGCCCGGTCCTCGACCAAGCCTCCTGTTTGTTACACATCCCAGGAAGCTGCCTGTAGCAGCTGTCTAACCCCCAGGTACCTATCAACTGCTAGGTGAACAGGAGCATCAAGGTGAAAGAAACTGCCCATTTGTTTCTGCCTCCGATGGGGATCGAATACATTAATCTCATATTCCCGCCAGGGATATCAGATACATAACTGTCCCCCACACCTCACACCAGGAGTCTTCTCAGCTCTCATATCTTTCATCACACACTTTTCTATTACCTCAACTTCATATATCAAATGCATTTCTTACTTCATATCAATAGCCTGAGTTTAAGAGTTCTTTCATTCAAACCTAATGTTTCGCTTCAATGTAACAGACTTAGAAGGAGATCTATAATCTTCTCTTCAGTCTATATTAACATTCCTAATGTCTACTTGCACTAATGTGTACTATACAGGACTATACTTGTTTGAACTTGACTCATGATGAAAACGTGTATTAAATTACCTTTGCTTTACTGAAGAATGGAGTCATCATAAGAGCAAAAACAATGGAGGAACAACCGTAGAGAATAAACAGGATGAACAGGAGGACGAGGTTAGCATTTTGGAATACTTTGGCAAGAGGCAGGACAATAATGCAGATTACTGCCAGTGCTAATACATAACCAGCATATACGGCAAACCATGACAACCTGAAATAAATAACAAAAATATATATGAAGCACTTCAAATTTTTCACTCAGCCAAAACAAACCACCATTGATGATAATAAAATGCAAATTTCTGGGAAAGCTCTGGTGGTTCCCTGAAAGTATATGCAGAGATGGTTTTCATCTATGTGGGTGCATCAGCCATAGCATTCTAAAGGCCTTCTGGGTACCAGCACCAGAACCTAGCATCCTCAAAGAAGCACGGAGAGCATTGATATTTCGCCTTCTCACCAGGGAAGTAAGTCACCGAGCCAAAACACACCACTAATGGCTTAAAAACAAAACAAAAAGTCCTCGAAAACAACCTAATGAACTCACTTACCTGTGTAAACAAGTGACTGAATTTTCCCGAAACTAGCACAAGCTCATTTGCCCCACCTGTGGGAAATATTTCCCACATATAGGAGTAAGTCAATGAATTCTAATCATACTTAATAAAAATCAACTATGAGGATTCATCCCTTGTTTAGAAATAATAATTTTAATCAAAATGCATACTTTATATGCCAGCATATAAGTCGACTCAAAAAACCAGCGTTGAATGTAATGAAACGCCATTTTCTGGGTGAGCCCCGGAGGCTCCCTGGAGCTTATCGGGCTAATGTATGTTATGTTAGACCGGGACATTAGCTATGGAGTTCAGACCTACCAGGGACCAGTGCCAAAACCTGGCCCCTTCAGAGAGGTTTCAGGGAGCAATGGCCCTGGAAAACCCCATATGGTTGGGGGTTTTCCTTATCTGCCATCGACCGGGGTTAGGCACCCAGAAAGGTAGGCGTAACAAAACAAACCCCACATGGTAAGAAACTACAACAAAAACCGAACAGAGGTAGAAAACTCCCTACAATCCCAAGGAAAACAATCAAACAATCACTTTACTGCCGCGCCGGTCGTCCGTGCAGCCCTCCCCTCCCCGGGAGGGGGAGGGGGGGGAGCCGGACCTCACCACACCGGCTGCCTTTAGTTCGGAAACTAGGCTTCAACCAACGCGAAAACCCCGCCGACCAGATGGGAGGGAAGGTAGCCAGGGAGCCTCCGGGGCTCACCCAGAAAATGGCGTTTCATTACATTCAACGCTGGTTTTCTGTGGGGAGCCCCTACGGCTCCCTGGAGCTACATACCCAAAGAGAAGGAAAAAGGGAACTTACCCGGGAGGCGGCGGCCACAAACTCCTCAATGCGAAGTCGAGACAACTGGCCGCAACCTGCGACCCAAAGCAACACAAGAACGCCGAGGAGCAGGGACGTTCACCAATTAACGGGCGGCCAGGACCCTGTTCGACTTCCAAAATCCACGCGCCCGAATATGTGCCCAAGACATATTACCAAACAGCAGCCAAAGCCGCAAACTTCCTAACATCATGGGCACGAGGATAGACCGCAGGCTGGCTAGACTTAATAACCCTGCGGACAACCTGGGAGACCCGAGCCCTGGAACAGGGAACGAGGGAAACCGGATCAACCCAAAGCGCATCCCCAGCCACCCCGGCTGAAGCGCGCAGGTAACGGCGAAGTGCCGCAACAGGACACAACACATGATGCACCCCCGGCCGAACCAACCAAGCATCAATGACCCATGGACCACTCCGGAAAGCAGCCGTCTCGTTCTTAGCCAGAAAAGATGGTGAAGGCTGCAAACGGACAAACCTACCCCCAGGACCAAAAGAGCAGAAACCCCTGCGCCGGAGGAAAGCATGAAGCTCCCCTACCCGGCCCCCAGAGGCCAACGCCAACAAAAACAAAGCCTTGGAAAAACAATCAGGAACCGAAGGGGCCACCACAAACCGAGGAGAGGAAAGATAGGAGAGCACCCTGTCCAAGGACCAGGACGGCTCAGGAGGCGCATGAGCAGGCCGGAGGTGAAACACAGCACGGGAAAGCTTACGAAACGGGGCGGATGTGACGTCTACCCCGAAAGTTAGCTTGAGCGGCTCCGCCAGCGCCGCACGATACAAGGTGACAGTATTAGGCATCAAATGACGGTCCTGAACAAGCCAAGAAAGGACAAAACAACCCGATCCGAAAGAAAAGACAACCTACGAAGAGCCAGAAAATGGTGAAAAGAACACCAGGAAACTTCATACTGTCGCCGAAACGAAGCTCTCAGGTGGGACACCATCAACAAAGCCACCTGATCACCATAGAATTGGTGATACACCCGCATCAAAAAGACCAGACACGAAGAGCAAAGGAGAAGGTCGAATCAGCCCCGTACCAGATCGGACCGACCTGCTGAAAGAGGCGGAGCCGCGGGAGACGTCCCGGGTTCGGGCACCGAGTCAAAAGCACCGCAAACCAAGGCTGGGCCGGCCACCAAGAAGCCACAAGGACTACTCTCCCTGGGAATGTCTCCAAATGAACCAGAACACGAAGCAACAGCTGGACCAGAGGAAAGAGGTACAGGTAACCCCACCTCGACCAGTCCTGCCGAAAGGCATCCAACGCGAATGCTGCGCAGTCGGGGAAGGGCGTCACATATATCGGGAGACGCCGAGACCACGCCGACGCGAAGAGGTCCACATCTGGGAGACCGTACGTCTGGCAGATCCAACGAAACGAGTCGTCGTCGACCATCCACTCCGTGGACAGGGGAAGGAAGCGAGACAGACCGTCCGCCAGAACGTTGGACACTCCCTGGACGTGAACCGCACGGAGAGCCAAACCCCGAGAATCCAGCAGACGAACCACTTGAAGGGACCAACCCCAAAGAGCCAAGGACCGAAGAGAACCCTCGCGGTTCAGGCAATGAACCACTGGAGAACAGTCTGAATGGAGGCGAATGGTCGATCCCCGAGCGACCCGAATCCTCCGAAGCGCGAACCAGACAGCTGTGAACTCCCGAACCGTGCTGTGAGCCCGATGGACAGACGGACCCCACCGTCCCTGGCCTGCCTGGTGAGCACTGGTCACATAGCCCCAGCCGAGAGACAACGCGTCCGTAAACACATCGAGCGAGGGCTCGGGAAGGCGCCAAGGCACTGAACCCCGAAAAACTCCGAAGAGGAAGCCGGTGACGCAGCAACCGACGTAAGACCCCCCGGAGGACGAACCCAACGATCGCGAGAGAGGCGGAAAGGACGTCCCCGAAGGAACCAAAACAGATGCCGAAGCCAAACATGACCCGGAGGGTAGACTAGCACGGCGAAGTTCAGACTCCCGCACAACCGCTCAAGCAACCACTGAGCAACCCAGGACCCCCTCATGTACAGCCGAAGGCGGGACCACAGCCGCAGTAACACTTCTGGAGGGAAAGACAATGAGTGGCCCAATAGCCCTAAACAAGGACCAGGTCCAAACCCGGGATGGAAACAGATGGAAAAGCCTCCAGATCACCAGGAAACCAAACCTGGCGATCTGGAAGGAACCACACCCCTGGCGAGCAGACACGCGGACTGACTGGGAGCCCACACCAGCCAGTCTTCGAGGTAGGCCAGACACCGAATCTCAGACTCAGACAGGGCACTAAGATCTGGTAAAGATGCAAAAAAAATTATACTAAGTGCCCATTACAAAATAGGGCAGACAAAAGCAGCAAGCCTGAAGCCCCACCACCAACCGTGCCAGACCCAGAAAACTGGGGAGGAACGTGCCAAGAAGTGACCTGGAGATCCAGGGCCACCATCCAGGCACCCAGCCCCCAACAGAAGCCGGACAGGCGACAACAGGCCACCGAGGAGGGCATAGAATCCAGGGCGCAGACTGAAGAAGTCCAGAAGAACTGCAGATGCGAAAAGCCCATGACTGCAAAGAGCAGACAGGAACCCCAGAAGGATGGGGCGGATCGACCACGTCCAATGTACCCACGACGATGACACGACGAAACGCAGGGGAAGAAGCCCACCCCGCCAGCTCTGAACTCCCCCAAAGGGGGAGAAGCCGTCCACCGATGCCACCAGAGGCCGGAAGACAACTCAAAGCGCCCACCAACAGCGGGACCATGCGAGAGGCAATAGAGCAAGCTGTTCCCCCAGCACCCCGCCAACAGAGAAGGGAACAGAGCCCCTTCCGAGAGAAAAAAAAAATATTACACACACATACACATTATGTATATACACATACACATACAAGATATGTGACACATACATGTATACACATGCACACACACACACACACACAACGTACACATGCACAAGCGTACACACAGGCATTAGGAAGCAATGTGGCGGAGGCTGACTCCCTACACAGTTTCAAGTGTAGATATGATAGAGCCCAATAGGCTCAGGAACCTGTACATCTGTTGAACGACGGTTGAGAATCGGGACCAAAGAGCAAAAGCTCAACCCCCGCAAACACAACAAGGTGAGTACATACATTGTAAAAGAAAAGTACAAATCGCCGACCAGTGGGCAGAGAGCACCACGCCGGCCAGGCAAAGAAGGCACTAAACTGCATCAAAAGGCCCACCTCGACAGCAAAATCTCAAAGTCCCAGCACAACCACAACATGTGCCTAGACCCCAAAAGAGCAGTCTGCAAGCCAGGAAGACCCCGGAACCCCAGAAGGCAGAACCGGGTCACACAAGGAAACAAAGCCCCCTGAAGCCACAAAAAGGGGGCCCAAGAGGAAGAAACCTCTGAAACGAAACCAAAGAACCCAAAGGAACCCAGAATCGAACCAGGGGGAGGCCAAACCACCACATTTGCCGGCGGAGAACACCACAGAAGGCAAAGCGCAGCCCCCAGACAGAACCCTCTGGGAAACGGTCATAACAGACCGAAAACCGAGGGACAAGGTGTGGGAGCAAGCCTAACACCTGGTTGGTTGATACCTGGTTGATGGGGTTCTGGGAGTTCTTCTACTCCCCAAGCCCGGCCCGAGGCCAGGCTCGACTTGTGAGAGTTTGATCCACCAGGCTGTTGCTTGGAGCGGCCCGCAGAGCCACATACCCACCACAGCCCAGCTGATCCGGGACTTCTCTTAGGAAACAGTCCAGTTTTCTCTTGAAGATGTCCACGGTTGTTCCGGCAATATTTCTTATAGTCGCTGGGAGGACGTTGAACAACCGCGGACCTCTGATGTTTATACAGTGCTCTCTGATTGTGCCTATGGCACCTCTGCTCTTCACTGGTTCTATTCTGCATTTTCTTCCATATCGTTCACTCCAGTACGTTGTTATTTTACTGTGTAGATTTGGGACCTGGCCCTCCAGTATTTTCCACGTGTATATTATTTGGTATCTCTCTCGTCTCCTTTCTAGAGAGTACATTTGGAGAGCTTTGAGACGATCCCAATAATTTAGGTGTTTTATCTCGTCTATGCGTGCCGTATATGTTCTCTGTATTCCCTCTATTTCAGCAATCTCTCCTGCTCTGAAGGGGGAAGTGAGTACTGAGCAGTATTCGAGACGGGACAACACAAGTGACTTGAAGAGTACAACCATTGTGATGGGATCCCTGGATTTGAAAGTTCTCGTAATCCATCCGATCATTTTTCTGGCTGATGCGATATTTGCTTGGTTATGCTCCCTAAACGTTAGGTCGTCGGACATCATTATTCCCAAATCCTTGACATGCTGTTTTTCTACTATGGGAAGATTTGATTGTGTTTTGTACCCTGTATTATGTTTCAGATCCTCATTTTTGCCGTACCTGAGTACCTGAAATTTATCACTGTTAAACATCATATTATTTTCTGCTGCCCAATCGAAAACTTTGTTGACATCTGTTTGTAGTTTTTCAATGTCTTCAGCAGAGGTAATTTTCATGCTGATTTTTGTGTCATCTGCGAAGGATGACACGAAGCTGTGACGTGTATTTTTGTCTATATCAGATATGAGAATAAGGAACAGTAGCGGTGCAAGGACTGTACCTTGAGGTACAGAGCTTTTAACATCGCTTGGACTCGATTTTATCTGATTGACTGTTACTCTTTGTGTTCTGTTCGACAGGAAATTGAGTATCCAGCGTCCTACTTTTCCAGTTATTCCCATTGACCTCATTTTGTGAGCTATCACCCCATGGTCACATTTGTCGAAAGCCTTTGCAAAGTCTGTGTATACAACATCTGCATTTTGCTTTTCTTCTAGGGCTTCTGTGATTTTGTCATAGTGGTTGAGTAACTGTGACAGACAGGATCTTCCCGCTCTAAATCCATGTTGTCCTGGATTGTGCAATTCATTGTTTTCCATAAAACTAGAAATTTGATTCCTAATCACTCTTTCAAACACTTTTATTATGTGTGATGTTAGTGCAACTGGCCTATAATTTTTTGCCAAGGCTTTACTCCCCCCCTTGTGCAACGGAGCTATATCTGCAGATTTAAGTGCTGCTGGTATCTCCCCTGTATCCAGGCTCTTTCTCCATATTACGCTGAGTGCTCTCGCTACTGGTACTTTACATTTCTTTATGAATATTGAATTCCATGAGTCAGGCCCAGGGGCTGAGTGCATGGGCATATTGTCAATTTCTCTTTCAAAGTCTTCCGAGTTTGTGGTAATATCCGTTATATTATCTGCAGCTTGAATGTCATTCATAAAGAAGCTGTCTGGGTCATCAACTTTCATGTTGTTAATTGGTGTGCTAAACATAGCCTCATACTGGCTTCTTAGAATTTCACTAATCTCTTTGTTGTCCTCTGTGTACGTACCTTCATTTGTAATTAACGGTCCAATACTGGTCGAGGTTTTGGATTTTGATTTAGCGTATGTGAAAAAATATTTCGGATTTTTCCTTATCTCTTGTATAGCTCTCTGTTCCAATTCCATTTCCTCAGACTCATATGATCGCTTCAACGTTTGTTCTATTTCTTCGATCTCCCTGCTTAGGCTTATTTTCCTTGCTTGTGATAGTTGTGTCTGCCGAAGCATTTCCGTTATTTTTTTCCTTCTCCTGTACAGTCGTCTGCGTTCTCTTTCTAGAGTGTTCCTCTTTCTGCCCCTCCTCACCGGCACGTGCTTCAAGCAGACCTTGTAAGCTTCAGCTGTCAGTTGAGCTATTCCCTGTAATTACCTAAGTGTAATTACCTAAGTGTAGTTACAGGATGAGAGCTACGCTCGTGGTGTCCCGTCTTCCCAGCACTCTTTGTCATATAACGCTTTGAAACTACTGACGGTCTTGGCCTCCACCACCTTCTCCCCCAACTTGTTCCAACCGTCTACCACTCTGTTTGCGAAAGTGAATTTTCTTATATTTCTTCGGCATCTGTGTTTAGCCAGTTTATATCTATGACCTCTTGTTCTTGAAGTTCCAGGTCTCAGGAAATCTTTCCTGTCGATTTTATCAATTCCTGTTACTATTTTGTATGTAGTGATCATATCACCTCTTTTTCTTCTGTCTTCTAGTTTTGGCATATTTAATGCTTCTAACCTTTCCTCGTAGCTCTTACCCTTCAGTTCTGGGAGCCACTTAGTAGCATGTCTTTGCACCTTTTCCAGTTTGTTGATGTGCTTCTTAAGATATGGGCACCAAACAACAGCTGCATATTCTAGCTTTGGCCTAACAAAAGTCATGAACAATTTCTTTAGTATATCCCCATCCATGTATTTAAAAGCAATTCTGAAGTTAGAAAGCATAGCATAGGCTCCTTGCACAATATTCTTTATGTGGTCTTCAGGTGATAGTTTTCTATCTAGAACCACCCCTAGATCTCTTTCTTTATCAGAGTTCTTTAAAGATTTCTCACATAATATATAGGTTGTGTGGGGTCTATGTTCTCCTATTCCACATTCCATAACATGACATTTATTAACATTAAATTCCATTTGCCAAGTGGTGCTCCATATACTTATTTTATCCAGGTCTTCTTGAAGGGCATGACAATCATCTAAATTTCTTATCCTTCCTATTATCTTAGCATCATCAGCAAACATGTTCATATAATTCTGTATACCAACTGGTAGATCATTTATGTAGACAATAAACATCACTGGTGCAAGAACTGAACCCTGTGGTACTCCACTTGTGACATTTCTCCAGTCCGATACATTGCCTCTGATCACAGCCCTCATTTTTCTATCAGTCAGAAAGTTTTTCATCCATGTTAGAAGCGTACCTGTCACTCCTCCAATATTTTCCAGTTTCCAGAACAACCTCTTATGTGGAACTCTGTCGAAAGCCTTTTTTAGGTCCAGATAGATGCAGTCAGCCCAACCATCTCTTTCCTGTAATATCTCTGTTGCTCGATCATAAAAACTGAGTAAATTCGATACACAGGATCTACCAGATCGAAAACCATACTGTCTGTCTGATATTATATCATTTCTCTCCAGGTGTGCTACCCATTTAGTTTTAATTATTTTTTCCAATATTTTGACTATTACACTTGTCAATGATACCGGTCTATAATTAAGGGGGTCTTCCCTGCTTCCACTCTTGTAAATTGGAACTATGTTAGCCTTTTTCCACACATCAGCTACAACTCCTGTAAACAGGGATGCCTGAAAGATCAGTTGAAGAGGGATGCTGAGCTCAGGTGCACATTCTCTCAGAACCCATGGTGAAACTCCATCTGGACCAACTGCTTTGTTCTTATTTAGCTCTTTGAGCATTTTTTCCACTTCGTCTCTAGACACCTCTATGTGCTCTATGTTGTTCTCTGGAATTCTTATTGTATCTGGTTCCCTGAAGATTTCATTTTGTACAAACACACTTTGGAACTTTTCGTTTAATGTTTCACACATTTCCTTTTCATTTTCCGTGAATCTATTTCCCATTTTCAACCTCTGAATATTATCCTTTACCTGCAATTTGTTGTTTATGAATTTATAGAATAGACCTGGTTCTGTTTTACATTTGTCTGCAATCCCTTTTTCAAAATTTCTTTCTGCCTCTCTCCTCACTGCCGTGTAGTTGTTTCTCGCATCTTTGTATCGCTGGTATGATTGGGGGTTTGGCCTCTTCCTGTATTGATTCCATTTTTGTGTCTTTTGGTCTCTGGCCCTCTCGCACTTTCTGTCGAACCAATCCTGTTTCCTAGTTCTGCTTCTCTGTTTTGGTATAAATTTTTTTGTGCCTTTATCATATATTTCACAAAACTTGACATACATCTCATTCACTTCCTTGCCTAGCAACAAGTCTGTCCAATTATACTCCCTAAAAAATTTTCTAAGGTTGCCATAATGTCCTCTCCTAAAGTCAGGTTTTTCAATTGCATCGACCATCATATTTTCTTCCAGATTATAACGCATTGCATACTTTATCCCCAAAAGACATGGTCACTTTTACCCAGTGTGGGAGTTTTACCCAGTTTACCTGTGTGGGAGTTTTGTCGCTTAAGACCGTCTCCCATTGAATGGTTGAAAGGTCTACATTTATTTTTTTCCCAGTCAATCCTCTTATTGTTGAAATTGAATTGATTGAATATTCCTTCTCGCTTGTTGGGTCTCTTAGATCTACTACCGTTATTTATGCTAGTTCGCACTTCAATGAGCTTATGGTCTGAGTATGAAGTATCTGAGATTGTTACGTCTCTGATTAGTTCATCATTGTTTGTGAATAACAAGTCTTGTGTGTTTTCGTTCCTAGTTGGTTCTGTAATCTGTTGATTGAGCGGAATTTGTCACAGAATCTCAAAAGTTCTCTGACCTGTGGCTGGTTTATTTCCCGGGTCATTCCCTGCTATGATATTTGTGTTTGCCATTCTCCATCTTAGACTCGTAAATTGAAATCTCCAAGGAAGATAATATCTGGAGCTGGGTTTGCTAGGTCATCAAGTATGTTCTCTATTTTGTGCATCTGCTCTGTGAATTCCTCAACCGTTGTATCTGGCGGTTTATATATTAAAATAAATTAGGTTTAGTTTCTCTACCTTAATTCTCTTAACTATTATTAGACTATTCTTAAATAGTCTCCGTGGTGTAGTGGTAAGACACTCGCCTGGCGATACGCGAGCGCTATGTCATGGGTTCGTATCCTGCCGGGGAGGATTTACTGGGCGCAATTCCTACTGTAGCCTCTGTTTAACGCAACAGTAAAATGTGTACTTGGATGAAAAAAACGATTCTTCAGTGCGGGGATGCGTATTCCAGGGACTGCCCCGAAACCGCTACGCGTACTAGTGGTGTACAAGAATGTAACAACTCTTGTATATATCTAAAAAAAAATAATTCCAATTACCTCTACCACCTCTTTAGTTGTGTTTAGTAGTTCTGTGCATACCAGGTCCTCTTTAATATACAGACCTACTCCTCCATTTGACCTAGTTTTTCTATCACATCTGTATAAATTATAATTTGGAATCCAGATTTCACCATCCATGTAATCTCTTGTATGAGTTTCCGTGAATGCTCCAAATATGGAGTTTGACTCTAATAGGAGACCATTTATGAACTTGCCTTTATTCCTTGACTTTGGCTTTAGACCTTGAATGTTCGCAAAATGAATGATTGTCCATATTGTGTGTCACTTCTGGAAGGTTTTGGTGGTTCTCTCCCTCCTCTCTACCCTGACCCAGGGTGTGTTGTCGTGGCAATGGTTTGTCCAGTTTTGGAAGTGATTATTGGGGCAGTGTGGTAGTCTCTGTGTAGTTGGGGGTGTAGTATGTGTGGGCTTGATCGCGAAATTGTAGTCCAGTCTCGGGCATTTCCCCTCTCCAATCCGTACTCCTGCCACGTTTCTGCCTGTCTGTTTCTCCCTGCCTCTACAAAATGTTCAGGGCTATTATATTGGACTTCCTCTCTCTTATATAGCGCTGTGTACCCCTGACGTGGAAATCGGGGCAATGAAGATCGTAGCATTTCCTCTCATTAACGGAGAGTTTGCATAGCTTAGGGTGAAAATATCTACACTCCGTATCAAAACGACATCTGCCTTTCCCTAACCAGTTCCGGCATTTCCGTGGTGCATGAATGAGCATTCCGTGCCTCTGGGCCCATATCTGCACTGTCCTTTTTGCATAATACCTGCAAATAATTTCATCTGTGATTGCATTATTTCTGTTTGTATCCGTGTACCGACTTGGCTACCGCTGTGATTTTTGTTCCAACTTTTCTCGTTTCTGCATTTATTCTCGGTATTACCCTTATCTTTCGCCTTGTTGCTTTCGTCTTTCTCATTCGTCTCATTTTTTTATCTCCTTATTCATATCACCAGTTTGCTCTACAATATTGCCTTCATTTTTGTGTACCTCGACGCTATGTCCTTCTACATTGCTACTTTGACTCTCTAAATTCTCAATCCCTGGGTTGTGCTCAGAGTTTCGTTGCTGTCTTTATATACTCTGCAGATATTTCTGGTAGTTTTTGTGTAAATTGTAGCCTGTGTACTTCAGGAATGTCTTTCATTAGTTTGGCAATGTTTTCCCACACCTGTCTGTCACTTTCACAGATCCAGTAGGTACCTACTTTCCAGTAGGTTTTGCATATTGTGTAGGT
>WNGS01165072.1:46696-62200 GCA_020271785.1 Procambarus virginalis | reverse complement strand
TACACTCTCAGGGGCGAGTGTACACTCTCAGGGGGGAGTATACACTCTCAGAGGCGAGTATACACTCTCAGGAGCGAGTATACACTCTCAGGAGCGAGTATACACTCTCAGGGGCGAGTATACACTCTCAGGGGAGTATACACTCTCAGGTGCGAGTATACACTCTCAGGGGCGAGTATACACTCTCAGGGACGAGTATACACTCTCAGGAGCGAGTATACACTCTCAGGGGCGAGTGTACACTCTCAGGGGCGAGTGTACACTCTCAGGGGCGAGTATACACTCTCAGGGGCGAGTGTACACTCTCAGGGGGGAGTATACACTCTCAGAGGCGAGTATACACTCTCAGGAGCGAGTATACACTCTCAGGAGCGAGTATACACTCTCAGGGGCGAGTATACACTCTCAGGGGCGAGTATACACTCTCAGGGGCGAGTATACACTCTCAGGGGCGAGTATACACTCTCAGGGACGAGTATACACTCTCAGGAGCGAGTATATACTCTCAGGGGCGAGTGTACACTCTCAGGGGCGAGTGTACACTCTCAGGGGCGAGTATACACTCTCAGGGGCGAGTGTACACTCTCAGGGCGAGTGTACACTCTCAGGGGCGAGTGTACACTCTCAGGGGCGAGTATACACTCTCAGGAGCGAGTATACACTCTCAGGGGCGAGTATACACTCTCAGGAGCGAGTATACACTCTCAGGGGCAAGTATGCACTCTTAGGGCGAGTATACACTCTCAGAGGCAAGTATACACTCTCAGGAGCGAGTATACACTCTCAGGGGCAAGTATACACTCTCAGGGGCGAGTATACACTCTCAGGAGCGAGTATACACTCAGGGGCGAGTATACACTCTCAGGGACGAGTATACACTCTCAGGGGCAAGCATACACTCTCAGAAGCGAGTATACACTCTCAGGGGCGAGTGTACACTCTCAGGGGCGAGTGTACACTCTCAGGGGCAAGTATACACTCTCTGGGGCGAGTGTACTTGTTGGAAGACCAGGTAAGATCTTAAGAAATAGTTAAAAAAGATCGGTTACCAAAAGGATATTCAGGAGTGTATCCGATTCCCTCAAGTGAGAGGTATCTGATGTTCCCTCAAGTGAGAGGTATCTGATGTTCCCTCAAGTGAGAGGTATCTGATGTTCCCTCAAGTGAGAGGTATCTGATGTTCCCTCAAGTAAGAGGTATCTGATGTTCCCTCAAGTGAGAGGTATCTGATGTTCCCTCAAGTGAGAGGTATCTGATGTTCCCTCAAGTGAGAGGTATCTGATGTACCCTCAAGTGAGAGGTATCTGATGTTCCCTCAAGTGAGAGGTATCTGATGTTCCCTCAAGTGAGAGGTATCTGATGTTCCCTCAAGTGAGAGGTATCTGATGATCCCTCAAGTGAGAGGTCAAAAGTGTTATGACAACAATACAGAACTCGCTTATGCAGTGAGAAGTGATGCACAACTGTTAATAATTTCATATATTAACTGTTCACACAAGGAAAAAATGACAGAAACAAGAAAAGTTGGATAAAGTCAGAATATCGCTGCCGAGCGTCTCATCAACTGGATACGAAAAATACCCAAAACATTAGACAGATATTTGTTTTTCTTGAAGTTCTAAACTTTTATACAAGAATACTTACCAATATTCTTTATGGAAGGCTTGAACCGAGAGAACATTCATGGATTATAGTTCGTCACAGGAAAATTGGTTATACAAATTTTTTCCAAATTTTCAAGCGATGTTAACCGATGGTTTGTCATAGTCTTATGATAACTGATAGGATTTATGTAGGCAAAACCGCTTCATGAAGCAAGCATAGTTTCACTCCTGGGTGTAGTGGCTGACTCCCCCCACACTTGTTCGCCTCGTCAGCTAGGACGACACAGGTTCGAACCCAGTGCCACGATTAAACAAGCGATTAAGCATCTACTTACGAACCTGCACATCTTTTCTCAATCTTTGGCGGCTTTGTTTACAAATATTAAACAGTTCATGAGCTCCGAAGCACCAGGATGTTGTTTATAACAATAACAACTGTTCATTAGGAAGTTTTCATGCTTGTAAACTGTTTAATATTTGTAAAAAAAGCCGCCAAAGATTGAGAAAAGGTGAACAGGTTCGTAAGTCCTTCCTTACCATCTTAGCCAATCCGGGTCCTCTGCCTGCAGATCGTTTAGAGGGAAACACATGACAATGAAGAACATAAACAGATCCAGTACCTATCTTCAGGCCACAAACTCAATATTAACAACATGAATCTGAAAAAAAATGCAGTTTCATTTTTTGTAACCTTAAAAGTAAGATTCCTGGGAATTATCGTACATAAACAGAAACAAAAATGATTATGAACTAGGTGTAATACCCGGCTGTGCCCGGGTCTCTCTCCCAGCAGGATACTCCCTATTAGGTAGTGGTGTTCGTCAATGTTCTCCGGCTGGTGGAACAGAGTGCGCTGGCTCTGCGTGAGGCGTATACTATCAATATTTCCCCCACAGTGTGTGTGTGTGTGTGGACTCCCGCTTCTCTACACAAATACATTTATTTACTCTGGACAGGTAAACAAAGGGGTCACCGGGGGATTATTCTCTCGTTCTATCGCTCTTTCTTTGTATATTTCTCCGGCTATGTTTTCTCTAATCTTCTCTCTGTGTGGCTCGTTATATTAGCTATCACTTCTCACTTGTCAGTGCCACACTTGTCAGTGCTCGTCAGTGTGGCAGGTACTTGTCAATCTGGAACCAATGTGGCAGGTTCCTCAGTATTGCGGCAAGTGCCAGTCTCTCTTGTACACCTCGCACTAGAACAAAAAAATTTCTTTCATGGCGTGTTGGGGACAGACCCGCTCCCCCATCCTTCACACCCGCTCCCCCATATCCCCAAGATTACCACACCAGCAGCATAGTGTGAAGAGTCGACTCATCTAATTTTAACTAGACGAGTCATCTAGTTAAAGATGACATCTCTTTAGTTAAAGACATCTCAACAAGTTTACCCACACTCTCAACCACACACACACACACACAGGTGGAAACTGAGTGCCCAAATGAGCCACAGAGATATTAGAAAGAACTTTTTTAGTGTCAGAGTAGTTGACAAATGGAATGCATTAGGAAGTGATGTGGTGGAGGCTGACTCCATACACAGTTTCAAGTGTAGATATGATAGAGCCCAGTAGGCTTAGGAACCTGTACACCTGTTGATTGACGGTTGAGAGGCGGGACCAAAGAGCCAGAGCTCAACCCCCGCAAGCACAACTAGGTGAGTACAACTAGGTGAGTACACAAATGCCAAACACAAAATGAAGGGGAACTGCCCACCTGTAACGATTCGAGAAAGAGACCTGGGCGTGGACGTAACACCTAATCTAACTCCTGAGGCACATATAAATAGGATAACGACAACAGCGTACTTCATTCATTCTTCATTCATTCAACTTCATTCAGAAACCTAACTGAGGAGGCTTTTAGGGCGCTTTACACTGCCTACGTGAGACCAGTCTTAGAGTATGCCGCACCATCATGGAGTCCCCATCTGAAGAAACACATAAGGAAACTGGAAAAGGTTCAGAAGTTTGCGACGAGGCTTGTCCCAGAATTAAGAGGGATGGGATATGAAGAGCGTCTGAAGGAACTGAACCTTACAACACTATAAAAAGAAGGGAGAGAGGAGATATGATAGAAGCATATAAAATACTCAGGGGAATTGACAAAGTGGAAATAGATGAAATGTTCACATGTAATAATAACAGAACGAGTGGACATGGGTGGAAGTTGGAAACTCAGATGAGTCACAGAGATGTTAGGAAGTTTTCTTTTAGCGTGAGAGTAGTGGAAAAATGGAATGCACTTGGGGAACAGGTTGTGGAAGCAAACTCTATTCATACTTTTAAAATAGGTATGATAGGGAAATGGGACTGGAGTTATTGCTGTAAACAGCCGATGGCTAGAAAGGCGGGATCCAAGAGTCAATGCGCGATCCTGCAAGCACAAATGGGTGAGTACAAATAGGTGAGTACACACACACACACACACACACACGTCAATGCTCGATCCTGCAAGCACAAATAGGTGAGTACACACACACACAAACACACACACACACACACACACACACACACACACACCACACACACAACACACACACACACACACACACACACACACACACAAACACACACACACACACACACACACACACACACACACACACACACACACACAGACTCTTTCCTCTCAATGTTGCTGACGATGCCAAAATTATGAGAAGTATTAAGACAGTGGAGAACAGCTTGAGGCTTCAAGAAGACCTGGACAAGCTGCAGGAATGGTCGAATAAGTGGTTGTTAGTGTTTAACCCCAGCAAATTTAATGTAATTAAGATAGGTGTAGGGAGCAGGAGACCAGATACAAGCTATCATTTGGGAGATGAAATACTTCAAGATTCAAAGAGAGAGAAAGACCTGGGGGTTGATATCACGCCAGACCTGTCCTCTGAAGCCCATATCAAGAGGATAATATCAGCGGCATATGCCCGGGTGCCAACGTAAGAACGGCCTTTAGAAACTTGTGTAAGGAATCATTCAGAACTTTGTATACCACATATGTCAGACCAATCCTGGAGTATGCGGCTCTAGCATGGAGTTCATATCTAGTCAAGCATAAGACTAAGTTGGAAAAGGTTCAAAGGTTTGCCACCAGACTAGTACCCGAACTGAGGGGTATGAGCTACGAGGAGAGACTTTGGGAATTAAACCTTACGTCACTGGGAGACAGAAGAGTTAGGGGGACTTTATCACCACATGCAAGATATTCAGAGGAATTGATAGGGTAGATAAAGAGAGACTATTTAACACCAGGAGCACACGCACTAGGGGACACAGGTGGAAATTGAGTGCCCAAATGGGCCATAGAGACATTAGAAAGATTTTTTTCAGTATCACAATAGTTGACAGATGGAATGTATTAGGCAATGATGTGGTGGAGGCTGACTCCATACACAGTTTCAAGTGTAGATATGATAGAGCCCAGTAGGCTCAGGAACCTGTACACCAATTGACTGACAGTTGAGAGGCGGGACCAAAGAGCCAGAGCTCAAACCCCGCATGCACAACTAGGTGACTACAACTAGGTGAGTACACACACACACGGATAACCGATATAAACATCCACACACGTGTGAAGACACACACAAGCTCTACCATCCTCACTTTCCTCGGCCAACAGTCAACATAATAATCTACACAATGATAATTATTTCATCACAAAATATTGCATGTTTCCACGGGCACCAAGAGAAGTGGGAACACGAGAATGCTCTCACTTGATCCTTCACAAAACGACAGAAAATATGGTTTCTGCACAACAAGGATTCTAATATGCTGTTGCTTTGTCTTGCTTTCTTTGTTTCAAGCAATTCGACACTCAGAATAATTATTCGTTGGTTTGTAGAGGGAGGAGGAACGAGCCGGGTACAAAAGCCTACAATAGAATACTTGCTTCAAAATTGTTGATTGTATTTACCTTGCCTTTTACGTAGCCAGTAATTGTAATTTAATTTTTTACTTTAACAAGAACGTAGTGGTGTTTAAAATTATTTTAGATCATGGATTTTTGTCTGTATATTTTGTCCTTCATATGTCAGTCATTACTCAGACTGAAACATCTCACAGTCACCACACACGCTTGGCACCTGTCCATCACTCACAGTCAGGCTTCTCACCTCCAATCATTATTCACAATAAATTATTTAAATAAAATATTTTTAAAAGTAACTTTAATTGCATGATTGTTTCTGCCACACAACAAAATATTGAAAAATTATACATTATTCCTGCATGAGTTTGTATCTTGCGAACGATGAAATTCAGCCTCTTGGAATAAAATATATTCATAACTCATATATGTTTGTAAAATGTATTTAAAACTCCGGTCTGTGGATCCCAAAAATGCAAAACTCGGGTCTTTGGAAAAAAAATATTGAAAACTCACGTTTCTCCTAAAATTATAAAGTTGGCTTATTTAATCTACATCTATACTGACTCCTAACAGGGAGATATTTCCAATTGTATTTATGTAGAAGGGGTAACCGGCTGCACCCGGGTCTCTTCCTCTCCTCTCTTTCCCCATTCTTCACCCCATCTTTCCCATGTCTTGCTCCTTCACATCCATTTGTTGCCCCCTTCGTCTCCCCTTCCATCCTCTTTTCCTATTCCTCCCTTCTCACCGCCACCCCACGTGCTCCCCTCTCAAAAAAAAAATATATTATTAAGAAGCACCGAAATAATTGCTAAGGTTTCTTAGAAATATATTATGATCACTAAAAACTCTGCAAGCTCACCATATATTTCAAACTTGACTCCATAAAAATCGCATGGGAAGTGGGAGTCTAAAATTGAAAATATTTATTTAAGCATTTTTAGCTTTGTCCAACCTGAATAGCCTATGTCCGTTCCATCCCATTCCCCCCTGCAAATTTAGGTGAGACTAGCCTCAAGCATCTGGCCTCCAATTTTGAACAAACATATAAACCAATTTTTTCTCCTACAGTATAGATAAAAATCTAATAGGAAATTTCTGTCGATTTGTCTGGCCACTGTTGGAGACCAGACTATTGGGGCTTGTCTTACCCAACTCTGCAGGGTGACTGGATGAGGGTAGGGGACTGTAATAGTTGGATTCTGGGGATCTCTAACCCTTAAACGGCGCAATCTGGGGTCGACATAGGCACAGTTGAGTACCCTGTCTAGTGATTCTATATATATGACTATGGGTATTTAATTTTACGTTCATATGTTTAAATCTGTATACGACTATATATATGCGATTCTCTCCTGATGTTAACTACGACTTTGAAAGCATTCACACCTGAAAGAAACTGACTGCAATGAAGGAAATGAATTGGCAACATGAAAAAGTACTCTCGTTGATTGGTTAAAAAAAATCCACTTGGCTGCAGGGTTGAGGAAATGGATCATTGATTGGCTTGAAAACGAAAGAATAAACAAAGTTTTAGAATGAAATATTCTTGGAAAAGTTCACCGATTGATTACAGCGCAGATATTACAGATCAGTGATTGGCTGGAAAAACTATTTATTGAAATATTACATAAATAAAAAAACAAAGATTGCATAAAAGATTATGGAAAATCATACTGGTGTACAACAAATATTTAGATTGGTTTGGGATTTCAGGAAATGCACTCAGAATGTCTGAAAGGAAAGAGCACTTTTATCTGCAGAAAGGATTATTAGAAGAAATATTGATGCTGGAATCAAGATAATTGCTTTGGACGGCTTCCCAGCCGTCCATCAAGCAATTGGTTGACGGATCCTTCTGTCGAGTGAAAGAAGTGTTTTGATGGAGCCATCTACAGATATCTATTTTACTCTATTCTTTCATCGAGCGAAAGTAGTGCGGAACAAACGTAAACATTGATATCTATTTTATTCTAACCTCGTCCCTGTAAGAGATTATCTGAATTTGGAATATTAAACAAGGTGAATTTATTACGTTCTATTTTACCTTGACAAAAATTTAGATTTCTGAAGTTGAGAGTTTTAGCCAAGTTATGAACGAGGCCTCACAACGAAGGATGAAGGCTTACAGCTAAAAATGTTGTAAGGTAAAGAGTGATGCCTGACCATGAAAATTCAAGCAAACACCGTAATAGGCTTTAGACCCACTACCAAGCACAGTAACAGGTCAGAGACCCACTACCAAGCACAGTAACAGGTCAGAGACCCACTACCAAGCACAGTAACAGGTCAGAGACCCACTACCAAGCACAGTAACAGGTCAGAGACCCACTACCAAGCACAGTAACAACTATATGAACTCTGAGATTCCCAGCGATGCTCAGGTAACGGAGGTCTCATTAACACTTCACACAACCTTCATCACTGTAACCATCTATGGAACACACGACCATCATCACTGTAACCCTATGTTCTCGAAACACGACCATCATCACTGTAACCCTATGTTCTCGAAACACGACCATCATCACTGTAACCATCTTCACCATACACAGTCCTCATCAGTGTGAATATCTTCACTATGCATGCACTGTCTTCATCTATAAACTACGAAATAAAAAATGCCGTGAGCGCCAAACAAGGCCCGTGGTGTTGGCTTCCTCCCCATCCAATAGATGGCGCTGTTAGCCTCAAGTAACTCACACCTTTACAGCGTCTAGGGATATAGTAAAAGCCGACATTAGCCTCCACCAGTGTACTGGAGCGAACATATCATGCATAACAGCTATTTACATAATATAAAACGCAGCAAAGTTAATAACAATGGCACTTGCCACTGAAGCTAGACGTTAATGAGTTAAACAGGTACACACCTTAACATGGGTACATCTAGATTTCCTAGATGCTGAAATGTTAAATTATTTACCAGCTCGGTTTCCGTAAAACTTAGGAACGTTAGTACACTTGACGGCAGTTGAAGTGCATCTAAGTAGTTGTAAAGTTGTACAAATTGTGACGTTACTTAACTTCAAAGTCTCTAAGAACTATTCAGAATCGAAGTCTCAATAGACTCCCACAATATTCATGTATCCAGTGCGGTGCAACTTTAAGCTACTAACATTAACAAGTCACTGAGACTATAATGTTTGCCCTCAAAAAAGTGCCTCCGGACTACCAAAGTCAACAATCACTGCAAGAGTCCCAAACGGGTTGAAACAAAATCAAACTACTAAGTTCCTACAAGGAGAAACTATATAAAAACACTTAAACCTGCGAGATTTTACGTCAACAAATATACACTGATAACATAATGCAGATCCACAAACATCCCTATTTTATCTTACCCTACATGGAAATATAAAATGTTACTACTAGGTAGCTCCTTAGAGCTCAACACCGTCCTATCTCTACCCAGTACCCAAGACTAGTGGCGGCAGGCCCCCCCCCCACACACAGGCCAACTACGCATCACCAACAGATTAACATAAATTTTACCCTCTCGGAGTACTCTAACGAGCAACTTAAATATACCTCAGTGAAGTACTCATTATACTAGAACATACGCAGATGTTCTTCATATATAACAATAATAACACAAACTAATAAGCAAATGAACATTTGCAGAACACACTCACAAGGGTTGGCTGCCCTGAATCAAGACTCGTGCGCGCGCACACAACCACTTCCTGGCCAATACCGCATCGTCACTCAAAAGTCGAAGCAATAAAATAAATACAATAATTATATTGTTCATGTCAATTAATATAATTATAATAAATATAAGTGCAATATCAGGTGTAGGGCACAGGAAGATGTCGAGTCCTCAGCTTTATCCAGCTGAAGGTTATAGGTGGATAGTGACCGGCTTATAGTGACCAGCCGGATGGAAGGCGACTGGGCAAGAGGGGAGCATGGAGAATATATATATGGAACAGAGTTAATAGAAAAAGTTACGGGCTATTCATGCCCGTGCCACCTCTTGGGTGGCTTGATCTTTTTCAATCAAAAGAAAAGGAAAAGAAGAAAGGAAGAGAAAGAAAGGAAAATAGTACGAGAGAAGGAGGAAGAAATGTGTTAGGATAGGGAAAACAGAGAGGGACAGTGGAATAGCGAGACAGAGAGAGGAATGTAGATGGGAAAGAGGACAAGGGAAAGGAGGCGGGGGAAGGTGAAAGGTTGATAGGATGAGAAAGGAGTGAAGGAGAGCGAAGAAGGATGAAGAAGGAATTAATGAACAGGGAAAAAAATAACAAAGTGGAGCAGAAGAGAGGGACTGAGACGAGAGAAGAAGAGAGAAGAGGTAAAGCAAAATGAAAAGTGAGACAAAATGTACACCAATATTTGCCTGATGGACAAACAATGCACATTGTCATCCTGCATTGTCAACCGGCATATTGACAGCATGCATTGACATCCCGAATTGACTTCATGCATTGACATCTTGAATTGATATCATGCATTGAGATCTTGTAATGTCACGACGTATTGGCACCGTGCAATGACTTTTGAATTAATCCTATTTGGACATTTATCAGAGTCTAAAGTAATCACCATCCTAATAGTAGCTACCTGTACCACGTTGTGGGCCCCCAACACCAGGGCCCTGCCTCGGCCCCTAACAACAGGGGCCCTGCCTCGGCCCCTAACAACAGGGGCCTCCCTGCCTCGGCTTGCAACAGCAGGGGCCCTCTGCTAGAAGCCTGCTGCTCTACCCTCTGCTAGTACCCTCCTGCTCTACCAGCTTCTAGTAGCCTCCTACTTCACCCTCTGCTAGTAGCCTGCTGCTCTACCCTCTGCTAGTAGCCTGCTGCTCTACCCTCTGCTAGTAGCCTCCTGCTCTACCCTCTTCTAGTAGCCTCCTACTTCACCCTCTGCTAGTAGCCTCCTAGTATTACCATCCTGTTTCGTAGAATCTTACTAGTAGCCTCCTGCTAATAGCCTCCTGCTAATAGCCTCCTGCTAGTAGCCTCCTGCTAGTAGCCTCTTGCTAGTAGCCTCTTGCTAGTAGCCTCCTGCTCGTAGCCTCCTGCTAGTAGCCTCCTGCTAGTAGTCTCTTGCTAGTAGCCTCCTGCTCGTAGCCTCTTGCTAGTAGCCTCCTGCTAGTAGCCTCTTGCTAGTAGCCTCCTGCTCGTAGCCTCCTGCTAGTAGCCTCTTGCTAGTAGCCTCCTGCTCGTAGCCTCCTGCTAGTAGCCTCCTGCTAGTAGCCTCCTGCTAGTAGCCTCCTGCTAGTAGCCTCCTGCTCGTAGCCTCCTGCTAGTAGCCTCCTGCTCGTAGCCTCCTGCTAGTAGCCTCCTGCTAGTAGCCTCTTGCTAGTAGCCTCCTGCTAGTAGCCTCTTGCTAGTAGCCTCCTGCTAGTAGCCTCCTGCTAGTAGCCTCCTGCTCGTAGCCTCCTGCTAGTAGCCTCCTGCTAGTAGCCTCTTGCTAGTAGCCTCCTGCTAGTAGCCTCCTGCTAGTAGCCTCCTGCTCGTAGCCTCCTGCTAGTAGCCTCCTGCTAGTAGCCTCCTGCTAGTAGCCTCTTGCTAGTAGCCTCCTGCTAGTAGCCTCTTGCTAGTAGCCTCCTGCTCGTAGCCTCCTGCTAGTAGCCTCTTGCTAGTAGCCTCCTGCTAGTAGCCTCCTGCTCGTAGCCTCATGCTAGTAGCCTCCTGCTAGTAGCCTCTTGCTAGTAGCCTCTTGCTAGTAGCCTCCTGCTAGTAGCCTCCTGCTCGTAGCCTCCTGCTAGTAGCCTCCTGCTAGTAGCCTCCTGCTAGTAGCCTCCTGCTAGTAGCCTCCTGCTCGTAGCCTCCTGCTAGTAGCCTCCTGCTAGTAGCCTCCTACTAGTAGCCTCCTGCTCGTAGCCTCCTGCTAGTA
Organism: Procambarus virginalis; assembly: GCA_020271785.1. Taxonomy (NCBI): domain Eukaryota; kingdom Metazoa; phylum Arthropoda; class Malacostraca; order Decapoda; family Cambaridae; genus Procambarus; species Procambarus virginalis. The sequence goes on along the minus strand of WNGS01165072.1, from coordinate 50,874 downwards.
GCCTCTTGCTAGTAGCCTCCTGCTAGTAGCCTCCTACTAGTAGCCTCCTGCTAGTAGCCTCCTGCTCGTAGCCTCCTACTAGTAGCCTCCTGCTAGTAGCCTCCTGCTAGTAGCCTTCTGCTAGTAGCCTCCTGCTCGTAGCCTCCTGCTCGTAGCCTCTTGCTAGTAGCCTCCTGCTAGTAGCCTCCTGCTAGTAGCCTCCTGCTAGTAGCCTCCTGCTAGTAGCCTCCTACTAGTAGCCTCCTGCTCGTAGCCTCCTGCTAGTAGCCTCTTGCTAGTAGCCTCCTGCTCGTAGCCTCCTGCTAGTAGCCTCTTGCTAGTAGCCTCCTGCTAGTAGCCTCTTGCTAGTAGCCTCCTGCTAGTAGCCTCCTGCTAGTAGCCTCTTGCTAGTAGCCTCCTGCTCGTAGCCTCCTGCTCGTAGCCTCCTGCTCGTAGCCTCCTGCTAGTAGCCTCCTGCTAGTAGCCTCCTGCTAGTAGCCTCCTGCTAGTAGCCTCCTGCTAGTAGCCTCTTGCTAGTAGCCTCCTGCTAGTAGCCTCCTGCTAGTAGCCTCTTGCTAGTAGCCTCCTGCTCGTAGCCTCCTGCTCGTAGCCTCCTGCTCGTAGCCTCCTGCTAGTAGCCTCCTGCTAGTAGCCTCCTGCTAGTAGCCTCCTGCTAGTAGCCTCCTGCTCGTAGCCTCCTGCTAGTAGCCTCTTGCTAGTAGCCTCCTGCTCGTAGCCTCCTGCTAGTAGCCTCTTGCTAGTAGCCTCCTGCTAGTAGCCTCCTGCTAGTAGCCTCTTGCTAGTAGCCTCCTGCTAGTAGCCTCCTGCTAGTAGCCTCTTGCTAGTAGCCTCCTGCTAGTAGCCTCCTGCTCGTAGCCTCCTGCTAGTAGCCTCCTGCTAGTAGCCTCCTGCTAGTAGCCTCCTGCTAGTAGCCTCCTGCTAGTAGCCTCCTGCTAGTAGCCTCCTGCTAGTAGCCTCCTACTAGTAGCCTCCTGCTCGTAGCCTCCTGCTAGTAGCCTCTTGCTAGTAGCCTCCTGCTCGTAGCCTCCTGCTAGTAGCCTCCTGCTAGTAGCCTCCTGCTAGTAGCCTCCTGCTAGTAGCCTCTTGCTAGTAGCCTCCTGCTAGTAGCCTCCTGCTCGTAGCCTCCTGCTAGTAGCCTCCTGCTAGTAGCCTCCTGCTAGTAGCCTCCTGCTAGTAGCCTCCTGCTAGTAGCCTCCTGCTAATTAGTCCTGGGTATTATTGTAAACAAAAAATCTGAACTTTATTCCACTTTTCCTCGAGATAAAATGAAGGAATTTTGTTTAGTATATATTCTTTCGCTTGTCTATTATTTTTCGCCTTTTTTTTCCTATTTTCGTTCATAACCTGGATGGACAAGCCAGTTTTAATTAAGGTTTGAAACGCGGCCCTTAAAAAATAAAAGGACCGACGCAAGTTGAAAAGAGTTGAGTGCGTGGCTGGGACGCACAAGTAGAGTACTTGCGTAACGTGGAGTGGCAGAACTGGCGGCAGTAGAGTGGTTGAGAAGCGCTGACTTTAAGGTCTGAATGATGAGTACTTGAGTAGGTGTTGAGTGGCAAGTCTGGGGAGCAAAATAGAGTACTTGAGTATTGTATTAAATCGGGGTGATTGAGGGAGGGGGGGAGGAAGGAATAGAGAAGTTGAGTAGAGTTGAGTGGGAATTCCAGTGGTTGGAAAGCTGTAGACTGAGTATAGTTGTACTGTTTCTCACGTGGGGAAAAGGTAGAATTGATGAGATGAGAATGAGAGTGAGGCCAAAAGGAAGAAGGATAATAACTATCATCCGAAGCAAAATACATGAGAATCATGAGGCATGAGAATTAGAATTGGACTATAAAGTAGAACTAACAACAATAACCAAAATTAGAGTTAGAAGTTGACGTAGAATAATTCACACTGAAGTGGAGCAAGGGACCTTCACAGCGCCAAGGTTGACCTTTGCTGATGACACTTGAGTGGAATATTATACAGCAGTGGTTCTTAATCTTTTTTGAGTTAAAGTTGCCTTTGAAAATCTGGTGAAAGCTGTGATCCACAAATCAACAACCCTGTTACCGAACCAGTATTTACCAAAGTCTTTCCTAAATTTAAACTTATCTAATTTATACCCATTGTTTCGTGTTCTGTTTTCATATGTTGCATTCTTCCAAGAAAGGGAGTGGGAAACGAATGGATGTCGAGGGCACTTGGTGTCAATTGCCGGCTGGAAAGATATTGCAAATCAAATGCAACATCTTTCGTAGACAACGGGAACACATCTATGGAAGAAATGAAATATTCCCTTGACCAAAATGCACACGAACACACAAACTCAACTTTGCATGCGATGAATGTACTTTATTTGATTGAAAGTTGATTGCCTCATACAGCGTATGATATGTACTAATTATGAGTCAAGTAAACACGGGTCAATGGACACCAGGTTAAGACACTGCATGATAATTATGTATCATGCTATCACCTGCTCCTGTATCATGTTATCACCTGCTCCTGTATCATGTTATCACCTGCTCCCGTATCATGTTATCACCTGCTCCTGTATCATGTTATCACCTGCTCCTGTATCATGTTATCATCTGCTCCTGTATCATGTTATCACCTGCTCCTGTTATCACCTGCTCCCGTATCATGTTATCACCTGCTCCTGTATCATGTTATCACCTGCTCCTGTATCATGTTATCACCTGCTCCTGTATCATGTTATCACCGGCTCCTGTATCATGTTATCATCTGCTCCTGTATCATGTTATCACCTGCTCCCGTATCATGTTATCACCTGCTCCCGTATCATGTTATCACCTGCTCCTGTATCATGTTATCACCTGCTCCTGTATCATGTTATCACCTGCTCCTGTATCATGTTATCACCGGCTCCTGTATCATGTTATCACCTGCTCCTGTATCTTTTATCACCTGTTCCTGTATCATGTTATCACTCAGCCAATCCCGTGACACCATCTAAGATAACACTTCAAGGGCTGTGTTCTTTATTAATATAAATTATATTCTTTTATTAAATTGTTACGTAGGGTCTAATATCGTGTATAAACAGTAGGTGTTTATATTTGTTATAAAACCATTAATTAACATCTTCGAAAAAATTGTAAAAATGTTGAAGACATGTTCTTGCAGACAAGTGATATTGAGCAAGTGATGTGTTCTAGCAAAATGCCTTAGTAAACTTAGGAGATGGAGAGTGAAGGTAAACTACCTTTCCTAGACGTAACAGGAATGGTGGTTTACATACTTCCCTACACTCAGGGAACAGAAATAGGGATGTCCTCAATGCTAGCTAGACGGTAGAGCGACGGTCTCGCTTCATGCAAGTCGGCGTTCAATCCCCCCGACCTGTAGTTCCAGCAATGTAAGTAGTATGTGGTGAAAATGGTTACAGGGATAGGGAGGATAAGGTAAGAGTTTGTGTGGTGGAGATGGGGGGGGGGGAGGAAGATAGGTATGGTGTGCCAGATGATTACAGTGAAGACAATGGGATGTGTTAATGGGTATGTGATGAAGTGAGACATGGAAGGTGTGCGAGGGCAGTGATGGGGGAGGATGTACTCACCTAGCTGTTCTCATCAAGATGTGCTTGCGCGGTTGACCTCTGGCTCTATGGGCACGCCTCTCAACTGCCAATCAACCAACTTTTTTTCCACACGTCCCCGGCAGAGGCAGAAACAAATGGGCAAGTTTCTTTCACCCTGATGCACCTGTTCCACTTAGCAGTAAATAGGTACCTGGGAGTTAGACAGCTGCTACGGGTTCTTTCCAGAGGATGTGTGTGTGCGCTAAGAGAGACATATATATATATATATATATATATATATATATATATATATATATATATATATATTGTAGACATAATAGAGGAAAATCAATTGGTTACAAATGTGGGATCCAAGAGCTAATAGCTCAATTCTGCAAATTCAAATAGTAAATACACATCCAATAGCATAATACAAGCAGATTTAAGAATAACTTTGAATAAGAACATAAGAACAAAGGCAACTGCAGAAGGCCTATTGGCCCATACGAGGCAGCTCCTATCTATAACCACCCAATCCCACTCATATACATGTCCAACCCATGCTTGAAACAATCGAGGGACCCACCCTCCACCACGTTACGCGGTAATTGGTTCCACAAATCAACAACCTTGTTACCGAACAGTATTTACC
>WNGS01165072.1:18280-30090 GCA_020271785.1 Procambarus virginalis | reverse complement strand
GCTATCTACTCTTCTACTTCTACTATCTAAATTTCTACTTCTACCTATCTACCCTTCTACCTCTTCTACTTCCTACTCACTCCCTACTTACTCGTTATTATTTTCCCCCACCCCCTTTTACAAGGTAAATGGATGGATAGATGGATTGATGAATAGAGAGATGAATAGATAGAAGACAGATAGAAGAAGAAATTGCAATTGCTGCCACCATCCATTCTAGACCATTACATACAAGACAAGGAATGGAACTTGTCTGTATCACAATATTCTCAAAGATGTTATCACAAGGTCATTATTAGTATGTTCCATCTGTATCATGTACTCATTAAATCATGAACCCAGTAACCGCAGAGGCTTTCTCACCTCAACTCAAAAACTCTAGGGAACAAAGTTAAAGACAATTTAAATAATAAATTCATCAATTATATTTCACATAAGTATCATAATTTAAGCAATTCAAATGTTCAAGATTAATATGCAAAGTGAGTCATCATCCAAGAATTTGAGAACCCTACAACTGTCTGCCCCTGATCCTCACACAACACTTGTAAACATGACCAAGTCACCTTTCATGCTCAACTCACCAAGTGTCTGAGTCTACGTTGAATAGAGAGGGGGGCCTGTAGTTGACAGAGACTGTCCCGCCCGCCGGCTGACAGCCTCCCTGGCTAGGCTGTCCTGTGTTCTGCTCCGCTGGCTGTTCTTCTGTCTTATCCTCTCGAATCGATAGCTCTCCGAGTATATATTGGGAAACCTAGTAGCTAACTCCGCCCACAAGTAGATAGCCTCAGGCACTCTACCAAGCCACTCCTTAAACGTCGGCTTGTTTGAAGGCCAATTATCAGATTAGCAGAAGCAAGGTGAAATTTGTCTGGTCAACTTGAGGTCATTAACCCTTAGAGGTGTGAGTTTCAGGCCGACAAACTGGCGCCTCTCAAATCCTTGTCTGTGACTCATGAATTATATGTAAATATTAAATAAAACTAAACCAACACCTTTACGGTGTTACAACCTAACTCCCGTCCTTATATCCATCTATCCACCATCTTTTTATCCATCCATCTATCCAGCTACATTTCTGACTATCCATCCATCTATCCATCTATCCATCCATCATTCCAGCTACATTTCTGACTATCCATCCATCTATCCATCTATCCAGCTACATTTCTGACTATCCATCCATCTATCCATCCATATATTCGTCCTTATCTCCACCTTTCCATCCATTTATCTATCCATGTAGCTAGCCATCCATTTATTTGTCTATCCATCCATCCATCTATCTATCCATCCATCCATCTAAACAAGCCTCTACTCAACTATCCCTCTATGTGCCTATCCATCCATCTACTCAACTATCTGTCATTCCATCTATTCAACTATCTATCCATCTATTCAATTATCTGTCTATCCATTATCTATATACTATCTATCTCTATCTCTGACTTTCTGTCTCCCTCTTATAACAAATATAATTATCTACGATTGGTGTGTGGTTGTTCCCAGAGAGTGAAGCGTAGGGTGTGAACCACTAATTAAACGCTGAATGGTTACCACCTTCCACTCTGGGCTTGGCGCTTCCCCTGATAGCTCCTTCCCTTCCATCCACTCTGAGAGATAGGAGGACTGATCAAGGAACCTTTGAAGATATTGGAAGGGTCTTCTGTTCATGTAACTTCGGGCAAAGTAGAGATAGCATGAAATTTCCGTGAATTTTTTTTTTCAGAGATCAGTGAATAATGATGTATATTACGATGAAAAATAAATTTGTTTGGAATGTTTATTTTTCAACTATTTAGCCGTGTATAGCCGGCGAGTAGTGCCCAAAATCGTCGATTTTTCATACTTCGGGATTTCTTCTCATTATTTTCGTGGTCATTCCCGTGTTTTCCCTTCACTGCGCCATCACTCATGCTTCTGTTTACCCCGTCATGATTTCCGTCCTCAGGGCCCCTGTTGCCCGCTCACTGCTCCCCCTCTTCATTTAATCAGTTATATGACCCTCGTCCGTTAATTTCCCCCCCCCCCTCACTCCGCCTCTCCCTCATATTTGTCAACACCGTAAGTATTTTTTTACCTCCTACCCCAGCCTTCACCCCTCCCCTTACCCTTCCCTCTCGCCAGGCTCATACCTTTCCCCATCCCGCGCTCCCTAATCCTTCTCCCTCATCCACGCTAACCTATTCCCTCTCACTGAACTCTCATCCATCCCATCTTCACCCGCCCTTGACCCCTTCCTCTCACCCGTCCCTCAGGGTGGAGCCCAGCTGGACCCCATTTATCGTCAAGGTGACCCCATTTGTCAGCAGGGTGGCCCCCATCTGGACCCCATTCGCTGTCTGGTTGTTGCCGAAGCGCTAAAAGGTGAGCAAATATTATGAATCAAAATACTTCATCTACCAATTGTCTCAATGTCGATTATAGTCTCGTCACTACTCTGTCACCTAAATAATACCAGTAAATAAATCTTAACCATCAAGCTCTGAAACTAATTCACCTTCAACACAGTAAACAGTAACAGGATGAACAACCCAGCGGGTTTTCTTCCTATTGGGGAGTGTAGTACATGCTGCTATGGTGGTGTGTCCACTCACAGGATGAGTGGCGTTGCCCAGTAAACTCGCCCCTCGGGGCAAAATTTAATTAAGTGTCTTGCAACGAGACAATAATTAATGCAGCCTTTAAGTCCATCCTCGTAATTCATTCACTAATAACACTGCACGAATGAAGGGATTAAGATCCAAAGCGTAAGAGTATCAACCCAAATCAAAAACACTAATTCTTCGACAATACTTAATTGATAAACATTCAACGGATATAATACTATTATATCTCATACTAATTTAACCAATAATTCTTACTATTCTAGGTTAATTATTAGGAATTTTGGAACACAAGCGAAACTAGGTTGACTTAGGTAAAGTCACTTAGGGAAGTATACATTTCTATAATTTACAAGTCTACAGAAAACTTATCTCCACTTCTCCTTTGTTGAAAATAGAGAAACAAATCGCAAACTAAACACTTGGGCAACTTTCATCAGTTACTGTGAACGATCTTGCTGAAATAGAGATATTCTGAACACACTAAGGCTCCACCTTAGTCCTATGCTGCACTACTCAACCTTCCAATGCAGGAACAAACGTTCAACTCTTCTCCGCACATCATTCTAAAACTAAAAAGCACAGAAATATAAAACACTAATCTTCCTTCCGCTTTATCCTTCAGTAACCAATTCAAGCTTAGCAACAGAAGTCAATTTGACCAGACCACACACTAGAAGGTGAAGGGACGACGACGTTTCGGTCCGTCCTGGACCATTCTCAAGTCGATTGTAGAGAATGATCGACTTGAGAATGGTCCAGGATGGACCGAAACGTCGTCGTCCCTTCACCTTCTAGTGTGTGGTGTGGTCAACATACTTCAGCCACGTTATTGTGACTACTGTCTGCAACACGAGTCAACACAACCCCCTACGCCTCTCACTGCTCTTTAACTCACAATATATGAAATAACATTGACAGACAATCTCCACTAAAATATCTTAGCAACTCACAGGTAAACTGAGGAATTCTGAACTCTCAAATCTGAGTCGATTTTGGATTTGGCACATTACTGCATTATGAGGGAAGGGGGGGGGGAGGGTAATGACTTTATCGTTGTCGACAGGGAAGCCGGTGGCTGAGCGGACAGAATACAGGACGCGTGATCCTGTGGTCCCGGGTTCGATCCCGGGTGCCGGCGAGAAACAATGGACAGAGTTTCGTTCACCCTGATGCCCCTGTTGCCTAGCAGTAAATAGGTACCTGGGAGTTAGTCAGCTGTCACGGGCTGCTTCCTGGGGGTGGAGGTCTGGTCGAGGACCGGGCCGCGGGGACACTAAGCCCCGAGATCATCTCAAGATAACCACAAGATACGTCACAGCTCTAATAAGACTTGGCTACAAGTATCTCTGGCAGTTCGGCTGGTATAGAGATCTAGATGAAGTAAAGTGTAAAGTGTGTGGACAAAGACAGGGACACACACTCGAACACTATATCTTGGATAGTAGTAAAATTGAGTCATTTAGAGATAAATAAACTCACGCTGTATGATATGGCAACCTATCTTATTACTAAGGATAAAATATCTGAAATCCTTGCACTGTATCCATATTTCGCTTCCAGTAGATGAACGACATATGAGATTAAGAAACAAGTAGTGTATTGTGAAGACTAATAATAAACAGCAGCTCTCTTATGACTCTGAAATATCTCCATTGCTCAAACAATTATGTATTAGCAATAAGACCAACCATTAATGTACAATGACTTACTGTTAATATATATAGCTTTTGAAATAAAACATTCTTTGTAACTAGCTGACATTGTAATTATAAAGTGTGAAGGATAGATGACATTGTTTATGTAATAATCTCCGTTGAAGTCTGATAAAGAGCTTTTGTGCCCTCTGTAATGCTTTTTGCGCTACCGCTCACAGGATGAGTATGGGGTACACAATAAACTAAATCATCAAAATCATCTATACCGAGTAACGACGACATCTACACCAAGTTGTCTCCGCCCACCTCCGTACACAGTGATTCATTGGCAGCCGTCCCTATTATTCCCCTGTTTCTTTCCGTCTGTTTGACTTCTCCCTTTCCTCCTCCCCCTCTCTCTCCTTTCTGCCCCCACCTCCTTCCTTAGTCTTTGTCGCTCTCTGATCCGTCCTCTCTCTCTCTCTCTTCTCTCGCTTTTCATGTTTCTTCAATGTCTTTCGTTCTCTCTCTCTCTCTCTTTCCTCTCCTTTTCATGTTCATGTTCTTCAGTCTTGCGTTCGTTCTCTCTCTCTCCCTCTCTCTCGTTTTCCTCTTTATCGCTCTTTGTGTCTCTTTTGTTATTGTCTTTCGCTCTGGTCTCTGTCTTTATCGCTCTGTCTTTTTTTGTGTGTGTCTCATTTTCTGTTTCGGCATCTCTTTCTTTGTGTGTGTGTACTCACCTATTTACTCACCTATTTGTGCTTGCGGGGTTGAGCTTTGGCTTTTTGGTCCCGCCTCTCAACTGTCAATCAACTGGTGTACAGATTCCTGAGCCTACTGGGCTCTATCATATCTACATTTAAAACTGTGTATGGAGTCAGCCTCCACCACATCACTGCCTAATGCATTCCATCCGTTAACTACTCTGACACTGAAAAAGTTCCTTCTAACATCTCTGTGGCTCATGTGGGTACTCAGTTTCCCCTGTGTCCTGTGTGTGGTGTGTGTGTGTGTGTGTGTGTGTGTGTGTGTGTGTGTGTGTGTGTGTGTGTGTGTGTGTGTGTACTCACCTAGTTGTACTCACCTAGTTGTGCTTGCGGGGGTTGAGCTCTGGCTCTTTGGTCCCGCCTCTCAACCGTCAATCAACAGGTGTACAGTTTCCTGAGCCTAATGGGCTCTATCATATCTACATTTGAAACTGTGTATGGAGTCAGCCTCCACCACATCGCTTCCTAATGCATTCCATTTGTCAACCACTCTGACACTAAAAAAGTTCTTTCTAATATCTCTGTGGCTCATTTGGGCACTCAGTTTCCACCTGTGTCCCCTAGTGCGTGTGCCCCTTGTGTTAAACAGCCTGTCTTTATCAACCCTGTCGATTCCCCTGAGAATCTTGAATGTGGTGATCATGTCCCCCCTAACTCTTCTGTCTTCCAACGAAGTGAGGTTTAATTCCTGCAGTCGCTCCTCGTAGCTCATACCTCTCAGCTCGGGTACTAGTCTGGTGGCAAACCTTTGAACCTTTTCCAGTTTAGTCTTATGCTTGACTAGATAGGGACTCCATGCTGGAGCCGCATACTCCAGGATTGGTCTGACATATGTGGTATATAATGTTCTGAAAGATTCCTTACACAAGTTTCTAAAGGCCGTTCTTATGTTAGCCAACCTGGCATATGCTGCTGATGTTATCCTCTTGATATGAGCTTCAGGGGACAGGTCTGGCGTGATATCAACCCCCAGGTCTTTCTCTCTCTCTGACTCTTGAAGTATTTCATCTCCCAAATGATACCTTGTATCTGGTCTCCTGCTTCCTACCCCTATCTTCATTACATTACATTTGCTTGGGTTAAACTCTAACAGCCATTTGTTCGACCATTCCTGCAGCTTGTCCAGGTCTTCTTGAAGTCTCAAGCTGTCCTCCTCTGTCTTAATCCTTCTCATAATTTTGGCGTCGTCAGCAAACATTGAGAGGAATGAGTCTATACCCTCTGGGAGATCATTTACGTATATCAGAAACAGGATAGGTCCAAGTACAGAGCCCTGTGGGACTCCACTGGTGACTTCACGCCAGTCTGAGGTCTCACCCCTCACTGTAACTCTCTGCTTCCTATTGCTTAGGTACTCCCTTATCCACTGGAGCGCCCTACCTGTTACTCCTGCCTGTTTCTCCAGCTTATGCATCAACCTTTTATGGGGTACTGTGTCAAAGGCTTTCCGACAGTCCAAAAAAATGCAGTCCGCCCACCCTTCTCTTTCTTGCTTAATTCTTGTCACCTGATCGTAGAATTCTATCAAGCCTGTAAGGCAAGATTTACCCTCCCTGAACCCATGTTGATGGGTTGTCACGAAGTCTCTTCTCTCCAGATGTGTTACTAGTGTGTGTGGTGTGTGTGTGTGTGTGTGTGTGTGTGGTGTGTGTGTGTGTGTGTGTGTGTGTGTGTGTGCCTCTCTCTCTCTCTCTCTCACCCCTTTGTGTCTTTCTCTGTCTGTCTATATGTCTGTCTGTGTGTCTGTTTCAGTATGTCTGTCTATATGTGTGTCTGAATCTCTGTCTGTCTGTCTGTCTGTCTGAGTCTGACTGTCTCTCTTTCTCTCTCTCTCTCTCTCTCTCTCTGTCTTCCCCGACTCAGAGATGACTTCTTATATCTGGCAGGGATCAACCTCTCCGAAGACTTGATAACTTTCTTAAATCTGGTAATAAACTGTCACATAGTGTCCAGGCCAAGTGAGACGGCCGGAAGCTGGAGTTGGCGATCCTGCCAGACGATATATTGACCTTGAGACACGAAGAAAGAGAAAGAAATTACGGGCTCACCATAGCCCGTGCTACATGGACACTTCGTTCTGAGTAGCTAAATCTGAAACAACAGCAAACATGAGGGAAGTTCACTGTAAAGAATACTTTGTAAGCAGAACTTCTGGAAGGAGGAGAGGAGGAGGAGGAGGAGGAAAGACCCCGAGGTAACTACGAAAGCATCTTGTTGTCTTCTGAGCTCAAAGCGGTAGTTAAGTTATCTCCAGGAAGGGAAGGGAACTATCAAGGGAAAGCGCCAAGCCATTACGATTATATAGCACTTGGAAAGGGTCAGGATAAGGATTTGGGATGGGACGGAGGGAAAGCAATGGTGCCCAACCACTTGGACGGTCGGGAATTGATCGCCAACCTGCATGAAGCGAGACCGTCGCTCTACCGTCCAGCCCAAGTTGTTGGATTAAGCATCTCGAAGAGAATAAGGAAACTGTTGTCAGAGAGATGACAGTCGTCCAATATATCATCCTAAAAAAGGATGAATGTTTTTGAGAAAATAAACCTCATCCTCTCTGACCAAGCTAAATTCCAAAGGATCACTAGGATACTACTGCTCAATTGAAATGAAAGGTAAACAGATTAGTGGAAACAGTTAATGGCAAAAGGTCAGGACTTCACCTGACGTAAGCTATTAGAGAATTCGAGCCTAGTTATGCTTATGGAACTGTCGAGCTCCACACACACACATGCAAACTCACTTGGAACAATCGTCAGCAAGATACCAACCACACACTAGAAAGTGAAGAGACGACGACGTTTCGGTCCATCCTGGACCATTATTAAGTCACAATCGACTTCATAATGGTCCAGAACGGACCGAAACGTCGTCGTCCCTTGACTTTCTAGTGTGTGGTTTGGTCAACATTTTTCAGCCACGTTATTGTGACTCCTCGTCTGCAAGACACTTACCCCTATGGACGAAATGACAAAGCGACTCTGCTGACTCCAGATGTGCCACTTGCATTCAGCCTTAAGTCTCAAAATAAATTTGTGGATTTATTGCGAGGGTTGCAGTCGTGTGGTGTGAAATGGTCTCTTGTTGTTGAGTCGCTGATCACCATCTTTCCAGTACACGTAACTATTGGAATGACGATGAACAGAGTTTATTGGGATCCACTTTGTACTTCCGGCTTGACATCCCAGAACACACACACTTAGCAAACTGCTCGAGGCATGTACCAAAGAGGCAGCCTTCCTGAGCACTGATGTCTCACGTACAAACATGTATATTGTGTCGTCATGGGTTCACGCTCTTCGTGTTGCATCTGTTCACTTTTACATGGTTACTATTTAGCAGGAAGTTCCTTTTGACGTGGTTCTAAAACCTGTCGTCTAGTGTATGTCTGTTGATGGCATATTCTCCCAGCACCTGGCAATAAGCGCTTCCTGTTGATTAACTTATGCATTAGAGCGAACTTCCGGTCTAAGTTTCACTTACGAGATGGAGAGTGAAGGCGTGTTGCTTTTCCTAGATGTAACAGTCTCAGAAATGAATGATTTTCACGCCGCATTTACAGTAAAGAAACCAACTGAGGAATATTGCCTTAATACTGAGAGTGGCCTGGAAGGTACAAATGAAGAGTGGTCGGTGGCTACGTCAACACAGCCCCAGTTGCAAGCAGGATGGCAAGGATCTCAGAGGCAGTTGCACTGTTAGAACACATACGAAATGGAACTAGCGAGTCTAAATGAATTCAAAGAACAGCCACTCATATTAAAATGATGGGACTGCATGATATATATACAGATGAAAGAGTACAGCACTTCCGTACACCCTGGCAGATAGTACCTTCTGACATCCTGACCCCTGCATACCCCACCAAGAAACTAATCACAAACAACCCTCATGCAGCTTGCTGCTAAATTAAGCACCATAGAACACATTCACAATATACAAGCTGAAAACAACATAACACAGACCATATACACTGACGGATCACTCAATACAGCTACAGGGAGGGCAGGAAGTGCTGTTATTGCTCATCAGCCCGATGGCAGCCACATTCAAAGAAATATACGAATTAGTAACTGGGCGTCCACAATGGCAAGCCGAGTTGGTAGCGATACTGGTAGCACTCGATATTATTGACAACACTGAAGTAGACAGCTTAATTATTCCTGACTCCCTTTCCTCACTACGAGCAATAAAGTTTGCAATCAAGTAATAACGTGCTTGTCTTGGAAGTAGACAGATATATAAGAATACTTAGCAAGAGGGTAATATAAAATGTTGTGGATTCCTTCTCACATTGGCCTGCAGGAACATGACAAAGTTGACGCCCTGCTAAGGCTGCAGTAAATAAAGACAGTATTGAACGGATCTTGAGTTATCAAATAGGTCCCTTAAAGTGTCATTAGAGAACTCCTGGATGGATTTGAAGAAAGAGAACTGTGCAAACTGGAACTAGCAGGTCCATTGTTCATCACAATGAAATGTGTGAAGTAAAACATGTGTATGGAGCAAGTAACAAAGTCAGTAGACTAACAGATGTTGTCACAGCTCGTATAAGACTTGGCTACAGTATCTCTGGCAGTTCGGCTTGTATAGGGATCTAGATGAAGTAAAGTGTAAAGTGTGTGGACAAAGACAGGGACACACACTCGAACACTATATCTTGGATTGTAGTAAAATTGAGCCTTTTAGAGATAAATCTAAGCTCACTCTGTATGATATGGCAACCTATCTTATTACCATGGATAAATTACCTGAAATCCTGCACTGTATCCACATTTCGCTTCCAGTAGATGAACGACATATGAGATTCAGAAACAAGTAGTGTATTGTGAGGACTAATAATAAACAAAGCTCCCCTATTACTCTGTAATATCCCCATTGGTCCAACTATTATGTATTAGCGATAAGACCTACCATTAATGTATGATGACTTACTGTAAATTGTACTCTTGTATAAGCACTTACTCTGTAGCTAGCTGAATTGTAACTATAAGGTGTGAAGGATAGATAAATTTTTTATGTAATAATTAAGATGAAGTCTGATAAAGACCTTTTGTGCTCTCTGTAATGCTTTTGCGCTACCGCTCACCGGATGAGTATGGGGTGCACAATAAACTAGCCGCCTTCGGCGGCAACAATCAAACAGTTAGAGGAGTAAGGCAGGTCCTAGTCAATAGGAGCTGTGCTAGATATGCTGAAGACAGATTGACAGGAAGGTGAACCTTCAGGTTACCCCGGTTGACATGACCAACACTACAGTAGCCGCCGCACCTGTTAAACTGTTTCCACACAAACTCTTTCCATGGCTCACAAAACGGAGGAAAGTGTCCTGAAAATTATTATTGATAGAAACGTGATCTCTGTCTATACACAGAGAGCAATCACACAAACGTGATTTTCACTGAGAGAACCCGTAGGAGCCGTCATGAGGCTTCGAACCAATGGGTAGTGTTCCCAGACACACGCTCTAACAACTAGGCCACGACATGCCGTAAGGATTGCAACCAAGGGTTCTATTGAACACACGAAGGTTTTCTGAGGCTTCCACTGAAGCCGGACCTGGATTTTCACACAATCCTCTCCCCCCACGCACTCGGGCTCTATCATGCAGGACTGTTCTCCCTCTGACGCTCCTCTTTCACTACACAAAGAGAACCCTCATCACGACTACTACGGATTCCTTCATTGACGCATCACGTTAGTGTGATTACTCAGGTATTGAAAGAGGAGCGTCAAAGGTAGAGCAGTCGTGCATGGCAGAGCAGGACATCCAGTCACATCACTGTTGAGGGCCACCTGAGTAACACAAACGCGAAAAAAGCCTGAATGATCTCCAAGCCAATCTGCAACCGAAAACTTGATTCGATAAAATATCTTTACATTAAAGTTGACCATCAATGACCATTAAAATTGAATCGACTTGAGAACGGTCCAGGACGGACCGAAACGTCGTCGTCCCTTCACCTTCTAGTGTGTGGTCTGGTCAACTGACCCATCAAGTGCTGTCGGTGTTGGGTAAAAGTCTAGTTTAGTTTACACACACAACTGTAACCTGAAAACACTAAACAGAGTTTTACTTATGTAACACTAAACAGCATCGTACGCTGTTTAGTGTTACCATAAGTAAAACTCTGTTTAGTGTTTTCAGGTTACATTGTGTGTGTAAACTAAAGTCTTTGAAAATGAAAAAGTTATTACGAAACGCGTTCAGCGTCGCGCCAGACTAGAAATAAAAATAAATTTTGGAGAATGTTTTTTCATTTACCATCGACAGTAAAAAAAAAACAAGAAATATTGAGAAAATTTGTGTAGAATTATTAATCTACTTTTTCGTCATATTTAACAACATATGTATATCATATGAGATGATGTATGCCAATAATATATATATATATATATATATATATATATATATATCTATATATATATATATGTTGTGTGTGTGTGTGTGTGTGTGTGGTGTATCACGAAAATAAACACGTGATTAAAAATGTGACAGTGTCAGACCACGGAGGAAAATTGAAACAGGAATTTCTTTAAGTACTTTCGTATATTAATACATCTTCAGAAGAAGTGGTTTTACAGGTCGAGTATGGACATAAATAGGCCAGGAGAGAATGGTGGAGTGAGGTGAGGAACAATAAGTGGACACAAATATGAGCCGCACAAAAACTGCAGAGGGCATATATATATATGTGTGTGTGTGTGTGTGTGTGTGTGTGTGTGTGGTGTGTGTGTGTGTGTGTGTGTGTGTGTGTGTGTTGTGTTATATTTATCCAGTTTAAACACATCTTTCCTCGTGT
>WNGS01165071.1:29051-39226 GCA_020271785.1 Procambarus virginalis | reverse complement strand
AGGCTGGTTCATCCCCTCCTCTCATTCTTGTCGGTCCCTTAATGTGTGTGTGTGTGTGTGTGTGTGTGTGTGTGTGTGTGTTCAGGGTTGTAAGCCACACGCTTTGGGCTGGTCTCACGCATCTGTTCATGGTGATTGTATGGAGACTGTTTTCAGAGTACCTTTCTACAGGTTCGTGAAGATTGTCATACTGGTCGTCAGAAAGCACATGCTGCTGATGTGATTTTGTGTACTTTAACAGATACGCTAAGTAGTCTTCTCCCATGTCCGTCGCTGGAGAAGCTCTCCCTTTCATTTGAGGTAGTCTCTGGCTTCACTTTAAACACCTCTTGCAACATGTAAAAATTTTCACATATTTTTCATTCCTTGGACATCAACTCTTCAAGGGTCTCCATTCTCCAGACACCCTGACCTGTTATTGTGGTCCTCCGCATTGGTGGGTCTAGTAACAGACCAATTTTGGTTGGTCTGTTGCTATGTAGGTCTCCCTGTTTTTATGATTGTGATCTATTAGGTACATTTCCGCTCTTCCCTCTTTCCTCGTCCTGGTGCTTATGGTTGTATTGTACTCAGTTTTTTCCAAACATGTTTTGCATATTATACTGCCTATGTGGTTAGGCGTCCTTGCATTATATGTTGAGTAATGATCTGTCATCATGTTGCGTTTCAATATACCTTTACTGGTAAATGTATGTTCCTAATAATAAATTAGACAATATATTGCATTTATGTATCCATGCGTTCTTTTTCTAGTTGTATTTTCAAACAGAAACTCTTTATTATTTCTCAGTTCACCTTTTGATAAATCATTTCCCAAATTTTCCTGATCTGTTTTTATCTCTTACTTTTTAACTCTACTGTGTACTTGAATGTTTTCACTCGGTAATTACTGGCGCAAGTCTGTGCTCTAAATCCCAGTCTCCTTCCATGTAAAAATCATATACAACCTTGAAAGCAGCATAACCTCCTCTGAACCCCATAAAATATCACACAGACAAATATTTCTCAGTTTCTCAGTGCTCCATTATTTTTAGTTTCCAGTGGAATTTCTCGTTTCAGTTCGAGAACTTAATGGGTTGAAGTCGCCCATGACAAGAACATTTGATCATATTATGACCGCTACATCTGTCACACACACACTGAGTTATCTCCTGATGTTCACTTGTTCTTCTCCTTCCTTCTACTGTTATCGTCTCCTGTTGTGTTCTGGGTGGTGGTAATTGCCGGCCTTGACCTCAGTGTACAGTCATCCTGCTGTTACGTTCTGTAACAGCAGGATGGATGTAACTCGTCACAGTGCTGCTATTTGGTATTGATATTAAATTATAACATTATGACTTATATGTGTCATTCCTCCAAATTGTTGCTTTTTTTGTTGGCCCCACACTATGGCGACCTTCGGAAAACACTTCACCTGATGCTACTTTTGGACACACTGAATCTAATGCTACCTTTGGAAAAATTCACCTAATGCTACTTTTGGAAAAATTTCACCTGATGTTACTTTTGGAAAAACTTCACCTAATGCTACTTTTGGAAAAACTTCACCTAATGCTACTTTTGGAAAAACTTCATCTAATGCTACTTTTGGAAAAACTTCACCTAATGTTACTTTTGGAAAAACTTCACCTAATGCTTCTTTGGAAAAACTTCACCTAATGCTACTTTTGGAAAAACTTCATCTAATGCTACTTTTGGAAAAACTTCACCTAATGTTACTTTTGGAAAAACTTCACCTAATGCTTCTTTTGGAAAAACTTCACCTAATGCTACTTTTGGAAAAACTTCACCTAATGCTACTTTTGGAAAAACTTCACCTAATGCTACTTTTGGAAAACATTGCAATTGATGACGTTACTTTCGGAAACTACAGCGTCTGACATTGTTTTTATTTTTTAATAGTCTCCAAAAACACCAGTACATCTGGGAGGTGCGTGTTCTCTTAAAGCAACGGTTCTTAACATTTTTACGATTACAGACTCCCAATGGATTACCCAACATGTCACCATAACCCTCCCCCTCCCCCCCTCCTACTTCGCCACACCGTCGAAATTAACATCACCATCAGCAGTCCTGTTAGGTTAAAAAGTATGACTTCAAATGATGTCATTAGCTTGGTTTTTACTTCTCTTGTAGAGCGCTAGGTTCAGAACTGATGAAAGAAACTCACCAAGGTTTTATAATATTTATTTACAGAAAAAAACTGTGAACTAAAAACACACGTGTTAGATACAACTAGTAAGATTTTTGCTGTTGTTTTTTGGAGTGAAAACATGGAATCTAGATACAGTTACAGATACAGTTAATTCTAATCTAATTTGAGTTTTAACTGTTCAGAGATCGAGTCCCATATTGATGTTATTTGGTTCCACTTTCATAGAGGATGGACTGAAGGACGTTGGGTTGGGTTTGGGAGTAGAGAGAGTGAATGGAATTATCAGGAGAAAACACCAAACCATTACGACTTAATAGAACTTGGAAAGGATCAGGATATGGATTTGGAATGGGACGGGGGGAAGGAAGGAATGGTGACAGCCACTTGGACGGTCGGGGGATTGAACGCAGACCTGCCTGAAGCGAGACCGTCGTTCTACCGTCCAGCCCAAGTGGTGACCGAATGGAACGTAGACGAAGTCTGGTAGTTGGGATAAGCAGTGACAGGATAGAAGTTTTGAAAATGGGGAGAATGTGATAAAAGTGTAATTACCACCTAATTATCTCTAATAACCCCATTTGGGGTTTCTAATAATCCATTTGTGGTTGAGGGCGGCTTACTTCTGTGGTACTAGAGCTGAGAGAGGAGGCTCCAGGGAGAGGAGGGCTCAAGGCTCTAAGAATAAAAATGGCCGGATGTGTGTGTGTTTTAAATAAATAAACGAATGGAGTTGTGCTCCTCTCTTGTTCTCTCTCTCCTTCCCCTCTAATAGTTATTATGCTGAGTTATGAAGAGCCCATTAGGCTGCAGACCCTGGCGGTAATTTAAATAGTTTTCTCATACGACGGAGAAACTTTTTGTAACTGTGAGTAAAGAACAGAAATGTGTGATATTCAAACCAGCAAATTTCCTGTAATTTTCTACGAACTGCAAAATCCTGTAAGTGGTGACTAAAGTTGATAGAATCGTCTTCAATTACTCTCTAAAGACGTTAATTTTTCACCCGAGTGGGTGTATAGAAATGAATATAAATATGAGTGCAGCTTAAAAAGCCACAAGAGGTAAACACTGCACTGTTGTAGGATTTGGTTGCCTTGTTTTATGTAAACTTTAAAGATGAGTGAGTCACCATTTTCATTAGTAGTGTATTTAGAAAAATAGGGAGAAGTCCCTATTACAACATTTATTTAATTGTATTATTGTTTTTTGTACGGTTTACAGGTTGAAACTTCTAGATGTTGCTCTGAACATCGTCACCATCGGAAACTATTTTACCAAGTACGAACAATGTCTTGGGAAAATGACCCCCGTCTTGAAGTGGTTCCAAGAGTAAATGTACAAGCACATCACTCATGGAAAACCCCCCATTATCATGAACAATTTACGAAGAGGGAATGTAAATTCTACGCAAATACATTCGTAATTTATGCATAAGTAGAGTTCACATTATACTCACACACAGCTCACTTCTAGTCACACTAATATAGAATAAACGACAGTGATGCTCAAGTTCAAAGTCAACACAAGTTCTACTTAAACACTAAACTCGTTCCTTTCGTCAGTAGAACTTCTGCAGACTTGTGTGTCACTGTCGTTTAGTATACATTGTTTGTTGTTGTTAAAGATTCGCTACCTGGAACAAGAAGTTCCAAGTAGCACGGGCTATGGTGAGCCCGTAGTGGATGTTAGTATACATTAATCTGACAGGGAAAGCTTCGTGTCTGCGTAAAATGTCAACTCTAATTATGTATGTGAACTCGAGCGTTTTGTCTCTCACCTCAGTGACTGGATGAAAGGATACATAATGACTGGATTATTTATTACAACATTTAGGATTTGTATCTACCTGCTGAGCTCAGCAACAGAATCATTGCCAGTCACCTATGGAGCTGGAACATCTTATATGTATTGATGTCAGCTGCAGCATCACTGAATCACCAAGTGAGATGCTTAACGGCATCATTGTTGCCATCATTTGTTGATATTTTTGAACACGTAAACAATTATTTTCCTAATCATATAGATAGAGTAGATAATTTATCAATGATCTATTATAGGATTCGCAGTACTTGAATCGCTGGCCCTCATGAATTAATCGCTTGAATCACCGAACCTTTTGAATCACTTAATGAGTCCACCCACTCTCTCTCTGGCATTACTTTAACACTGACGACCGTTTCTTGTGGGTTGGTCGGTGCTTGGACGAGCATAGCCTAAGGACTGCCAGACGGACAATTGTCTTCCCTCCGCTACTTGGGTATTTAAGGTGCCAAACTTTGGTTAGACGAGTCTGTTCCTCAAATTACTCCTCTCTGATATACTCGTATGTTCCTTAGATTCCTTCTCCTGCGAGGAATCTCTTGTCTGCTAAACGAGTGCGTTCACTCGAGTCCTTCTGTCTGCTAGACGGGTGCGCTCACTCGAGTCCTTCTGTCTGCTAGACGGGTGCGTTCACTCGAGTCCTTCTGTCTGCTAGACGGGTGCGTCCTAAAGTAAAAACTGATGCTGATGTGTGAAAATGCAATTAGCGTAGACTTTCAAAGCGTGCATCCTAGAGCCCCGTCCCTTAACTGCCTTTGGTTGATCACATCAAGGAAACCTTTTCCGTGTTGTGCCCAGCGCTTCTTTTATGCTTTTACAAAATATCAAAAGTTCAGAAAGTTTACCTGTGTGAGAAGTTGTTGATGACACGTCATTAACAGGAAGTTTTACGTGTTCTTCAAACGCTTTTTTATTTTATTTTATGAATCGAATTATAATTTTCATGTCTTTATTCTTGTTTGAATGTTAGTCTTTCTTGTTTGTCTTCTCATGAAAGAGACTTGGACTGTGTCTAGTTTGTATATTGTCTGTTGAGCTGGAGGTCTACTGTTATCTTAGACTGTGTAGCTGGTTATCTACTTATCTACTCATAACTCTGTCCAGCGTGATGTCTACCTGTATCTCTGGCCGTACACCTGACGTCTGGACATCAATAATTTGTGCAGTTATGGGCTGTAAACAATATTTATGTAATTTATAAATATCTGAGTTGTATATTATTTAATAATCTGTAATATCATCATAAAAAGTCACACACACACACACACACACGCGCGCGCGCACAAAGTTGAGAGGCGGGACCAAAGAGTCTAAGCTCAACCCCCCGCAAGTACAAACAGGTGAGTACACACACACACACACACGCACACACACACACACACACACACACACACACACACACACACACACACACACACACACACACACACACACACAATGTGTGTGTGTGTGTCTGAGCCTATTGGGGGAGCCCAATAGGCACAGGAACCTGTACACCTGTTGATTGACGGTTGAGAGGGCGGGACCAAAGAGCCAAAGCTCAACCCCTGCAAGCACAATTAGGTGAGTACACACACACAAGGAAATCTGCGAGGCAGTGAACGCTAGTGTCCACGGAGTGTTCACAACCGAGCCTGAGCAGCTCCCATTGTTAGAAGAGGAGATGACCCAAGAGGAGAGACTAACGGATATAGGAGTGACAGCAGAGGCGGTAATGAAACAGATAACAACACAGGATGAAACTACAGCAGTTGGACCAGACAGACAGTTGGAAATAGACGGAATGTTCACACGGAATACCAGCAGAACTAGGAGGACATGGGTGGATACAGGAAACTCAGATGAGTCAAAGAGATGTTAGAAAGTTTTCTTTTAGCGTGAGTGGGGAAAAAACTTTAAACTTTAAAACTTTAGCGTAGTTTTAGCGTTTTTTTTTTTTAGTAGTGGGGAAATGAAAAAAACTAAAGGAGCACATTGTGGAAGTAAATATTATTCATAGCTTTAAAACTAGATATGAGAGAGAAGGACAGGAGTAGTTTCCTTAAAATAGTTAAGGGTAGAAAGGCGGGATCCAACAGTCAACGCTCGATCCTACAGACACAAATAGATGAGTACACAAACACACACACACAGGGTAGTTAACAAATGGAATGCACTAAGTAGTGTTGTGGTGGAGGCTGACTCCATACACAGATTCAAATATAGATATGAAAGAGCCCAATAGGCTAAGAAATCTGTACACCAGTTGATTGACAGTAGAGAGGCGGGACCAAAGAGCCAGAGCTCAACCCCCGCAAGCACAATTAGGTGAGTACACACAGTCATACATACGATAAAAACAGGCGTCCACATCAGACGACTGTGAACATATACATACGCTTTCGGTCACCGTCTTACATACATACGACAGCCACCCCGAATATGTACACACACACATAAATTCCAGTATGTATTACGAGAACATGTCCCAGAACATCATCAGATCAGCATACAACACTGATGTGTATATCAGGAGTGACGGACCAGGAGCAGACGGTCAGTGTGCGCTGTGCACCGTCACCCCCCCTACCCCTCATGGGCACTGTCACCCCCCCTACCCCTCATGGGCACTGTCACCCCCCTACCCCTCATGGGCACTGTCACCCCCCCTACCCCTCATGGGCACTGTCACCCCCCTACCCCTCATGGGCACTGTCACCCACCCTACCCCTCATGGGCACTGTCACCCCCCCTACCCCTCATGGGCACTGTCACCCCCTACCCCTCATGGGCACTGTCACCCCCCTACCCTCATGGGCACTGTCACCCCCCTACCCCTCATGGGCACTGTCACCCCCCTACCCCTCATGGGCACTGTCACCCCCCTACCCCTCATGGCACTGTCACCCCCCCTACCCCTCATGGGCACTGTCACCCCCCCTACCCTCATGGGCACCGTCACCCCCCCTACCCCTCATGGGCACTGTCACCCCCCCTACCCCTCATGGGCACTGTCACCCCCCTACCCCTCATGGGCACTGTCACCCCCCCTACCCCTCATGGGCACTGTCACCCCCCCTACCCCTCATGGGCACCGTCACCCCCCCTACCCCTCATGGGCACTGTCACCCCCCCTACCCCTCATGGGCACTGTCACCCCCCCTACCCCTCATGGGCACCGTCACCCCCCTACCCCTCATGGGCACTGTCACCCCCCCTACCCCTCATGGGCACTGTCACCCCCCTAGTTATGAGTGAAAAGACAGCTGCCTCTTGTTCCTCAATGCGGACTGAGCGATTGAATACACTTTTTGTCAGTCATTTCGACAAATAATAATATACTTAACACCGGCAGTGGCCCCCTTAACACCGGCAGTGGCCCCCTTAACACCGTCAGTGGCCCCCTTAACACCGTCAGTGGCCCCCTTAACACCGGCAGTGGCCCCCCCTTAACACCGTCAGTGGCCCCCTTAACACCGTCAGTGGCCCCCTTAACACCGGCAGTGGCCCCCTTAACACCGGCAGTGGCCCCCTTAACACCGTCAGTGGCCCCCTTAACACCGGCAGTGGCCCCCCCTTAACACCGTCAGTGGCCCCCCTTTAACACCGTCAGTGGCCCCCTTAACACCGTCAGTGGCCCCTTTAACACCGTCAGTGGCCCCCTTAACACCGTCAGTGGCCCCTTAACACCGTCAGTGGCCCCCTTTAACACCGTCAGTGGCCCCTTAACACCGTCAGTGGCCCCTTAACACAGTCAGTGGCCACATTAACACCGTCAGTGGCCCCCCTTAACACAGTCAGTGGCCCCCTTAACACCGTCAGTGGCCCCTTAACACCGTCAGTGGCCCCTTAACACAGTCAGTGGCCACATTAACACCGTCAGTGGCCCCCTTAACACAGTCAGTGGCCCCCTTAACACCGTCAGTGGCCCTTAACACCGTCAGTGGCCCCTTAACACAGTCAGTGGCCACATTAACACCGTCAGTGGCCCCCCTTAACACAGTCAGTGGCCCCTTAACACCGTCAGTGGCCCCCTTAACACCGTCAGTGGCCCCCTTAACACCGTCAGTGGCCCCTTAACACCGTCAGTGGCCCCTTAACACCGTCAGTGGCCCCCTTAACACCGTCAGTGGCCCCCTTTAACACCGTCAGTGGCCCCTTAACACCGTCAGTGGCCCCCCTTTAACACCGTCAGTGGCCCCCTTAACACCGTCAGTGGCCCCTTTAACACCGTCAGTGGCCCCTTAACACCGTCAGTGGCCCCTTAACACCGTCAGTGGCCCCCTTAACACCGTCAGTGGCCCCCTTAACACCGTCAGTGGCCCCCTTAACACCGTCAGTGGCCCCTGAACACCGTCAGTGGCCACATTAACACCGTCAGTGGCCCCTTAACACCGTCAGTGGCCCCCTTAACACCGTCATTGGCCCCTTAACACCGTCAGTGGCCACATTAACACCGTCAGTGGCCCCCTTAACACCGTCAGTGGCCCCCTTAACACCGTCATTGGCCCCTTAACACCGTCAGTGGCCACATTAACACCGTCAGTGGCCCCCTTAACACCATCAGTGACCCCCTTAACACCGTCAGTGGCCCCCTTAACACCGTCAGTGGCCACATTAACACAGTCAGTGGCCCCCTTAACACCGTCAGTGGCCCCTTAACACCGTCAGTGGCCCCTTAACACAGTCAGTGGCCACATTAACACCGTCAGTGGCCCCCTTAACACCGACAGTGGCCCCCATAACACCGTCAGTGGCCCCCTTAACACCGTCAGTGGCCCCTTAACACAGTCAGTGGCCCCTTAACACAGTCAGTGGCCCCTTAACACCGTCAGTGGCCCCTTAACACCGTCAGTGGCCCCTTAACACAGTCAGTGGCCCCCTTAACACAGTCAGTGGCCCCTTAACACAGTCAGTGGCCCCCTTAACACAGTCAGTGGCCCCTTAACACAGTCAGTGGCCCCTTAACACAGTCAGTGGCCCCTTAACACAGTCAGTGGCCCCTTAACACAGTCAGTGGCCCCTTAACACAGTCAGTGGCCTCCTTAACACAGTCAGTGGCCCCTTAACACCGTCAGTGGCCCTTTAACACAGTCAGTGGCCCCTTAACACAGTCAGTGGCCCCTTAACACCGTCAGTGGCCCCCTTAACACCGTCAGTGGCCCCTTAACACCGTCAGTGGCCCTTAACACAGTCAGTGGCCCCTTAACACAGTCAGTGGCCACATTAACACCGTCAGTGGCCCCTTAACACAGTCAGTGGCCCCTTAACACCGTCAGTGGCCACATTAACACCGTCAGTGGCCCCCTTAACACCGTCAGTGGCCACATTAACACCGTCAGTGGCCCCTTAACACAGTCAGTGGCCACATTAACACCGTCAGTGGCCCCTTAACACAGTCAGTGGCCACATTAACACCGTCAGTGGCCCCTTAACACAGTCAGTGGCCACATTAACACCGTCAGTGGCCCCTTAACACAGTCAGTGGCCACATTAACACCGTCAGTGGCCCCCTTAACACCGTCAGTGGCCCCCTTAACACCGTCAGTGGCCCCTTAACACAGTCAGTGGCCCCCTTAACACCGTCAGTGGCCCCTTAACACCGTCAGTGGCCACATTAACACCGTCAGTGGCCCCTTAACACCGTCAGTGGCCCCCAGAACACCGTCAGTGGCCCCCTTAACACTATCAGTGGCCCCCATAACACCGTCAGTGGCCCTTAACACCGTCAGTGGCCCCCAGAACACCGTCAGTGGCCCCCATAACACCGGCAGTGGCCCCCTTAACACCATCAGTGGCCCCCTTAACACCGGCTTCTCTTCCAACAGTTACTCCCCATTAACGGCCTCTTCCCAGATTTACCTCATTAACTGCGACCTCACTTGCCTGAGTGGTCGCTCCAGCCAGTCGTCGTTAAAACCTCGTATCTCTAATTATCTTCCCGTGACCAAGTTCTTCACGGTCGCCTCCTTCACGGTCGCCTCCTTCACGGTCGCCTCCTTCACGGTCGCTTCCTTCACGGTCGCCTCCTTCACGGTCGCCTCCTTCACGGTCGCCTCCTTCACGGTCGCCTCCTTCACGGTCGCTTCCTTCACGGTCGCCTCCTTCACGGTCGCCTCCTTCACGGTCGCTTCCTTCACGGTCGCCTCCTTCACGGTCGCCTCCTTCACGGTCGCCTCCTTCACGGTCGCCTCCTTCACGGTCGCCTCCTTCACGGTCG
>WNGS01165071.1:21551-24051 GCA_020271785.1 Procambarus virginalis | reverse complement strand
ACTAAAGAGCCTAAATCTGTATTCAATAGAGCACAAACGGGAGAAATACATAATATTTTACTCGTGGAAAATATTAGAGGGGCTGGTCCCAAACCTGCACATAGATATAACATCACATGAGACCAGAAGGCATGGCAGGATGTGCAGAATACCCGCGTTTAAAAGCAGAGGTGCAACAGGTACTCAGAGAGAAAACATCATCCACTACGGGCTCACCATAGGCCGTGCTACTTGGAACTTCTTGTTCCAGGTAGCGAATCTTTAACAACAACAACAATACTCAGAGAGAGAACTCTGTCAACATCAGAGGCCCGAGACTGTTCAACACGCTGCCACTACACATAAGGGGCATACCTGGCCGACCCCTCACAGTGTTCAAGAGAACTTGATAAACACCTCCAAAGGATACCTGATCAATCAGGCTGTGATTCATACATCAGGTTGCGAGCAGCCGCATACTTTAGCAGCCTTGTTGACCAGTCCAGCATGAGGCATATTCGGGGAACAGGCCGCGAGGACATTGATCCCCGAAATCATCGCAAGGTAACCACACAAGGTTATCTTGCGGTTTCGGCCTGAGTTCTCAGGTTTCGGCCTGAGAACTTTGTACTCGCTGATGCTATCATATCTAGGTTGATATCATCTGTTTATTCCGTTATCTCGTGTACGATATTAAAGACCCTCAATATTAGTGTTTTGGAGAGTCGTGTGGTGCAGTGATCACCTACGTCACTCCACAACCAAAGGATGAATGGTTTATTTGCGTTAACAAGATAGGAACGGTTCCCGTCTGGTTCGCCTGACAGTAAACAGGACTCGTGGAGTAAACAGGACCAGAGGAGGAAACAGGACCCGCGGAGTAATCATTCTTATTTTGTTATGAAAGTTTATGGTAGGACGAGGCTGGGACGAGAGATGGTTGATAGGTTTAGAGGAGAAATTGTTGGAAAACATGTACTGAACTGGTAGATGTGAAGGGGAGAGAAGGCTGAGGTAGGTGCCTGTGAAGCAGTGTTTTAGGGAGAGAGGAGTGAGCAGGGAGACAGGGAGAGTGTGTGTAACAGGATTTGAGAGACATATAAACTGACAATTGATGTATAAAAGGGTTTATATTACATAAGCGTCATTTACATAAGACCCGGGCCCTTAGGACTACGACCCCTGAGCGCTGTCCACTCAGCCGCCAGCCCCCAGCGACTGATATGTGTGTGTGTGTGTACTCACCTATATGTACTCACCTATATGTGTCTGCAGGATCGAGCATTGACTCTTGGATCCCGCCTTTCGAGCATCAGTTGTTTACAGCAATGACTCCTATCCCATTTCCCTATCATACCTGGTTTTAAAATTATGAATAGTATTTGCTTCCACAACCTGTTCCTTAAGTGCATTCCATTTTCCCACTACTCTCACGCTAAAAGAAAACTTCCTAACATCTCCGTGACTCATCTGAGTTTCCAACTTCCACCCATGTCCCCTCGTTCTGTTACTATTCCGTGTGAACATTTCGTCTATGTCCACTCTGTCAATCCCTCTGAGTATTTTATACGTTCCTATCATGTCCCCTCTCTCCCTTCTTCTTTCTAGTGTCGTAAGGCACAGTTCCCTCAAGCGCTCCTCATACCCCATCCCTCGTAGCTCTGGGACCAGTCTCGTTGCAAACCTCTGAACCTTTTCCAGTTTCATTATATGCTTTTTCAGATGGGGACTCCATGATGAGGCGGCATACTCTAAGACTGGCCTCACGTAGGCAGTGTAAAGCGTCCTAAATGCCTCCTTACTTAGGTTTCTGAATGATGTTCTAACTTTTGCCAGTGTAGAGTACGCTGCTGTCGTTATCCTATTTATATGTGCCTCAGGAGATAGATTAGGTGTTACGTCCACACCCAGGTCTCTTTCGCGCGTCGTCACAGGTAGGCTGTTCCCCTTCATTGTGTACTGACCCTTTGGTCTCCTATCTCCTAATCCCATTTCCATAACTTTACATTTGCTCGTGTTGAATTCCAGTAGCCATTTCTCTGACCATCTCTGCAACCTGTTCAGGTCCTCTGGAGGATCCTGCAATCCTCATCTGTCACAACTCTTCTCATCAACTTTGCGTCATCCGCAAACATCGACATGTAGGACTCTACACCCGTAAACATGTCGTTAACATATACAAGAAATAGAATTGGTCCCAGCACCGATCCTTGTGGTACTCCACTTGTTACTGTTCGCCAGTCCGACTTCTCGCCCCTTACCGTAACTCTTTGGCTCCTTCCTGTTAGGTAGTTCCTTATCCATGCTAGGACCTTTCCCCCTACCCCCGCCTGCCTCTCGAGTTTGAATAGCAGTCTCATGTGCGGTACTGTATCAAAGGCTTTTTGGCAGTCCAGAAATATGCAGTCTGCCCAACCATCTCTGTCCTGTCTTATCCTCGTTTTTATCATAGAATTCCAGAAGGTTTGTTAGGCACGATTTCCCTGTCCAGAACCCATGTTGATGTTTTGTTCACAAACCT
>WNGS01165070.1:0-15659 GCA_020271785.1 Procambarus virginalis | reverse complement strand
ACTAAACTACACTACACTACACTACACTAAACTACACTACACTACACTAAACTAAACTACACTACACTACACTAAACTACACTACACACTACACTACACTACAACTCAACTACACTACACTACACTAAACTAAACTACACTACACTACACTACTACACTACACTACTACACTACACCTAACTACACTACACTACACTACTACTTACTAACACACTACTACACTACACAATAGTACACTACACTACGCACGACCATAACTACTACAACCATCTGCACTACACAATATAATGCTCACTATAACCATCTGTCAACACACCCAACATCACTGTGACTATCTACACTACACACGACCATCCTCCTGTCTGTAACTATCTTCACTATACAGTCTTCCTGGCACTACCTTGTCTACACCCATCATCATCATCACCACCTTCCCTACCCCTTCACCACTTCCCTACCCTTCACCACCTTCCCTACCCTTCACCACCTTCCCTACCCTTCACCACCTTCCCTACCCTTCACCACCTTCCCTACCCTTCACCACCTTCCCTACCCTTCACCACCTTCCCTACCCTTCACCACCTTCCCTACCCTTCACCACCTTCCCTACCCTTCACCACCTTCCCTACCCTTCACCACCTTCCCTACCCTTCACCACCTTCCCTACCCTTCACCACCTTCCCTATCCTTCACCACCTTCCCTACCCTTCACCACCTTCCCTACCCTTCACCACCTTCCCTACCCTTCACCACCTTCCCTACCCTTCACCACCTTCCCTATCCTTCACCACCTTCCCTACCCTTCACCACCTTCCCTACCCTTCACCACCTTCCCTACCCTTCACCACCTTCCCTACCCTTCACCACCTTCCCTACCCTTCACCATCTTCCCTACCCTTCACCACCTTCCCTACCCTTCATCACCTTCCCTATCCTTCACCACCTTCCCTACCCTTCACCATCTTCCCTACCCTTCACCACCTTCCCTACCCTTCATCACCTACCCTACCCTTCACCATCTTCCCTACCCTTCACCACCTTCCCTACCCTTCACCACCTTCCCTACCCTTCACCACCTTCCCTACCCTTCACCACCTTCCCTACCCTTCACCACCTTCCCTACCCTTCACCACCTTCCCTACCCTTCACCATCTTCCCTACCCTTCACCACCTTCCCTACCCTTCATCGCCTTCCCTACCCTTCACCACCTTCCCTACCCTTCACCACCTTCCCTATCCTTCACCACCTTCCCTACCCTTCACCACCTTCCCTACCCTTCACCACCTTCCCTACCCTTCACCACCTTCCCTACCCTTCACCACCTTCCCTACCATTCACCACCTTCCCTACCATTCACCACCTTCCCTACCATTCACCATCTTCCCTACATTCACCACCTTCCCTATCCTTCACCACCTTCCCTACCATTCACCACCTTCCCTACCCTTCACCACCTTCCCTACCATTCACCACCTTCCCTACCATTCACCACCTTCCCTACCCTTCACCACCTTCCCTACCCTTCACCACCTTCCCTACCCTTCACCACCTTCCCTACCCTTCACCACCTTCCCTACCCTTCACCACCTTCCCTACCATTCACCACCTTCCCTACCATTCACCACCTTCCCTACCATTCACCACCATCCCTACCCTTCACCACCTTCCCTACCCTTCACCACCTTCCCTACCATTCACCACCTTCCCTACCATTCACCACCTTCCCTACCATTCACCATCTTCCCTACCATTCACCACCTTCCCTATCCTTCACCACCTTCCCTACCATTCACCACCTTCCCTACCCTTCACCACCTTCCCTACCATTCACCACCTTCCCTACCATTCATCTCTCTAACCCTTTACACTAAACCCTTATGATTTTGCCGCCGCCGCAAACGGCTAGTGCACCCCATACCCATACTGTGAGCGGTAGCGCAAAAAGTATTACAGAGGGCACAAAAGGTCTTTATCATACCTCATCTTAGATTACATAAACAATTTCATCTATCCTTCACACCTTATAGTTACAATGTCAGCTAGTTACAGAGAAATTGCTATTGTAAGAGCTATATATTTACAGTAAGTCATATACATTAATGGTAGGTCTTATCGCTAATACATAATAGTTTGACCAATGGAGATAGCCATAGGGGAGCTTCTGTTTATTATTAGTCCTCACAATACACTACTTGTTTCTTCATCTCATATGTCGTTCATCTACTGGAAGCGAAATGTGGATACAGTGCAAGGATTTCAGGTAATTTATCCATGGTAATAAGACAGGTTGCCATATCATACAGAGTGAGCTTATATTTATCTCTGAATGGCTCAATTTTACTACAATCCAAGATATAGTGTTCGAGTGTGTGCACTAAACCCTCTTCGTCGATAACCTATGTGAGACAAAGTAACAATTCGGCATCAAAATCGATGAATGACAGATGGATGTCAGTGAGGATGACAGATGGATGTCAGTGAGGATGACAGTGAGGATGACAGTGAGGATGACAGATGGATGTCAGTGAGGATGACATATGGATGACAGTGAGGATGACAGATGGATGACAGTGAGGATGACATGGATGACAGTGAGGATGACAGATGGATGTCAGTGAGGATGACAGATGGATGTCAGTGAGCATGACAGATGGATGACAGTGAGGATGACAGATGGATGTCAGTGAGGATGACAGATGGATGTCAGTGAGGATGACAGATGGATGTCAGTGAATATGACAGATGAATGTCAGTGAAGATGACAGATGGATGACAGTGAGGATGACAGATGGATGTCAGTGAGGATGACATATGGATGACAGTGAGGATGACAGATGGATGACAGTGAGGATGACATGGATGACAGTGAGGATGACAGATGGATGTCAGTGAGGATGACAGATGGATGTCAGTGAGGATGACAGATGGATGACAGTGAGGATGACAGATGGATGTCAGTGAATATGACAGATGAATGTCAGTGAAGATGACAGATGGATGACAGTGAGGGTGACAGTGCGGATGACAGATGGATGACAGTGAGGATGACATATGGATGTCAGTGAGGATGACAGATGGATGACAGTGAGGATGACAGTGAGGATGTCAGTGAGGATGACAGATGGATGACAGTGAGGATGACAGTGAGGATGTCAGTGAGGATGACAGTGAGGATGACAGTGAGGATGTCAGTGAGGATGACAGATGGATGACAGTGAGGATGACAGTGAGGATGTCAGTGAGGATGACAGTGAGGATGACAGTGAGGATGACAGATGGATGTCAGTGAGGATGACAGTAAGGATGTCAGTGAGGATGACAGATGGATGTCAGTGAGGATGACAGATGGATGACAGTGAGGATGACAGTGAGGATGACAGATGGATGTCAGTGAGGATGACAGTGAGGATGACAGTGAGGATGACAGATGGATGACAGTGAGGATGACAGTGAGGATGACAGATGGATGACAGTGAGGATGACAGTGAGGATGACAGTGAGGATGACAGTGAGGATGACAATGAGGATGACAGATGGATGTCAGTGAGGATGTCAGTGAGGATGACAGATGGATGACAGTGAGGATGACAGATGGATGTCAGTGAGGATGACAGATGGATGACAGTGAGGATGTCAGTGAGGATGACAGATGGATGTCAGTGAGGATGACAGATGGATGTCAGTGAGGATGACAGATGGATGACAGTGAGGATGGAGTCTGTAATTTAAGGAGATTGGAATGTAAGGTAATTATCAGAAGAAAGCGCCAAGCCATTACGACTGTACAGCACTTGGAAGGGATACGAGGCTAAGGATTTGGGTAAGGTCGGAAGGAAGGTATGGTGACCATTTGGACGGTCGGGGATTGAACACCGACCTGCAAGTAGTGAAACCGTCACTCTACCGTCTAGTTCAAGTCGGAAGGTAAGAAGGTAAGATAAGGTAAAGAAGGTAAGATTAGGAACTTATGAGGAGGGAGTGCAAAGGGATAATATATAAGAATAAGGACCTGAAAAAGTCTGAAAGGAAAGGAAAGTAATCCTAAGAAGAGACCATGCCAGGAAGGTATGGTCTTTGGGCTCAGTTTGGACCATCGAGTATCGAACTCCAACGTGCAAGAATGTAGGAGACCGTCGCTCTACCGACGGACCTCCACCACAGTTTCCTCTGGAGTCATCTGAGACTTGTTACCTGCAGAAGACCTGCATGAAGCGACGGTCTCGCTTCATGCAGGTACGCGTTCAATCCCCGACCGTCCAAGTGGTTGGGCACCATTCCTTCCCCCGTCCCATCCCAAATCCTTATCCTGACCCCTTCCCAGTGCTATATAGTCGTAATCGCTTGGCGCTTTCCCCTGATAATTATTTCCTTCCTGCCTTGTGTCCCAGGTCCGCCTCAGGCCTACTGGGCCTCACATGTTTGTCCTTTGCGGCTGGTTTGGCTGTCTTGTGTTGGTAGCTTTTGTCCGGTTTGTTAGAGGTTGTGATGACACACGTGACATGTCACTATATGCCAGCCAAGTCTCTCACTATACTCCTCTCAAGTAAGATATCTTCACCCACCCGTTGCTCCCACTTAAATACAACCTAACTATATTGTCCTTGATCTCTGATATTACATTAATGTCAGTCTTGACGAATGTAAAGTAATTAACTCCGCGGAAATGAAGCTCCGTAATGGTAAAACTTACGGTTATGAGGAGTGCGGACAGGAATATGTTGTCCTGCGCGGGCGGACGGTATACTGGCATGACACGACAACGGACAGGAAAACGAGGAAACGAGGAAGGAAATCCAAGGTGTTCCGTGGATCAGACTCGGTGAGCAAGACGGATAAAGTAACCGAGTGTGGAATTCTGAACGAGAGTGTTACTGTGAACAAGACCTTTACTGAGAACGAGACTGTTACTGTGAATGAGACCGATACTGTGAACGAGTTTGAGATGATTCATAATACGGAGCTGGTGAGGGAGGAATGTGAGCTATACCAGGTTAAAATCACTGACGGGATCAAAGGTTTCTTTGCGAGAGGATTCGGGCTCCTTCAGAGATTGGTCAGAAACCTCTGGACCAGGTGGTCCTGGAGTAACTGAGCGAAGGGGGAGTGGGGCGTGGTCTGAGGGGTTCGTGCGTGGCACGGCCTGAGGGGTACGTGCGTGGCACGGCCTGAGGGGTACGTGCGTGGCACGGCCTGAGGGGTACGTGCGTGGCACGGCCTGAGGGGTACGTGCGTGGCACTGCCTGAGGGGTACGTGCGTGGCACGGCCTGAGGGGTACGTGCGTGGCACGGCCTGAGGGGTACGTGCGTGGCACGGCCTGTGGGGTTCGTGCGTGGCATGGCCTGAGGGGTTCGTGCGTGGCACGGCCTGAGGGGTTCGTGCGTGGCACGGCCTGAAGGGTTCGTGCGTGGCACGGCCTGAGGGGTTCGTGCGTGGCACGGCCTGAGGGGTTCGTGCGTGGCACGGCCTGAGGGGTTCGTGCGTGGCACGGCCTGAGGGGTTCGTGCGTGGCACGGCCTGAGGGGTACGTGCGTGGCACGGCCTGAGGGGTTCGTGCGTGGAGCGGTGTGTGTGTGTGTGTGTGTGTGTGTACTCACCTAATTGTGCTTGCGGGGATTGAGCTCTGTCTCTTTGGTCCCGCCTCACAACCGTCAATCAACTGGTGTACAGATTCCTGAGCCTACTGGGCTCTGTCATATCTACATTTGAAACTGTGTATGGAGTCAGCCTTCATCACATCACTGCCTAATACATTCCATCCGTTAACTACTCTGACACTGAAAAAGTTCCTTCTAACGTCTCTGTGGCTCATGTGGGTACTCAGTTTCCACCTGTGTCCCCTTGTTCGCGTCCCACCAGTGTTGAATAGTTTATCCTTGTTTACCCCGGTCGATTCCCCTGAGGATTTTGTAGGTTGTGATCATGTCTCCCCTTACTCATCTGTCTTCCAGTGTCGTAAGGTGCATTTCCCGCAGCCTTTCCTCGTAACTCATGCCTTTTAGTTCTGAGATTAGTCTAGTGGCATACCTTTGGAATTTTTCCAGCTTCGTCTTATTCTTGACAAGGTACGGGCTCCATGCTGGGGCCGCGTACTCCAGGATTCGTCTTACATATGTGGAGTACAAGATTCTGAATGATTCCTTAAACAGGTTCCTGAACGCTGTTCTGATTTAGCCAGCCTCGCATATGCCGCAGACGTTATTATTTTTATGTGGGCTTCAGGAGACAGGTTTGGTGTGATATCATCTCCTAGATCTTTCTCTCTGTCCGTTTCATTAAGTACTTCATCTCCTATTCTGTATCCTGTGTCTGGCCTCCTGTTTCCACTGCCTAGTTTCATTACTTTGCATTTACTCGGGTTGAACTTCAACAGCCATGTTGGACCATTCACTCAGTCTGTCTAGGTCTTCTTGTAGCCTCCTACTATCATCCTCTGTTTCAATCCTCCTCATAATTTTTGCATCATCAGCAAACATTGAGAGAAACGAGTCTATACCCCCTGGGAGATCATTTACATATATCAGAAACAGTATAGGTCCTCATCACCAATCTTGGAACCAATCGTATTGGCGTATGCCTTTCCATTGGCGACTTTCAGCTCCGTGGAGAGGGGGGACCTGCTGCCTGGGTAACAGCTTCTCCCCCGAATCAACCTACCCTGGCTTTGCGCCCTGGTGAGGCCACTCCAGACCGACAACCAGAGCGCAACTTCATAGTCTCCTGAGACTGATGGATGCCTACTACTATAGGTCCAAGGACTGACCCCTGAGGGACTCCACTTGTAACGTCTCGCCAATCTGAGACCTCACCCCCTCACACTGACTCGTTGTCTCCTGTTGCTTAGGTACTCATTTATCCAATGGAGTACCTTCCCTTTCACTCCAGCCTGCATCTCCAGGTTTTTCACTAGCCTCTTGTGTGGTACTGTATCAAAGGCTTTCTGACAATCCAAAAATATGCAGTCTGCCCACCCTTCTCTTTTTTGCCTGATTTTTGTTGCCTGGTCGTAGAATTCAAGTAAACCTGTGAGGCAGGACCTGTCATCCCTGAACCCATGTTGATGCTGTGTTACAAAGTTCCTTCGCTCTAGATGTTCCACTAGCTTTCTTCGCACAATCTTCTCCATCAGCTTGCATGGTATGCAGGTTAGGGACACTGGCCGTTATTACCACAGAAGGAGCGGAGATTGCACGGTTATTTCAGTGGTAGTAGCGGGTTGCGAGGTCGAGATATTACAACCTTTGTGAGAATTATTTCGCGCCTGACCAGATATAGGAGTCAGGTAAATGAATTAAACCAAGCAGTAATTGTGACTATGGAAAAGGGAAGCAGAGGGCAAGTATCTTAACGAGGTAAGATGAGATGTCGACAATATCTTACGACACGTGACGTGGGGTGCAAGTCTTAAGAC
Organism: Procambarus virginalis; assembly: GCA_020271785.1. Lineage (NCBI taxonomy): Eukaryota > Metazoa > Arthropoda > Malacostraca > Decapoda > Cambaridae > Procambarus > Procambarus virginalis. Next base: position 8,249 of record WNGS01165070.1, on the reverse strand, counting down.
CTCACTTGAGTTGTGAGAGTCGACGGAGAAGGACTTCCTTCGTTGCCTCGTAACGAAGAAGGAAGTTTGTAGCTCATAGTGAAGAATTGGTGAGAAACTACGTGACCAACGTGTGAGGAAGCTGTTGGAGGACGACGTGTGACATCTCTGTTATCGTGGTAACGACACAGGTGCGGCCTGATGACCATTGGGTGGTCGTGCCTTTGTGGACCCTATACTATACAAATTTAAGAGGCAGGCGGAAGTAGACGGATATGCACTATCATGGGTAAGGAATTAACTGACAGACGGGTGTCAGAGAGTGACAGTGAAGGGCGAGGAGTAGGACTGGAGTAGAGTAACAAGCGGGGTGCCTCAAGGATCGGTGCTGGGACCCATACTATTCTTCATTTATGTAAATGACTTGACTGCAGGAGTCGAGTCTTTTTTATGTTAATGTTCGCAGATGATGCAAAACTAAAGAGGAGGGTTGTGAAAGATGAGGAGTGTTAGATTCTCCAAGATGACTTGAACAGTTTTACAAGGGCAAGGTACCTAAGATGAGGACCATACCATATCCACCGCCGCAGGTCTTTGCTCCCACTCACCTGGGTGCCACTGATCGCCCTGGAAGCCCTTCAGTCAAACCACAGGCGACACCGCTGCTAACAATTCCACCCTTGTCCCACAGAAGAGTGAAGGAAGACTCAGTATTAACATCAAGACGTCGCTTCATGCGGCTACAGCACTTCCTTCGAGTCTTGCCGGCCGTAAGAAAGGGATCACAGGTCACTTATCCACACCTGTGTCACTCAACTACTCACAACGTCGCCAGCTGGGTTTGTAACTCTGCATCCCAGCAATGTAGTTCAGTGGTTAAACTCGGTGTCGCCAGACAATGATATGTCACCACAATTACAGTGTTGATTCAGTACTACCAGACCAGGACACATTTCCATAAATATCAGTGTTACTCATATGTTACCAGTCACTGGCTCTTTTCAGTATAGTAATGAAAATGGTGTGGTGCAACAATATCACCTGTATAATGCTCAAAGAGAGATGGAGGGCTCATAAACACATTAGTAAAATAATTATATGAGGTTTACAATGTGAAAACTACATTAATCATATAAGAAATAACACAGAAAATATATGAAATAGATGATCTGGAAAACGTTGGCAGTTGTCCTCTCGCCACCTCTGGCAACTCGGAGAGCTGGGCAGATTTAAATGGGGGGACTCGCACCCTCTCGAGGGGGACGGCGTCATCGACGCCATCCTCTCGTCCACCAACTGCCACACTCGCTCTCTAGCTAATGATATATGTACATATGTACCGGCCTATCTAGCCTAGTCATCAAGGGTCAATGGGAGGGAAATAATTATCTACCTTAATCACTCCTGTCCACGACGCCTGTCCTCCGATGGTAGAAGGTACACAATTCCCAGGTCGCTCCTCGGCATTCCGGTTGCGTGTCACAGGTCCTCAGGTGTCGTGAAGAAATCGCGTCTTCGCCGTACCTTATCCCCTGGGTTCAAGTTTTACAAGCTGGTCGAACCAGTAGTCACTGAGCATGTCACTGTACACACGCGCTCCTTCAAAGAAGCGTTTTCTCTCGGATCCGGATGTGGTGTCTTCCCTCCAAAACCTCAGTAGACGTGACGCAGTCACTGCAGCACTACACGTCGTACCAGGGCGAACTCACGGCCACCAGAATTGCCCTCCCAGAGTCGCCGCTCACTTTCCGTCGCCGAAGAGTTCTTGGCACTTCCTTTGCCCACTAAACTCGGCTTTTCCGTTCTACCCGGGAGCATACTATCTTCTGTGGCAATGGTACACTGCGATGGCTGCTCAAATCCATTGAGCAAGGCTCGCAGAACCTCCAATCTCGGAAGCTCACTGACACATTTCCACTCGCGACAAAAGACTGTGAAGTTCTCTGCCGCAACGCCTCCGCCAGCGCTGGACCAGGTCTCCCGGTGACGTCACGGCGGGCTTTAATTGGTCAGTCACGTCACGTGACCTCGGCCAGCCAATCACCAACCTGCTGGCGCCGTTGCGTCAAGGCGCCAAAATTATAGAGACGTCACCATTTTGTAATTACAAGGGGCATAATCCCCTTACCTGCATATCTTATAAGTGATAATTTCTCCTTATATATGTTATCTATTCAATAACCTCTCATATGAAAAGACTCCCAGCACTTCAGGGAACCTGCACAGTAAGTGGATATGACTCTTAACGCTGGCATGTCGGAGAAATAGGAGATGGGAGGGCTCCGTAACAACAGGTTACAGAGCTGGTCTGAGAAATGACTGCTAGATTTCAACACAAACAAGTGCAAAGTGATGGAAATGGGAACAGGAGCCAGCAGACCGAAAGGCCAATACACGATGAAGGGAAAGTACCTCCCTACAACTACTAGGGAAAAAGACCTGGGAGTGGACATAACACCAAACCTAACTCCAGAGGCTTATATAAATAGAATAACATCAGCCGCATACTGTACTCTGACAAAAGTCAGAACAGCCTGCAGAAACTTCAATAAGGAGACTTTTAAATCACTGTATACCGCCTTTGTGAGACCAGTCTTAGAGTATGCCGCCCCATCGTGGAACCCCAATCCTAAAGAAAACATAAGAAAGCTCGAAAAGGTGGAGAAGTTTGCAACGAGACTCGTCCCAGAGCTGCGAGGGATGAGATACGAAGACAGATTGAAGGAACTAAACCTGATGACGTTAGAAAGGAGGAGGGAGGGGGGAGACATGATACAGACGTATAAAATACTTAAAGGGATTGACAAGGTGGAAATATGGGAAGGGACAATCAGGAGAAAGCGACATGCCATTACGAATATATGTATATAGCACATGGAATGGGTCAGGATAAGTATTTGGGATGGGACGGGGGCAAGGAATGGTGCCCAACCATTCCTTACCCCCGTCCCTTCGCTCTACCTTCCAGCCCGAGTGGTTGTATGAGAGGAAATGTTTACAATGAATAACAATAGAACAAGGGGAGCATGGATGGGTGCGTGAGACTCAGATGTGTCATAGAGATGTTAGAAAGTTTTCTTTTAGCGTAATAGTAGTGAGTAAATGGAATGACCTAAAGGAGCAGGTTGTAGAGGCTAACATTGTATTAGACAACCAACGGCTGAAAAGCTGGCTCCAAGAGCTAGTGCTCGATCCTGCAGGCCCAAATAGGTGAGTACACACACACACACACACACACACACGTGGAGGCTGACTCCATACACAGTTTCAAGTGTAGATATGATAGAGCCCAATAGGCTCAGGAACCTGTACACCTGTTGATTGACGGTTGAGAGGCAGGACCAAAGAGCCAGAGCTCAACCCACGCAAACACAACTAGGTGAGTACAACTAGGTGAGTACACACACACACACACACACACACTTTTTTACTGTGACCATCGTGTCGAGTGGACGTGGGTTTGGGAGCTCCTGGTTCACTAGTGGCGTGGGAGGGGTAATCGGGCAACTTCGAAGTGAAAAAGTGTGTACAAGTGAATGAAAAAACCCTTGGGATTTGACCAAACCCATAAGGTAGTGAAGAAAAACAGTATAAGTAGCGTAATTGAAAATAGTTGATGCAGGAAGTACTGTGGCAGTGAGCAGAGTGGACCTGACCTCTGACCGTGACCTCACCCCATCGGCAGCAATACCACGTGGGAGACTCCTGGAGATTCACTCACCTATTGTGTTAGCAGGACGGTAAGATACTTGGAACCCCCTGTGCGTAAAGTTGGATTATAGCAATGACTAGGTCAGGAAGGGCGTCTAGGTCCAGCAGTATTATGATTGAAGAAGAAGATAGGTTTGTGGAGAAGATGATTGGGAAATTTGTAGAGAAGAGGGATGTTTGGGTAGGTGATCTAATCCAGGGGATTAAAAGTGAAATCTTTAATAAGATACAGGACGAGGTTCAAAGACTCAAACAAGAGTTTATGGAGTATATTCAAGAGGAAATCAGGAAGAGCAGGGTAGAATGGCAAGGAGAAATAACTAGGCTTGCTAATGAATTTGGCAGGCATGGGGGAGGCTTGGCAGGGGAAGGGGTAGTAGGAGTAGGTGGAGTAGCGGGAGTGGGAGGGGTGGGGGTCAGCCAGGGAGGGGGCTACCAGCATGACCCTGACCTGAGAAAGAGGACAATCATAATTCATGGATTGCTTGAAGTCAGGGCACCATCCAGGCAGGAAAGGATGGAGATTGAGGATTTGGAGCTACAGGGGATTTTGAGGGACATGAGAGCCCATATGGCAGGGAATGAAGTGGAAGTCCACCGCCGCATTGGACCATACAACTGTAACAGAAAACGTCCTGTCCTGGTGCAGTTCACCAACGAAGAGGCAGTTGATTACATACTGAATCACAAACACTTGCTCAGAGGTAGCGAAAGTTACTTCAACGTATATATTGACAAATTCATGACGAAGGAGGAGCAGGTAGCCCACAGAGCAAGCAAACTTCCACGATACAACTCTTCCCATTTGAGCATAGGTACACGCCCCACTGCTAATCCACCCCAGGATAACCAGCTTCTCACAACTGCTTCTCAGGTTACTCCCTCCCCAAATCAGACCTCCTTGCCCCGGCTTATCTCCCCAACACCTCCCTTGACCCCTCTGACCCCACTGCAGTCAATTTCATCCCACATTCAAAGGACCCCCTCATCACCTCAACCCCCAAAACCCGCCAGCCCTCATTCCCTCAACCCCAAAACCCACCCAGCCCTCATCCCCTCAACCCCAAAAACCCACCCAGCCCTCATCCCCTCAACCCCCAAAACCTACCCAGCCCTCACCCCTCCTCATCCCCTCTCCTTCCATGTGACCCCCCACCCTTGCGAGGGGGGTGGGAGGTTCCCCCCACCCTCTCTATCCTTCCCCCTCCCGACCTCTCAACCTCTATCTGACTCCCAACCTTACGCTATCTGGCAACCCCTCTATGCCTATCAGACCCTCCCTAATCTTCAGACCCAGTATGCCCTTCCTACTCCAGACCTACCTACCCAGGCCCTACCCCAAACCCTCCTACCTACCTTCCTAGAAGCCCAGCCCCCATTAACCCCCCAAGCACCCCTCCCGACCTCTTTCACCCCCCATACACCCCCCGGACCCCCCCAGACACCCCCCGGATCCTCCCCACCCCCAGTCATCCCCCAGACACCCCCCAGATCCCCCAGGTCCCCCCTGCCCCCAGTCACCCCCCAGACACCCCCCAGATCCCCCCAGACCCCCAGAGGAAGGGAGAACTCTGGTACAGGAGTTTCCATGAAGAATCTCAAGGTTTGGTACACCAATGCTGATGGGGTATCTAATAAAGCAGAAGAGATAAAAGAAAGAGTGAGTGAGGCAAATCCTGACATAGTTGCAATTGTGGAAACTAAAATTAATGACATGATCTCAGATGCAATCTTTCCTGAAGGGTACCAGGTGATAAGAAAAGAGAGGACACAGAGACAGGGAGGGGGAGTGGCACTCCTAATAAAGCGGAAATGGAAGTTTGAAGACCTGGGAAATCGGGTTACCAATGAGTGCACAAGCTTATACATGGAACTTTGACAGTAGATGGGAGGAAGATTGTGATCTTGGTAATCTACAATCCCCCACCAAACAGTAGAAGACCCAGACAGGAGTATGATGACAACAACAAGGCATGCATAGATGAACTGCAGAAGGCAGCAACACTAGCCCACAGAATGAGAGCGAAGCTGCTGATCATGGGGGACCTAAATCATGGAGAGATAAATTGGGAATCAAGGAATCCCCATGGAGGGGACGAAACGTGGGGAGCAAAATTAGTAGATGTTATAGACAGGAATTTCCTAACACAGCATGTGAAGGAAGACACAAGGGAAAGAGGAGGAGATGCACCGAGCCTATTAGACCTGATTTTCACCCAGAACGTAGAAGATATCGAGAATTTGGAGCATGAAATACCTCTAGGGGCCAGTGACCATTGTGTCCTAGTCTTTGACTACATGATGGAATTCAAACTTGTGACCATGGGACAAGAGATCTGGGAAAGGAGAGTTGACTACAGGAAAGGGGACTATAGGAGGATAAGGGACTATCTGGGAGAAGTGCAGTGGGAGGAAGAAATTAGAGGAAAAACAGTCCAAGATATGATGGACCTAGTCATACAGAAATGCCAAGAGGCCGAAGAGAGATTTATACCAACAGTAAAGGGAAAAAATAAGAAGGAATATAATAACCCATGGTTTAATAGACAGTGTCAGGAAGCAAAAATGGCCAGCAGGCGGGAGTGGAGGAAATACAGAAGACAAAGGACAGAGGACAACAGGATCAGATGCAACAGAGCTAGGAACGATTACATTAACATCAGACGGACATCGGAAAGGGACTATGAGAACGATATTGCAATCAAAGCGAAAAAACAACCTAAGCTACTACACAGTCATATAAGAAGAAAAATGTCGGTGAACGACCAAGTGACAAGACTAAGGAAGGCAGAGGGGACATATACTGAAAGTGACAAGGAAATCTGTGAGGCACTGAATGCCAGTTTCCATGGAGTGTTCACTACCGAGCCCGAGCAGCTCCCATTGTTGGAAGGGGTTACCCTAGATGAAAGACTATCAGATATAGAGGTGACAGTGGAGGAGGTAATGAAACAGTTGACAACTCTAGATGCATCTAAAGCAGTAGGACCAGACAAAGTATCACCGTGGATACTAAGAGAAGCAGCGCAGGCCCTCAGCGTGCCTCTGGCAATGATCTTTAATGAGTCACTTATGTCGGGAGAATTGCCCAGTTGCTGGAAGAAGGCAAATGTCGTGCCGATCTTCAAGAAAGGCGATAGGGAGGAGGCACTTAACTATAGACCTGTATCACTGACAAGCATCCCCTGTAAAATACTGGAAAGAATAATTAGGCTACGACTGGTTGCACACCTGGAGAACATTAGTTTGTGAACAAGCATCAACATGGGTTCTGGACAGGGAAATCGTGCCTAACAAACCTTCTGGAATTCTATGATAAAATAACGAGGATAAGACAGGACAGAGATGGTTGGGCAGACTGCATATTTCTGGACTGCCAAAAAGCCTTTGATACAGTACCGCACATGAGACTGCTATTCAAACTCGAGAGGCAGGCGGGGGTAGGGGGAAAGGTCCTAGCATGGATAAGGAACTACCTAACAGGAAGGAGCCAAAGAGTTACGGTAAGGGGCGAGAAGTCGGACTGGCGAACAGTAACAAGTGGAGTACCACAAGGATCGGTGCTGGGACCAATTCTATTTCTTGTATATGTTAACGACATGTTTACGGGTGTAGAGTCCTACATGTCGATGTTTGCGGATGACGCAAAGTTGATGAGAAGAGTTGTGACAGATGAGGATTGCAGGATCCTCCAAGAGGACCTGAACAGGTTGCAGAGATGGTCAGAGAAATGGCTACTGGAATTCAACACGAGCAAATGTAAAGTTATGGAAATGGGACTAGGAGATAGGAGACCAAAGGGACAGTACACAATGAAGGGGAACAGCCTACCTGTGACGACGCGCGAAAGAGACCTGGGTGTGGACGTAACACCTAATCTATCTCCTGAGGCACATATAAATAGGATAACGACAGCAGCGTACTCTACACTGGCAAAAGTTAGAACATCATTCAGAAACCTAAGTAAGGAGGCATTTAGGGCTCTTTACACTGCCTACGTGAGGCCAGTCTTAGAGTATGCCGCCTCATCATGGAGTCCCCATCTAAAGAAGCACATAATGAAACTGGAAAAGGTTCAGAGGTTTGCAACGAGACTCGTCCCAGAGCTACGAGGGATGGGGTATGAGGAGCGCCTGGGGGAACTATGCCTTACGACACTAGAAAGAAGAAGGGAGAGGGGGGACATGATAGGAACGTATAAAATACTCAGAGGGATTGACAGAGTGGACATAGACGAAATGTTCACACGGAATAGTAACAGAACGAGGGGACATGGATGGAAGTTAGAAACTCAGATGAGTCACAGAGATGTTAGGAAGTTTTCTTTTAGCGTGAGAGTAGTGGGAAAATGGAATGCACTTAAGGAACAGGTTGTGGAAGCCAATACTATTCATAATTTTAAAACCAGGTATGATAGGGAAATGGGATAGGAGTCATTGCTGTAAACAACTGATGCTCGAAAGGCGGGATCCAAGAGTCAATGCTCGATCCTGCAGACACATATAGGTGAGTACATATAGGTGAGTACACACACACACACACACACACACACACACACA
>WNGS01165067.1:50371-67448 GCA_020271785.1 Procambarus virginalis | reverse complement strand
GTTAGCATACCGAAAGGAAACTATGAGGGGGATAAAAACATTTCTGACAGAAATAGCATGGGAAACAGAGCTCAGGGGAAAGACGCTCAAGATATGATGGATTACATCACGCAGAAGTGCAAGGACGCAGCAAACAATTTGTCCCAGTCCAAAGGAAAACAGAGAATGAAAATGAGAAACCCATGGTTTAATCAGAGATGTAGCTAGCTAAGCAGCAAAGTAAAAGGGCATGGAGAAACTATAGGAATAACAGGACTCTGGAGAGCAGAGAAAGATACCAGAATGCCAGGAATGAATATGTCAGGATGAGAAGAGAGGCGGAAAGACAATACGAAAATGATATCGCAAGCAAGGCAAAGACTCAGCCTAAATTGTTGCATAGCCACATCAGGAGAAAAACAAACAGTAAAGGAACAGGTTATGAAACTGAGGATAGGGGCGGAAGGATTCACTACAAATGACAAGGAAGTGTGTGAGGAGTTGAATAAGAAATTCCAGGAGGTCTTCACCTTCGAGCAAGGAGAAATTCCAGAGGTAAGAGAGGGAATAGCTAACCAGGAACCACTGGAAGACTTTGAGATTACCAGCGGGGAAGTAAGGAAGTGTTTACTAGAGTTGGATGTGACAAAGGCTATAGGCCCAGATGGAATCTCCCCATGGTTCTAAAGGAAGGAGCAGAGAACTGTGCCTACCACTCTCCATTGTGTATAACAATCACTGGCAACAGGGGAACTGCCAGATATTTGGAAAGCAGCTAACGTAGTCCCGATATACAAGAAAGGGATAGACAGGAGGCACTGAACTACAGGCCAGTGTCCCTAACCTGCATACCATGCAAGCTGATGGAGAAGATTGTGCGAAAAAAACTAGTGGAGCATCTGGAGCGAAGGAACTTTGTAACACAGCACCAACATGGGTTCAGGGATGGCAGGTCCTGCCTCACAGGTTACTTGAATTCTACGACCAGGCAACAAAAATAAGGCAAGAAGAGAAGGGTGGGCAGACTGCATATTTTTAGATTGTCAGAAAGCCTTGGATACAGTGCCACACAAGAGGCTAGTGCGAAAGTTGGAGATGCAGGCTGGAGTGAAAGGGAAGGTACTCCGGTGGATAGAGGAGTACCTAAGCAACAGGAGACAACGAGTCTGTGTGAGGGGTGAAGTCTCAGATTGGCGAGACGTTACAAGTGGAGTCCCGCAGGGGTCAGTCCTTGGACCTATACTGTTTCTGGTATATGTAAATGATCTCCCAGAGGGTATAGATTCGTTCCTCTCAATGTTTGCCGACGATGCAAAAATTATGAGGAGGATTGAAACAGAGGATGATAGTAGGAGGCTACAAGATGACCTAGATAGACTGAGTGAATGGTCCAACAAATGGCTGTTGAAGTTCAACCCAAGTAAATGCAAAGTAATGAAACTAGGCAGTGGAAACAGGAGGCCAGACACAGGATACAGAATAGGTGATGAAGTACTTAATGAAACAGACAGAGAGAAAGATCTAGGAGTTGATATCACACCAAACCTGTCTCCTGAAGCCCCATAAAGAGAATAACGTCTGCGGCATATGCGAGGCTGGCTAACATCAGAACGGCGTTCAGGAACCTGTGTAAGGAATCATTCAGAATCTTGTACACCACATATGTAAGACCAATCCTGGAGTACGCGGCCCCAGCATGGAGCCGTACCTTGTCAAGCACAAGACGAAGCTGGAAAAAGTCCAAAGGTATGCTACTAGACTAGTCCCAGAACTAAGAGGCATGAGTTATGAGGAAAGGCTGCGGGAAATGCACTTACGACACTGGAAGACAGAAGAGTAAGGGGGACATGATCACAACCTACAAAATCCTCAGGGGAATTGACCGGGTAAACAAGGATGAACTATTCAACACTGGAGGGGCGCGAACAAGGGGACACAGGTGGAAGCTGAGTACCCAAATGAGCCACAGAGACATTAGAAAGAACTTTTTCAGTGTCAGAGTAGTTAGTAAATGGAATGCACTAGGCAGTGATGTGGTGGAGGCTGACTCCATACACAGTTTCAAATGTAGATATGATAGAGCCCAGTAGGCTCAGGAACTGTACACCAGTTGATTGACGGTTGAGAGGCGGGACCAAAGAGCCAAAGCTCAACCCCCGCAAGCACAATTAGGTGAGTACACACACACACACACACACACACACACATCATCTGGGAGATAAAATTCTTCAAGAGTCAGAGAGAAAAAGACTTGGGGGTTGATATCACGCCAGACCTGTCCCCTGCAGCCCATATCAAGAGGATAACATCAGCGGCATATGCCAGGTTGGCCAACATAAGAACGGCATTCAGAAACTTGTGTAAGGAATCATTCAGAACTTTGTATACCACATATGTCAGGCCAATCCTGGAGCATGCAACCCCAGCATGGCGTCCATATCTAGTCAAGGATAAGACCAAACTGGAAAAGGTTCAAAAGTTTGCCACCAGACTTGTACCCGAGCTAAGAGGTATGAGCTACGAGGAGAGGCTACGGGAATTAAACCTCACTTCGCTGGAAGACAGAACAGTTAGGGGGGGGACATGATCACCACATTCAAGATTCTCATGGGAATTGATAGGGTAGATAAAGACAGGCTATTTAACACAAAGGGCACACGCACTAGAGGGCACAGGTGGAAACTGAGTGCCCAAATGGGACACAGAGATATTAGAAAGAACTTTTTTAGTGTCAGAGTGGTTGACAAATGGAATGCATTAGGAAGTGATGTGGTGGAGGCTGACTCCTTACACAGTTTGAAGCGTAGATATGATAGAGCCCAGTAGGTTCAGGAACCTGTACACCTGTTGATTGACGGTTGAGAGGCGGGACCAAAGAGCCAGAGTTCAACCCCCGCAAGCACAATTAGGTGAGTACACACACACAAAAGTGTGAGTGTGAGAGGCAGACGGGAGTAAGCGGAAAGGCCCTAGCATGGGTAAGGAACTACCTAACAGGAAGGAGCCAGAGGGTAATGGTAAGGGGCGAGAAGTCGGACTGGCGAAAAGTAACGAGTGGAGTACCTCAAGGATCAGTGCTGGGCCCAATCCTCTTTCTAATTTACCTAAATGATATGTTTACAGGAGTAGAATCCTACATGTCAATGTTCGCAGATGACGCAAAATTAATGAGAAGAGTTGTGACAGATGAGGATTGTAGGGTCCTCCAAGAGGACCTGGACAGGTTGCAGAGATGGTCAGAGAAATGGCTACTGGAGTTCAACAGGAGTAAATGTAAAGTTATGGAAATGGGATCAGGTGATAGGAGACCAAAGGGACAGTACACAATGAAGGGGAACTGCCTACCTGTAACGATGCGAGAAAGAGACCTGGGAGTGGACGTAACACCTAATCTAACTCCTGAGGCACATATAAATAGGATAACGACAGCAGCGTACTCTACACTGGCGAAAATTAGAACTTCATCCAGAAATCTAAGTGAGGAAGCTTTTAGGGCGCTTTACACTGCATACGTGACGCCAGTCTTAGAGTATGCCGCGCCATCATGGAGCCCCCACCTCAAGAAACACATAAGGAAACTGGAGAAGGTTCAGAGATTTCCGACGAGGCTTGTCCCAGGGTTACGAGGGATGGGATATGAAGAGCGTCTGAAGGAACTGAACCTTGCGACACTAGAGAAAAGAAGGGAAAGAGGGGATATGATAGGGACATATAAAATACTCAGGGGAATTGACAATGTGGAAATAGATGAAATGTTCACATGTAATAGTAACAGAACGAGGGGACATGGGTAGAAGCTGGAAACTCAGATGAGTCACAGAGCTGTTAGAAAGTTTTCTTTTAGCGTGAGAGTAGTGGAAAAATGGAATGCACTTGAGGAACAGGTTGTGGAAGCAAACTATTCATAATTTTAAAATTAGGTATGATAGGGAAATGGGACAGGAGTCATTGCTGTAAACAACCGATGGCTAGAAAGGCGGGATCCAAGAGTCAATGCTCGATCCTGCAAGCACAAATCGGTGAGTCCACACACACACACACACACACACACACACACACACACACACACAGGTGAAGGTGTGGAGAGTGAGGATCACACTGAGGACTCACAGTGCTGGATAGTTCTCCCCTGGCCGCGGGAGGAGGATTCAAATTATCTAAGTGTTGGGAATTGGATGAGGGTTGCCAGTGGTGTCCCAGAGTACATGGAGGTGTTGGGAATTTGAAAAAAAAAAACTAAGAGATAAGAACTAACTGTCTGTGAATGAAAAATCTTGGCTAGAAAAGTTGATCTTTCAAAACAGCAGAATGTCAACAAAGATGGCCGCCACCACAGGGGAGGACAGTACCCCAACAAAGGAATGTTTTGTAGGTTTCTCACAACAAGATGCAATGAAATTCTTGGCAAGTTAGTGATTATTGAGGACATGCTAAAGCATTATGAAGAAAAGGTAATTAAATTAGAACAAGAAAATGAAAGTCTCAAGATTGAGTTCTGTAATTTAAAAGGAAGTATTTTCCAGCAAGAAAAGGAAATTACCAGCTTGAGTAATAAGGTAAGGATACAGGCGGAATACATCAAGGAACTTGTAAAGTATAAGGAGGCATGGAAAGTGAAGAGAAGGGAATTTGAAGAAATTAACAAGAAAATAGACTCATATGGTGAACAACTCCAAGAGAGCCTGAGGGCTAACATGGAGTTAGGCAAGGAGATGCAACGAGAAACATCATTGGCAACTCAAATAGAGGAGGCTAATAAAGAACTAGAAAAGTATAAAGAAGAAATAAAAGAGATACATGCACAAGTTGTAAAAGAGAAAGAGACAATCAAGGAAGTGTGTTTGGAAGTCAAAACCAGAAATGACCAACACGAAGCAGAAATTAGGCAAGCAATTAGGAAAGAACTGGTTACTAACAGTAAACTAGTACAAAATACTGCAGACAGAAGTAAGTCCATAATAATTTTTGGATGTTTAGAGAAGGAAATTTCATCTAAGGTGGAGCGAGCAGCAGAAGATATGAAAATCATAGAGAAAATAGTAGGCTTAGGAGAAGGCTCAAAGGAAAATGTCAGTGATTTTAGAATAATAGGAAAATATGAGAAAGACAAGAACCGCCCCTTAAGGGTGACGTTTAATGGAGTGAAAAACATGATGGAAGTGCTTAGAAATGCCAGGAAATTTCAGAGTGATGAGGATCTTGAGGTTATCTTGAGATGATTTCGGGGCTTAGCGTCCATGCGGCCCGGTCCTCGACCAGGCCTCCTTTTTGTTACACACCCCCAGGAAGCAGCCCGTAGCAGCTGTCGAAATCCCAGGTAGCTATTTACTGCAAGGTAACAGGGGCATGAAGGTGAAAGGAACTATTTTGACCATTTGTCTCCACCTCCACCGGGGATCGAACCCGGGACCTCAGGACTACGAATCCGAAGTGTTGGCCAATATTTTGCCCTTAAAATATTAAGATGGCAAACGTTGGTCAATTGGTTGGCCTTTGATCTCTCAAAGGAAGACAGAGAAAAGCTGAAAATGAACCTCATTGAAGCAAAACGTCTAAATGGGAATAGAAATGAAGAAGACAGAAATTCTTTTTTTCTACAAAGTGTCAGGGATTGGAAAGCTAGTAAAATGGTACATAAAAAAGAAGGCAACAAAATCATTAGTGGAAGGGGGAGTAAAGAGCGAAGTGAAAGGGAACATGTTCCTGAAAATTGTATATACCTACATAGATGGAGTTAGATCAAAAACATTGGCGTTACAAGATATAATTCAGCTCAAGGTCCCAGATATTGTCGCATTATCATATACGAAACTTGAAGGGAATATTCTAAATGAAGTCGTATTCCCAAGGGGCTACTCAGTTTGTAGACATGACAGGACAACAAGGAAGGGAGGAGTGGCTGTACTGGTGAAAGAACACCTGAAGGTAAGAGAGTTAGTACTGAAAAATCCTCGAGAAGTTGACATAATGGCATTGCAGGTCTGGAATCAGGATGATAAACTGATAATTGATTTACAATTATTAGTTATCATCCTGATTCCAGTCCTGCAATGCCATTATGCCAACATCTCCTACAGTACAACTCCTACAGCCCACCAGCAAGCACACATGGACAAAGGAAGAACTGGATGACAAACGAGAGGGCCTCATAATGGTCATGAGAGAAATTATAGTACAAGCAGATAAAGATCAATCATGACTGTTGATACTGGGGACTGCAACTTTAAAGCAATAGACTGGGAGGCCTATGAAGCAAGAACCAAGGAATTTTGGACATGCAGATTTGTAAACTTTAATATGGAGACAATCATGTATCAACACGTCAAGCAGGCCACAAGAATGGGGGAAGAGGATGTACCATCAGTACTGGATCTAGTATTCACCAGGAAAGAAGAAGAGGTATTTGACATCAAGTACCTCCCTTCCTTGGAAAGAGAGATCATGTCTTGTTAGACATGAAATATGCCTTAAGATATCACCTAGAAGAAAATGGGGACATTGAAACAGTTGATAAACTTGATTTCAAAAGAGGACACTATCGGAAACTTCAAAAAATTTTCAATGAGTGTAATTGTACAGACTTGTTGCTAGGCAAGGAAGTAAATGAGATGTATGCCAAATTTTGCAAAATATACGATAAAGTCACTCAAACATTCATTCCTAAACAGAGATGCAGGACCAGAAAACAGGATTGGTTCAACAGAAATTGCGAGAGGGCCAGAGACCAAAAGACACGAAAATGGAATCAATATAGAAAGTGGCCAAACCCTCAAACACATCAGCGATACAAAGATGCGAGAAACAACTACACAGCAGTACGGAGAGAGGCAGAAAGAAATTTTGCAAAAGGGATAGCGGAAAAATGTAAAACAGAACCAGGCCTATTCTACAAATTCATAAACAACAAATTGGAAGTAAAGGATAATATCCAAATGTTGAAAATGGGAAACAGATTCACGGAAAATGATAAGAAAATTTGTGAAACATTAAATGACAAGTTCCAAAGTGTGTTTGTACAAAAGAAAATCTTCAGAGAACCAGACACAATAAGAATTCCAGAGAACAACATACAGCGTATAGGGGTGTCTACAGACGAAGTGGAAAATATGCTCAAGGAGCTAAGTAAGAACAAAGCAGTTGGTCCAGATGAAGTTTCACCATGGGTTCTGAGAGAATGTGCATCTGAGCTCAGCATTCCACTTCACCTGATCTTTCAGGCATCCCTGTGTACAAGAGTTGTAACAGACGTGTGGAAAAAGGCTAACATAGTTCCAATCTACAAAAGAGGCAGCAGGGAAGACCCCCTCAATTATAGACCTGTATCATTGACAAGTGTAATAGTGAAAGTATTGGAAAAAATAATTCAAACTAAACTGGTAGAACACCTGGAGACAAACGATATAATATCAGACCGTCAGTATGGTTTTCGATCTGGAAGATCCTGTGTAACAAATTTGCTTAGTTCCTATGATCGAGCAACAGAGATTTTACAGGAAAGAGATTTTTGGATTGACTGCATTTATCTGGACCTAAAAAAAAGCTTTTGACAGAGTTCCACATAAGAGGTTGTTCTGGAAACTGGAACACATTGTAGGGGTGACAAGTAAGCTACTAACATGGATGAAAAATTTCTGGCTGATAGAAAAATGAGGGCAGTAATCAGAGGCAATGTATCGGACTAGAGAAATGTCACAAGTGGAGTACCACAGGGTTCAGTTCTTGCAGCGGTAATGTTTATTGTCTACATTACCGATTTACCAGATGGAATACAGAATTATATGAACATGTTTGCTGATGATGCTAAGATAATAGGGAAGATAAGTAACTTAGATGATTGCCATACCCTTCAAGAAGACTTGGACGAAATAAGTATATGGAGCACCACTTGGGAAATGAAATTTAATGTGAATAAATGTCATGTTATGGAATGTGGAATAGGAGAACACAGACCCCACACAACCTATATATTATGTGAGAAATCTACAAAGAAGTCAGATAAAGAAAGAGATCTAGGGGTGGTTCTAGATAGAAAACTATCACCTGAGGACCACATAAAAAACGTTGTGCGAGGAGCCTATGTTACACTTTCTAACTTCAGAATTGCTCTTAAATATACATGGATGGCGAAATATTAAAGAAATTGTTCATGACTTTTGTTAGGCCAAAGCTAGAATATGCAGCGGTTGTGTGGTGCCCATATCTTAAGAAGCACATCAACAAACTGGAAAAGGTGCAAAGACATGCTACTAAGTGGCTCCCAGAACTGAAGGGCAAGAGCTACGAGGAGAGATTAGAGGCATTAAATATGCCAAAACTAGAAGACAGAAGAAAAAGAGGTGATATGATCACTACATACAAAATAATGACATGAATTGATAAAATCGATAGGGAAGATTTCCTGAAACCTGGAACTTTAAGAACAAGAGGTCATAGATTTAAACTGACTAAACACAGATGCCGAAGAAATATAAGAAAATTTACTTTCGCAAACAGAGTGGTAGACGGTTGGAACAAGTTAGGTGAGAAGGTGGTGGAGGCCAAGACCGTCAGTAGCTTCAAAGCGTTATATGACAAAGAGTGCTGGGAAGAC
The DNA here is from genome assembly GCA_020271785.1 of Procambarus virginalis. NCBI lineage: Eukaryota > Metazoa > Arthropoda > Malacostraca > Decapoda > Cambaridae > Procambarus > Procambarus virginalis. The sequence goes on along the minus strand of WNGS01165067.1, from coordinate 58,879 downwards.
GGGACACCACGAGCGTAGCTCTCATCCTGTAACTACACTTAGGTAATTACACTTAGGTAATTACACACACGCCAAGCCATCCTCCTGTTTAGATAGTATTTTTTGTAACCATGTGCACCATTGTACAAACATTGACGTACTAAACAATTAGATGGTTGAATTTTGTATAATTCACTTTCTAGAGCCCGACAAAATGAAGCTAAAAAACAAACTTAAATATTCCGGGCCTAGTATAGCACAATATATACTATAGTAGGCCTCGGGGATCGTATAATAGGCCTAGGAAGGTTAGTTTAGTTTAGTTTGACTTTGCAACATAAATAGAAAATCTTTTCCAGTTTGTCCAAATTCAATAGTACCAATTTGTACTGTCTAATTGCCTTGTACGTCGGTACATGTACTATGGTCCTCGTCGTTACTATAAGTACTACCAAGACAGGATGATGGGCCGGATATTGATATAGAGATGATTCATGATAGCATCATTGATCTAGATCTTCCTATCATGTTGAGTTAGTGAAGCGACAAAGCTCTGAAAGCGATGACTGCCATGTATGCCATCACACGCCTACTTGGGGACTGTCAGCCCCAACCATCTCAGTATATAACCAAGACAGCAACATATATACATATATATTTAAGACCTCACACTGCACAGACAAGACCCGTCAAATAATATAGTACATATATGTGCTATACTAGGCCTAGGAATATTTAATGTAAGTTTGTTTCTTAGTTTCATTTTTGACGGACTGTATAAGGTCAATAGTACCGAATTCAACCATTTANCTCATATGTGTAGTTGTACGACCCTCATATGTGTAGTTGTACGACCCTCATATGTGTAGTTGTTCGACCCTCATATGTGTAGTTGTTCGACCCTCATATGTGTAGTTGTTCGACCCTCATATGTGTAGTTGTTAGACCCTCATATGTTTAGTTGTTCGACCCTCATATGTGTAGTTGGACGACCCTCATATGTGTAGTTGTACGACCCTCATATGTGTAGTTGGACACCCTCATATGTGTAGTTGGACGACCCTCATATGTGTAGTTGTACGACCCTCATATGTGTAGTTGTACGACCCTCATATGTGTAGTTGTACACCCTCATATGTGTAGTTGGACGACCCTCATATGTGTAGTTGTTCGACCCTCATATGTGTAGTTGTTCGACCCTCATATGTGTAGTTGTACACCCTCATATTGTAGTTGTTCGACCCTCATATGTGTAGTTGTTCGACCCTCATATGTGTAGTTGGACGACCCTCATATGTGTAGTTGTACGACCCTCATATGTGTAGTTGTACACCCTCATATGTGTAGTTGGACGACCCTCATATGTGTAGTTGGACGACCCTCATGTGTAGTTGTACGACCCTCATATGTGTAGTTGTACACCCTCATATGTGTAGTTGGACGACCCTCATATGTGTAGTTGTACGACCCTCATATGTGTAGTTGTACGACCCTCATATGTGTAGTTGTTCGACCCTCATATGTGTAGTTGGACGACCCTCATATGTGTAGTTGTACGACCCCTCATATGTGTAGTTGTACGACCCTCATATGTGTAGTTGTACGACCCTCATATGTGTAGTTGTACACCCTCATATGTGCAGTTGTTCGACCCTCATATGTGCAGTTGTTCGACCCTCATATGTGTAGTTGTACGACCCTCATATGTGTAGTTGTTCGACCCTCATATGTGTAGTTGTACGACCCTCATATGTGTAGTTGTACGACCTCATATGTGCAGTTGTTCGACCCTCATATGTGTAGTTGTTCGACCCTCATATGTGTTTTGTACGACCCCATATGTGTAGTTGTACGACCCTCATATGTGTAGTTGTACGACCCTCATATGTGTAGTTGTTCGACCCTCATATGTGTTGTTGGACGACCCTCATATGTGTTGTTGGACGACCCTCATATGTGTAGTTGGACGACCCTCATATGTGTAGTTGGACGACCCTCATATGTAGCCCTGACCAGCAGACTACATACGAGGGTGGACCAGCAGTCAGCAAGCAGGATTGGGGAGAGAAGCAGGAGAGGTCCCTGCACCTCCTCCTCTCACTGCAACCTTTGTTTAGAGACTTAATATTGCATAAAGATTGCATAGCTCCTTGGCGTATAAACCAAGACTTTAAATATTCAGGACCTGTACGCAGGGTCACGTGACCACACAATATATTATTTTGTACTGACTAACATATGGTTCTTGAGTTTGTAATACACTCAACAGGTTTAGGAATTTGTACTGAGCTCCTGTGTCTCGTATTTCCACCTCAAGTTATCTACACCAGCTGCCAGCGGTGGTGAGAGGGACGTACACTTGCTACGTGTACGTGTACGGTGTACGTGTACACCTGTACACATACATCTTGTCCTCAGGCCAGGAGCGGGATTCACCAATCAGTTACTCAGGTACTTATGAACCACCACATCTTTTCTCAACTATGGCGGCTTTGTTGACATTAGTTGACGAGCATGGAAGCTTCCCAGTGAAATGGTATTGTTGTTATCAAGAGCGTCCCGGCGCATCACAGCTGTAATCTGCAGGCGATGAGTCACAATAACATCACAATCACAATCACAATCGACTTGAGAATGGTCCAGGACGGACCGAAATGTCGTCGTCCCTTCACCTTCTAGTGTGTGGTCTGATCAACACAGCTGTAATCTGTTTGATCAATGTAAACAAAGTCGCCATACACTGAGACAAGATGTGCTGGTTCGTGAGTACTTGAGTAACTGCTTGAGGAAGCCAGCGCCAGGCTCGTTAAAGCGGCGGACGTCCCCCAAGACGCATTCATAAATTTTAACATATTGTTTATTAAAAATAAGTTTGTTTTCATTTATATATTGATATATATTAAAGTTTAATGTTACTTAGGCGTAGGTTAGATTAGGTTATGTGCTATAGGTTCTGGTGGCGGTAACTTGTACGTGGGTGACGCACGTGGGTGACGCACGTGGGTGACGCACGTGGGTGACGCACGTGGGTGACGCACGTGGGTAACGCACGTGGGTGAAGCACGTGGGTGACGCACGTGGGAGAAGCACGTGGCTGAACCATTTACAGCGTTGCGACGCGGAAGAGGTCGTCAGCGAAGCGCTGTTTGAGAAATGTTCGAACGTCATTAGTTGTGAGTCGCGTGTAAACCATCTTTCATTTGGTTAACAGGGAAGTTTGGCGGCTGGATTAACGTTCATTTAGCCAGTGTACTGATGGGCAGGAAGACGTGTTAGTAAGTCTCGTCCTAATCACACACTCAGACCTTGATAAAGCACTCAGGAGAGTGTGAAAGATTCAAAAGAGAGTCTTTCTTTGAGAGTGTATCAAAAGCTTTGCTAAAGTCAAGGTACACAACATCACAAACCTTACCACTATCAACTGCCTCAACTACGTTGGAACTGAATGACAGAAATTTATCAAACACGAGCTGCCCATGTTTTATTAATTTAGATTTTTCAAAATGAAGACGAATGACTTTTGAAATTATCGAAGGAAACAATTTTCCCAACGTAGAAGATATGGTAATTGCCCGATCGTTGGACGCAAGTCATCTATCTCCTTTTGTTGAAAATTGGTACCACATTAGCAACCCTCCACGACTCCGGCACTCTGCCTGACCCTAATGATTTACTGAATAAACTAGACAGAGGCTCACAAAGGTCTTCTTTGTACTCTTTAAGCCCTCTGGCACACATATCGTCTGGCCCTGGAGATTTATTGGGCTTGAGTTTTTCTAGACACGATTATTTGCTAACCTATTATAATCAAGGTTAACCTTGCTTTAGCTAACTATAATCTAACTGAATCTAATGTAATCAAGCATAATTGTGTCTAAGCTAACTCACGTATAATTAAACATATCTTAGACATAATGATTGGGATTGGGTTGGGCTTGATTGAGTTGACATTTTAGTTTCAGTATTTGCAGGCAACCGTCCCACATACCCATTCTTCCAAGTTATCCAATCACCCAAGCTATCCAATCACCCAAGCTATCCAATCACCCAAGCTATCCAATCACCCAAGCTATCCAATCACCCAAGCTATCCAATCACCCAAATTACCCAATCACCTGAATCATACAATCGTCCCGCTCTATCTTCTAATACGACTTACCATCTACAAGTCAATTGAAATCAGTGCCATTTACAGTGTACTGTGACGATGGTCAGAGCCTCCTATTACAGGCCTCTGGCAGTGCCCATTGGCACTGTGCTACGACACCGTTGGACTATTCAACCTGTCCTCCTACAAAGAACGTCGGTTTTCGATCGTATGCGTTATGTTAATCCAAAAACTGTCAATCCAAAAAAGCGGCTCACAAAAGTGACGCACTGTCCCGTTTTCTGTTTTGGGTCCTCTGGTAGGTTAGGAGACGATACTCTAAATTGGCCGTTTTCTTGACGTTGGGAAACCTTAGGAGGACGGACTGTATTATTACCGCGTATTAATACTTAAAATGAAAGGTAATTATTACGATAAAGCACCAAGCCATTACGATTATATAGCACTTGGAAGGGATTGGGAAAAGAATTTGGGATGGGACGAAGGTAAGGAATGGCGCCCTACCACTTGGATGGTCGGGGATTGAACGCCGACCTGCAAGAAGCGAGACCGTCAATGTAGTAGTATATTATGTTGATTTTGAAGTGAAAGGAGAAACTGGTGGTAATACAAATTTTGTTGTTGTTATAGATTCAGCTACTTTGAACAAGTTCCAAGTAGCACGGGCTATGGTGAGCCCGTACCTTACCTGGTACAGGAGCGGTGCAAGTAGCACGGGCTATGGTGAGCCCGTACCTTACCTGGTACAGGAGCGGTGCAAGTAGCACGGGCTATGGTGAGCCCGTACCTTACCTGGTACAGGAGCGGGCCAAGTAGCACGGGCTATGGTGAGCCCGTACCTTACCTGGTACAGGAGCGGGCCAAGTAGCACGGGCTATGGTGAGCCCGTAGTGAACTTACCTGGCACAGGAGCGGAATAACAATTTGTGATTGTAAGTTATATATAGTTGTGAGTGGAGAGTGTGAGGGTGAGGTGAGGTGTGGAGGAGTAAGTATGGTGAGTAACGAAGCTGTTTACCCCCTGCAGGAGGACATGGTGTGCCTCTCCAGCACCGCCGTCGGCGAGAGGGTCTGCCTGGCGGCGGAAGGCTTCGGCAACCGTACCTGCTTCCTGGAGAACATCGCTGATAAGGTGAGGTCTGCTCCCCACAACAACCTCATTGACCACTAATATATTTCCTCCTGCTCGAGGTGTTTCAAATTATCTTCCTTGCTAGCTGGTCACCACACACACACACACAGTGAGTTGTACTTGTGTATACTTTTGATAATGTGTTGATTTACACGAAAAGTGCTTAAGTAATTTCTTGTTTGATATTCCTTTCGTGGTCATAGATTTTAATTTTATTCATCACGAGATAATTTCTTCGGGATTTACACACACACACACGCACGCACACACACACACACACACACACACACACACACACACACACACACACACACACACACACACACACACACACACACACACACACACACACACACACACACACACACACACACACACACACACACACACACACACACACACACAGTTGACAGTTGAGAGGCGGGACCAAAGAGCCAAAGCTCAACCCCCGCAAGCACAAATAGGTGAGTACAAATAGGTGAGTACACACACTGCAACCCGTCCTCGCAAATTAGTATAGTCAATATTGACTTATTAAATACGTGCATAGGTGACATACTAAACATAATAGATACCCTTAAAAAACTTCATTGAAAACACCGACCTTACCTAACCTTGTTAGTATGTTAAGATAAGCATCTTATAGCTTCGTAATTACAATTATTACTTAACCTATACCTATAATAGGTTAAGTAATAATTGTAATTACGAAGCTATAAGATGCTTATCTTAACATACTAACAAGGTTAGGTAAGGTCGGTGTTTTCTATGAAGCTTTTTAAGGGTATCTATTATGTTTAGTATATCACCTAAGCACGTATTTAATAAGTCAATATTGACTATACGAATTTGCGAGGACGGGTTGCACACACACACATACAGATGTTAAGTTGGAAGCCACACTGGGAATGAGTGATCATAGTGTATTGAGCTTTGAGGTTGAGCTAGGAATTATCACCCCCAAAACAGAACTGAGAACCAAAGGGCTGGCGTACCGAAAGGGAAACTATGAGGAGATGAATAAATTCCTATGGGATATACATTGGGACACAGAACTCGGAACCAAGTCCGTACAAGACATGATGGACTATGTCACCCAAAAATGTCAGGAGGCTGTAAGCAGGTTTGTCCCAGCCCAACAGGAAAAAACAGAGAAGCAAAGGAAGAATCCGTGGTTTAATAGGGAATGTATGAAAGCAAAGGAGCTGAACAAAAGGGCATGGAGGAACTTCCGTAATAACAGAACACCAGAAAGTAGAGAGATACCAGAGAACCAGGAACGAGTATGTCAGTGTGAGAAGAGCAGCTGAGAAAAGGTATGAAAATGATATAGCTAATAAAGCAAAGACTGAACCAAAGCTACTACACAGTCACATCAGGAGGAAGACAACAGTGAAGGAACAGGTGATTAAACTTAGGGTGGGCGAGGACAGGTGCACAGAGAATGACAAAGAGGTGTGTGAAGAACTCAACAAAAGGTTCCAGGAGGTCTTTACAATAGAACAGGGAGATATCACGGCGCTGGGAGAGGTGGCAGCAAACCTTGGATAGGTTCCAAGGCTTGGATAGGAAACTGACCTTGGATAGGTTCGAAATTACAAGAGATGAGGTCAAAAAGCACCTATTGGAGCTGGATGTGAGAAAAGCTGTTGGGCCGGATGGAATCTCGCCATGGGTATTGAAAGAGTGTGCAGGAGCACTTTGCTTACCACTCTCCATAGTGTATAGTAAGTCACTGGAAACGGGGGACCTACCAGAAATATGGAAGACTGCTAATGTAGTACCAATATACAAAAAGGGTGACAGACAAGAGGCACTGAACTACAGGCCAGTGTCCTTAACTTGTATACCATGCAAGGTGATGGAGAAGATTGTGAGAAAAAACCTAGTAACACATCTGGAGAGAAGAGACTTCGTGACAACCCATCAACATGGGTTCAGGGAGGGTAAATCTTGCCTTACAGGCTTGATAGAATTCTACGATCAGGTGACAAAAATTAAGCAAGAAAGAGAAGGGTGGGCGGACTGCATTTTTTTGGACTGTCGGAAAGCCTTTGACACAGTACCCCATAAAGGTTGATGCATAAGCTGGAGAAACAGGCAGGAGTAACAGGTAGGGCGCTCCAGTGGATAAGGGAGTACCTAAGCAATAGGAAGCAGAGAGTTACAGTGAGGGGTGAGACCTCAGACTGGCGTGAAGTCACCAGTGGAGTCCCACAGGGCTCTGTACTTGGACCTATCCTGTTTCTGATATACGTAAATGATCTCCCAGAGGGTATAGACTCATTCCTCTCAATGTTTGCTGACGACGCCAAAATTATGAGAAGGATTAAGACAGAGGAGGACAGCTTGAGACTTCAAGAAGACCTGGACAAGCTGCAGGAATGGTCGAACAAATGGCTGTTAGAGTTTAACCCAAGCAAATGTAATGTAATGAAGATAGGGGTAGGAAGCAGGAGACCAGATACAAGGTATCATTTGGGAGATGAAATACTTCAAGAGTCAGAGAGAGAGAAAGACCTGGGGGTTGATATCACGCCAGACCTGTCCCCTGAAGCTCATATCAAGAGGATAACATCAGCAGCATATGCCAGGTTGGCTAACATAAGAACGGCCTTTAGAAACTTGTGTAAGGAATCTTTCAGAACATTATATACCACATATGTCAGACCAATCCTGGAGTATGCGGCTCCAGCATGGAGTCCCTATCTAGTCAAGCATAAGACTAAACTGGAAAAGGTTCAAAGGTTTGCCACCAGACTAGTACCCGAGCTGAGAGGTATGAGCTACGAGGAGAGACTGCAGGAATTAAACCTCACTTCGTTGGAAGACAGAAGAGTTAGGGGGGACATGATCACCACATTCAAGATTCTCAGGGGAATCGACAGGGTTGATAAAGACAGGCTGTTTAACACAAGGGGCACACGCACTAGGGGACACAGGTGGAAACTGAGTGCCCAAATGAGCCACAGAGATATTAGAAAGAACTTTTTAGTGTCAGAGTGGTTGACAAATGGAATGCATTAGGAAGCGATGTGGTGGAGGCTGACTCCATACACAGTTTCAAGTGTAGATATGATAGAGCCCATTAGGCTCAGGAAACTGTACACCTGTTGATTGACGGTTGAGAGGCGGGACCAAAGAGCCAGAGCTCAACCCCCGCAAGCACAACTAGGTGAGTACAACACACACACAACACACACCACACACACACACACACCCACACACCACACACACAACACACCACCACACACACACACACACACCACACACACACACACACCGAATA
>WNGS01165067.1:28669-40493 GCA_020271785.1 Procambarus virginalis | reverse complement strand
GACTGGTCCAGCTGCAACACCAGACTGCTACAGCTACAACACCTGACTGCTCCAGCTGCAACACCAGACTGCTACAGCTACAACACCTGACTGCTCCAGCTGCAACACCTGACTGCTACAGCTACAACACCTGACTGCTCCAGCTACAACACCTGACTGGTCCAGCTACAACACCTGACTGCTCCAGCTGCAACACCAGACTGCTACAGCTACAACACCTGACTGCTCCAGCTGCAACACCTTGACTGCTACAGCTGCAACACCTGACTGCTACAGCTACAACACCTGACTGCTACAGCTGCAACACCTGACTGCTCAGCTACAACACCAGACTGCTACAGCTACAACACCTGACTGCTCCAGCTGCAACACCTGACTGCTACAGCTGCAACACCTGATGCTACAGCTGCAACACCTGACTGGTCCAGCCACAACACCTGACTGCTACAGCTGCAACACCTGACTGCTACAGCTGCAACACCTGACTGCTACAGCTACAACACTGACTGCTACAGCTGCAAACACCTGACTGGTCCGCTACAACACCTGACTGCTACAGCTGCAACACCTGACTGGTCCAGCTACAACACCTGACTGGTCCAGCTACAACACCTGACTGGTCCAGCTACAACACCTGACTGCTCCAGCTGCAACACCTGACTGGTCCAGCTACAACACCTGACTGGTCCAGCTACAACACCTGACTGCTACAGCTACAACACCTGACTGGTCCAGCTACAACACCTGACTGCTACAGCTGCAACACCTGACTGGTCCAGCTACAACACCTGACTGCTCCAGCTACAACACCAGACTGCTCCAGCTACAACACCTGACTGCTACAGCTACAACACCTGACTGCTACAGCTACAACACCTGACTGCTACAGCTGCAACACCTGACTGGTCCAGCTACAACACCTGACTGCTCCAGCTACAACACCAGACTGCTCCAGCTACAACACCTGACTGCTACAGCTGCAACACCTGACTGCTACAGCTGCAACACCTGACTGCTACAGCTACAACACCTGACTGGTCCAGCTACAACACCTGACTGGTCCAGCTACAACACCAGACTGCTCCAGCTACAACACCTGACTGCTACAGCTGCAACACCTGACTGCTACAGCTGCAACACCTGACTGCTACAGCTACAACACCTGACTGGTCCAGCTACAACACCTGACTGGTCCAGCTACAACACCTGACTTCATCGTCCCTCATCTTCTAGTGTGTGGTCTGGTCAACACGCCTTAACTGGCTTGTGACGGATAAGATACTGTCAAGCAATTGTTTCGTATGGTAAGTAAGTGTGGGATGATTTCAATGTTTGACGAAGACAGCAGAGGCTGCTGGTGATGTCTGCCACACCCATGACTCACCCGCCAACCCTCTGCTCCAGCAGACTCAACGTTAAGTATATATAATGGTTGAAGGCACTCTGTACACACTTGGAAGTAAGAATCACAACACAGAGGAATAATTATTCAGCAAATTCTATATGTAATTTTCGTAAAATTTGCCTTCACACCCGAAAGAAAAAATATACAAATCTAAATCTTGAGAAAACATGACGATCAATAATAACCTGGGGATCAGATCACATCAGTAATAACCTGGGGATCAGATCACAACAGTAATATCCTGGGGATCAGATCACAACAGTAATAACCTGGGGATCAGATCACAACAGTAATAACCTGGGGATCAGATCACAACAGTAATAACCTGGGGATCAGATCACAGCAGTAATAACCTGGGGATCAGATCACAACAGTAATAACCTGGGATCAGATCACAGCAGTAATAACCTGGGGATCAGATCACAACAGTAATAACCTGGGGATCAGATCACAGCAGTAATAACCTGGGGATCAGATCACAGCAGTAATAACCTGGGATCAGATCACAACAGTAATAACCTGGGATCAGATCACAACAGTAATAACCTGGGGATCAGATCACAACAGTAATAACCTGGGGATCAGATCACAACAGTAATAACCTGGGATCAGATCACAACAGTAATAACCTGGGGATCAATCACAGCAGTAATAACCTGGGGATCAGATCACAGCAGTAATAATCTGGGGATCAGATCACAGCAGTAATAACCTGGGTATCAGATCACAGCATCAATAACCTGGGGATCAGATCACAGCAGTAATAACCTGGGTATCAGATCACAGCATCAATAACCTGGGGATCAGATCACAGCAGCAATAACCTGGGGATCAGATCACAACAGTAATAACCAGGGGATCAGATCACAACAGTAATAACCTGGGGATCAGACTGTGGTCTCATTAGCTACAGTGTTTGACAGTTTAGTAAAGCCAATAATTTGTGCCGCGCTTCCAATTCGACCTTCAACAAAACCTCATTTGGCAGCGCTGTCAACACCTCATCCTTCACAACACTGTGATGAGGGAAACACACAAACGATGAATGTTACTGATGATAAATGGTTCAAGCAAAACAAACTCCTGTAGTAATGAAAACACATATGATTAACTGTTAAATATGCATCGAAAGATGAAGGGACCTTTGGTTGTGTTTATATAACTGGGTAATGTTCTTAACCTCTGTACACCTGTACAATCAGGGCCACCTCTGTACACCTGTATAATCACGGCCACCTCTGTACACCTGTACAATCACGGTCACCTCTGTACACCTGTACAATCAGGGCCACCTCCGTACACCTGTACAATCAGGGCCACCTCTGTACACCTGTACAATCAGGGCCACCTCTGTACACCTGTACAATCAGGGCCACCTCTGTACACCTGTACAATCCATCTGAATGGACAGATGCTTCCGTCAAAACAAAGAACAATTCACGCTAACTTCACACTAGTAAACATAGCTCAATTAATCCCACACACTCACTGAGCCTTAAAGGTGCATGGAGATATCGTCGACACTGTCAGTCATGACGGATATCGTAGGCTGCCCTGAAGTAAGTGAGGTGATCTCCCTCACACAATGAGTGGTGGAGGGTGAAGTCTAACATTTACACACTGAGTGTTGCATCTTCAGCTCCTGGGCTCCAGATTGGTCGAATTCTTGAGGTTGTTGCTGTGTTGTGACGGTGGATTTAAGATCGATTAAATATTGTTTGTCTTCGCAAGCTCCACAACGGCGCCATGACAGCTGCACACACAGGTGGCGTGTACACACACAGGTGGCGTGCACACACAGGTGGCGTGCACATACACACACAGGTTCGACCATTCCTGCAGGAATGGTCGAACAAATGGCTGTTAGAGTTTAACCCAAGCAAATGTAATGTAATGAAGATAGGGGTAGGAAGCAGGAGACCAGATACAAGGTATCATTTGGGAGATGAAATACTTCAAGAGTCAGAGAGAGAGAAAGACCTGGGGGTTGATATCACGCCAGACCTGTCCCCTGAAGCTCATATCAAGAGGATAACATCAGCAGCATATGCCAGGTTGGCTAACATAAGAACGGCCTTTAGAAACTTGTGTAAGGAATCTTTCAGAACATTATATACCACATATGTCAGACCAATCCTGGAGTATGCGGCTCCAGCATGGAGTCCCTATCTAGTCAAGCATAAGACTAAACTGGAAAAGGTTCAAAGGTTTGCCACCAGACTAGTACCCGAGCTGAGAGGTATGAGCTACGAGGAGCGACTGCAGGAATTAAACCTCACTTCGTTGGAAGACAGAAGAGTTAGGGGGGACATGATCACCACATTCAAGATTCTCAGGGGAATCGACAGGGTTGATAAAGACAGGCTGTTTAACACAAGGGGCACACGCACTAGGGGACACAGGTGGAAACTGAGTGCCCAAATGAGCCACAGAGATATTAGAAAGAACTTTTTTAGTGTCAGAGTAGTTGACAAATGGAATGCATTAGGAAGCGATGTGGTGGAGGCTGACTCCATACACAGTTTCAAGTGTAGATATGATAGAGCCCAATAGGCTCAGGAAACTGTACACCTGTTGATTGACGGTTGAGAGGCGGGACCAAAGAGCCAGAGCTCAACCCCCGCAAGCACAACTAGGTGAGTACAACTAGGTGAGTACAGGTGGCGTGCACACACACACAGGTGGCGTGCACACACACACAGGTGGCGCGCACGCACACAGGTGGCGTGCACACACACACACAGGTGGCGTGCACACACACACACAGGTGGCGCGCACACAACTAGGTGGCGTGCACACACACACACACAGGTGGCGTGCACACACACACACAGGTGGCGTGCACACACACACACACAGATGGCCTGCACACACACACAGGTGGCGTGCACACACACACAGGTGGCCTGCACACACACACAGGTGGCGTGCACACACACACACACAGGTGGCGTGCACACACACACACAGGTGGCGTGCACACACACACACACAGGTGGCGTGCACACACACACACAGGTGGCGTGCACACACACACACAGGTGGCGTGCACACACACACACACAGGTGGCGTGCACACACACACACAGGTGGCGTGCACACACACGTGGCGAACACTTGCTGTGACTGCTGTAGGGGTAATGGTCAACATTCGCGTCACTAGTCACCCTCGATAGTTACCAAATGTGAAAAATCTGTCCATAAGTCACATAATATTGACTCTGTACACCAACTCATCAGAATGTATTCATTGATGATTAACAGAACAATGAGACTGGGTGGTTGAGCAGTGTGTTGACAACCCTGGAGCCGTAGCCCCCAGCAGGTGACACACCCGGTAGTACACCACGTGAGCGTCGTCGCGGACGGTAACGTCGTCAGTTGGTGGTGGGGGGGGGGGGGGGGTGGAGTCTGGTCTCCAGCACCGTTATTGTCACTCACCCGCCTCACAGTAGCCCCGTTATTGTCACTCACCCGCCTCACAGTAGCCCCGTTATTGTCACTCACCCGCCTCACAGTAGCCCCGTTATTGTCACTCACCCGCCTCACAGTAGCCCCGTTATTGTCACTCACCCGCCTCACAGTAGCCCCGTTATTGTCACTCACCCGCCTCACAGTAGCCCCGTTATTGTCACTCACCCGCCTCACAGTAGCCCCGTTATTGTCACTCACCCGCCTCACAGTAGCCCCGTTATTGTCACTCACCCGCCTCACAGTAGCCCCGTTATTGTCACTCACCCGCCTCACAGTAGCCCCGTTATTGTCACTCACCCGCCTCACAGTAGCCCCGTTATTGTCACTCACCCGCCTCACAGTTCCCGAGAGTGGACCTGTGTGTGAGCTGTTGTTGACCTTGGCCAGGGTGTCACCTGGGAGTGTGGTCCACCAGACCATCAGGTGCCAGGGTGTCACCTGGGAGTGTGGTCCACCAGACCATCAGGTGCCAGGGTGTCACCTGGGAGTGTGGTCCACCAGACCATCAGGTGCCAGGGTGTCACCCCTGACGTCACAGGATGCCTGACACTGGCTAACACAGGTCACTGGGACGGCGACAACGTAGGTGGCGTCAGAGTACACCAACACAGCCTACTCTACACCTCCCCACAAAAGTATAACTATATATAGTAAAGATATATATATATATATATATATATATATATATATATATATATATATATATGTCGTACCTAGTAGCCAGAACGCACTTGTCAGCCTACTATGCAAGGCCCGATTTGCCTAATAGGCCAAGTTTTCATGAATTAATTGTTTTTCGACTACCTAACCTACCTAACCTAACCTAACCTAACTTTTTCGGCTACCTAACTTAACTTAACCTATAAAGATAGGTTAGGTTAGGTTAGGTGGGGTTGGTTAGGTTCGGTCATATATCTACGTTAATTTTAACTCCAATGAAAAAAAAATGACCTCATACATAATGAAATGGGTAGCATTATCTTTTCATAAGAAAAAAATTAGAGAAAATATATTAATTCAGGAAAACTTGGCTTGTTAGGCAAATCGGGGCTTGCATAGTAGGCCAAAAAGTGAGTTCTGGCTACTAGGTACGACATATATATATATATATATATATATATATATATATATATATATATATATATATATATATATATATATATATATATATATATATATATACACTAGCACACTACTCACACAATATCTCTTACAAAGTGTCTGAAGCACTCAGTATATAACGCTCTCAGTTATGAATTACTCGCCTTAGTATTAAAGATAACTGATGTAGTCATGTTTTAGTAAAGTAGATGTTCTCAGTAAAGCTCAGTGTTGATCACAGTAAAGCTCAGTACTGATCACAGTAAAGCTCAGCACTGATCACAGTAAAGCTCACTGTTGATCACAGTAAAGCTCACTGCTGATCACAGTAAAGCTCAGTGTTGATCACAGTAAAGCTCAGTGTTGATCACAGTAAAGCTCACTGTTGATCACAGTAAAGCTCACTGTTGATCACAGTAAAGCTCACTGTTGATCATAGTAAAGCTCACTGTTGATCACAGTAAAGCTCACTGCTGATCACAGTAAAGCTCAGTGTTGATCACAGTAAAGCTCAGTGTTGATCACAGTAAAGCTCACTGTTGATCACAGTAAAGCTCACTGTTGATCACAGTAAAGCTCACTGCTGATCACAGTAAGCTAGTAAAGCGTTCTCTGCATGTCTGTTTGTCACCACGTGAGGGCTAGGAGTCCTCCTTCATCTCAGTTCGTCACCTCGTGTTGGCTAGGATGAGTCTTTCATGTCCGTGCAATGTTGCACGAACATGATGCTTGCAACATCAGGCTACAAGCATGTGGGGAGGCGGGTTTAACACCACCATGACCTAGTGTAGGTGGGATCTTACTCTGTGACAGGTGACGTCCACTTGTAATGACTTCACTGGCTGGGAGGATGTCCTCGTTGATGTGTCGAAGCCTGAGACTGATGTATCTCATGCTGAGTGGGTGTGTAGTCCACACCTGTCCGTCGCTGGGTGTGTAGCCCACACCTGCCCGTCGCTGGGTGTGTAGTCCACACCTGCCCGTCACTGGGTGTGTAGTCCACACTTGCCCGTCGCTGGTGTGGACTACGATTTCTCGGTACTGCTTCACCTCCTGTTCATAAGTAATTGACATGTGTGTAACGTACGATTATGTTACGTTGTTGGGTAGATTAGATACACAGTGTTTAGTGAGTTTCATATATATTTAGTAGTCTTGATTACAGTAGTCGGTTGTTGGCATTGTCGTAGACGTTCAGACGGAGCTTTCACCGGAAACTTTTTTATATGAAACATAAATAAAACCTGACCAGTCTCCGTGGTGTAGTGGTAAGACACTCGCCTGGCGTTCCGCGAGCGCTATGTCATGGGTTCGTATCCTGGCCGGGGAGGATTTACTGGGCGCAATTCCTTAACTGTACCCTCTGTTTAACGCAACAGTAAAATGTGTACTTGGATGAAAAAACGATTCTTCGCGGCGGGGATCGTATTCCAGGGACCTGCCCGAAACGCTACGCGTACTAGTGGCTGTACAAGAATGTAACAACTCTTGTATATATCTCAAAAAAAAAAAAAAGACCCAATCGAACCTCTGCTAGCATTCCCAGGCCTAATGCACGTTATCTTACGACATTTTGAGATGTGTAACATTAGAAGCTATTGACAGTCATCTTCAAATTCTCAAACCGACTGAATCCTATGCCTTTACTGATGGCTCTGTGCAGTTAGGCACTGGTAGAACAGGTTGTGCATGTGCAGTGTATAAAGGGAATGAAATGATCATGTCTAGTACACAGAGATTGAACAACTGGGCAAGCACGACACAGACCGAGCTATTGGGCATTTATCTAGCCACTGAATACCTTAAGCTCAATGGTGGTGGAGTTATTTTCTGTGACTCTAAAAGTGCTCTGCAGTCCTTAAATAACCCATCACAATGTATGTCGGAAGTAGCTTGTAATATTAAATGGAATGTAATTTTTGCCAATGATAATAACTCTTGTATAAAATTTGTGTGGATCCCATCCCATGTTGGAGTTGGAAAGCATGACTTCGTAGATCGATTGGCCAATGAGGCTTGCAGGAAAGAAAACATTGATTATGACTTTGGACTATCTAATGCAGTTATTAGAAACATACAAATTAAAGAAATTAATTCAGATTTAGAAGAACTAAGAAATGCCCAAGACCTGAAAGCTGCAGTATTAAAAGTTATAACAAGTTTTGTAATAATAGGTATTTGTATGGTCAGCATAGTAGCCGAACCAGGCAATGTGATGTAGTCATTGCGCGAATTCGCCTTGGCTATAGACACATCTGGCAGGTTAGTGAGGCTGAGCCACTACCAGAATACTCAGATTGTAAACTCTGTGATAAACCTTTAATGCATTCACTAGAACACTACATTGATGAATGTGAAACCGTAAAAGACTTTAGACCTCCTGGCCTCTTGTACCACCAACTGTGTAACTATTTTATTGACTCAGGTGTTCTGGACGACATCCTAACAATTTACCCAAAATTTGCTTGTCCATTTTAAAGAATGAAGAACAATTTTTATGTATATTACTTCTAAGCTGCTTCACTTATGAACCCATCCCTGCCCTTGTGTGGCAGTGCACAGTCGAAAGTTGTTTTCACATATCCATACATTAAAACATTGATTGTAACCATGATATATATGTGCTTCAGCCTACAGTTTAGACCTATTGTCTTATGTATGACCCTCTGTCCTGCGTGACAGTGAATACTAGCATTATCCTCACTTTAATCAGACTATCAAAATCCTCAGATTAGGCAAAATTGTAATTAATTTTGTCAATAAAGATGTTAATAATAATAACGACAAATCAGTCAAATTTATCAGTCTCCGTGGTGTAGTGGTAAGACACTCGCCTATCGTTCCGCGAGCGCTTAGTCATGGGTTCGTACCCTGGCCGGGAGGATTTACTGGGCGCAAATCCTTAACTGTAGCCTCTGTTTAACTCAACAGTAAAATGTGTACTTGGTTGTAACAACGATTCATCGCGGCGGGGATCGTATTCCAGGGACCTGCCCGAAACGCTACGCGTACTAGTGGCTGTACAAGAATGTAACAACTCTTGTATATATCTCAAAACAATATATATATATATATATATATATATATATATATATATATATATATATATATATATATATATATATATATATATATATATATATATGTCGTACCTAGTAGCCAGAACGCACTTCTCAGCCTACTATGCAAGGTCCGATTTGCCTAATAAGCCAAGTTTTCATGAATTAGTTGTTTTTCGACTACCTAACCTACCTAACCTAACCTAACCTAACTTTTTCGGCTACCTAACCTAACCTAACCTATAAAGATAGGTTAGGTTAGGTTAGGTTAGGTAGGGTTGGTTAGGTTCGGTCATATATCTACGTTAATTTTAACTGAAATAAAAATTTTTTTACCTCATATATAATGAAACGGGTAGCTTTATCATTTCATAAGAAAAAAATTAGAGAAAATATATTAATTCAGGAAAACTTGGCTTATTAGGCAAATCGGGCCTTGCATAGTAGGCCGAATACGACGTTCTGGCTACTAGGTACAACATATATATATATATATATATATATATATATATATCACTAAGAACTCTTTGACCCGGCCAGGATTCGAACCCATGCCGTCCAGGATCACCCCTAAACGTACACAGTACCGTGACCACCGCACCAATGATCGTCTAACGGTACTGTGTACGTTTAGGGGTGATCCTGGACGGCATGGGTTCGAATCCTGGCCGGGTCAAAGAGTTCTTAGTGATATATGGCTTGCGCGTTCATGCAGCTTTCTCACATATATATATATATATATATATATATATATATATATATATATATATATATATATATATATATATATATTATTTCTAGTCTGACGCGACACTTGAACGCGTTTCGTAATAACTTATTACATATTACAAAACACGGAAATCATCGATAGATACAGCGATAGCAGGCGGCTTGATATCTGCGAGGCACTACACATTAAGAAGTCAACACCAGCAATCAACAGCCAATTAATACACAACTATATTGTACCCACTTCAAGACTCCGCACCAATATAGAAGCATCAAGAAATATGGGCCAATTGGCCCTTTGCAGTTACTTCCATTCTTCCCCTTTAACTTTACCCAAATATTACCCAATATTTCGTGTTCTATCTTGTGTTGAAAGTTTGTTTTCACCTCATCCAAAACTGTTGTAGCATATCACCTCACCCAAATGCAGGTATATAAAATGAAAAGCCGTTTGAATTATAGCATAGTAAGAAATCTCTTAAGTGTTTGCAGGTTATAGTTGTGTGTGTGTAAACTAAAGTCTTTGAAAATGTAATAAGTTATTACGAAACGCGTTCAAGCGTCGCGTCAGACTAGAAATATATATATTCTATATATATATATATAATATATATATATATATATATTATATATATATATATATATATATATATATATATATATATATAAGGGCTATACTAGGCCTAGGATATTTAGGCTAGTTTTAACTTTATTTTCCAGACTCAAAAATAAATAGTACAAAAGTGGTTACTGGAGCCGTAAGTTTCTGGTTGCAGTGGTTTACTGCAACCTACATAGAGGTACTAACGAGCCAATAGTGTGTAAGTTTACCCCTTAATGAGGACGGGTGGTGAACTTCCACGAGCACTCATCACGGCAGGTGGTCCACTACCTCTCAACTTCACTCCCATTGGTTCATCTAGTTAATACCTGTCGCTCCCACCAATCACAGAGCGACACGTGGCGCCTGTCAGTTGGAAGACATGCTGGTGGGAGGAGCATAGACGCTCAACCTTTAAACAAACAAATTTACATTCAATATTTAAAACTAAATAATCACATAAAATATTTTAACTCTCTTAGTCACGTGAAGAAATTCACGAAATATTTACTTAATGTTATGTGTAGTTGTACGACCCTCATATGTTAGTTGTACGACCCTCATATGTGTAGTTGTACGACCCTCATATGTGTAGTTGTTCGACCCTCATATGTGTAGTTGTCGACCCTCATATGTGTAGTTGTTCGACCCTCATATGTGTAGTTGTTCGACCCTCAATGTGTAGTTGTTCGACCCTCATATGTGTAGTTGGACGACCCTCATATGTGTAGTTGTACGACCCTCATTGTGTAGTTGTAGCACCCTCATATGTGTAGTTGTACGACCCTCATATGTGTAGTTGTACGACCCTCATATGTGTAGTTGTACGACCCTCATATGTGTAGTTGTACACCCTCATATGTGTAGTTGGACGACCCTCATATGTGTAGTTGTTCGACCTCATATGTGTAGTTGTTCGACCCTCATATGTGTAGTTGTACACCCTCATATGTGTAGTTGTTCGACCCTCATATGTGTAGTTGTTCGACCCTCATATTGTAGTTGGACGACCCTCATATGTGTAGTTGTACGACCCTCATATGTGTAGTTGTACACCCTCATATGTGTAGTTGGACGACCCTCATATGTGTAGTTGGACGACCCTCATATGTGTAGTTGTACGACCCTCATATGTGTAGTTGTACACCCTCATATGTGTAGTTGGACGACCCTCATATGTGTAGTTGTACGACCCTCATGTGTAGTTGTACGACCCTCATATGTGTAGTTGTTCGACCCTCATATGTGTAGTTGGACGACCCTCATATGTGTAGTTGTACGACCCTCATAGTGTAGTTGTACGACCCTCATATGTGTAGTTGTACGACCCTCATATGTGTAGTTGTACGCCCTCATATGTGCAGTTGACGACCCTCTATTGTAGTTGTTCGACCCTCATATGTGTAGTTGTACGACCCTCATATGTGTAGTTGTTCGACCCTCATATGTGTAGTT
>WNGS01165066.1:52362-69555 GCA_020271785.1 Procambarus virginalis | reverse complement strand
TAATCCAACACAAAATTAAATTAGAAAAGGTTCAGAAGGATGCCACCAGGCTAGTCCCCGAGCTGAGGGTATGACCTATGAGGAGAAGTTATCAGTTATTTTCATTATTATATTTTTTCTGGTCTCAGTTGTAAGAGAGAAATACCCCAGATAAAAAATTACATGAAATCTCAGAGTTAAAAGGAATCCTGCTGTTGGTCAATGTTTGGTGAATCTTTGAACAACTTGAGTGTAGAAAGAAAAGTGTCAGAGTACCTAACAGACGGAATGTGATGACGTGGAGGCAGACTCCATAAGCAGTTTTAAATGTAGATATGATAGAGCCCAATGGGCTCAGGAATCTGTACACCAGTTCATTGATAGTTAAAAGGCGGGGGCCTATGAGCCTAAACTCAGTCCCCTTCCCCAAGCACAACTCGATGAGTGTATACACACATACACATATTGGATGAAAATAAAAATTCAACCAGTATATATGAAACTATATTCTCGATTTGTTTTCTTTATTTTAGTAATTATTAAATAACAGTAATATTATTTTATTTACTTACTAAAACAAAAAAAGAAATAATAAGAGTTTAGTTTTATATGTACTGTATACAGCCAACCAGACCACAGAGCTAGATTAGACACGTTTGGACAATTTTAGGCATCCTAGGGAATCATATTATATAATAAACCCCTTGAAAATTTCTTTAAAAACTTATGATGACAAAAAAATCAGCTGTGTTATGCCAAAAATTACATAGAACGAGAACTTCAAGAAATTGTTCTAATTTATTAGTTGCTGTCATTATTATTTTTTTCTTGATTCAGTTGTAAGAGATAAATACATTAGAAAAGAGATTTCATGAAATCTAAAGGCTGAGAGGAATCATGCTCTTTGTCAATGTTTGGTGAATCTTTGGAAAACTTAAGTGTAGAAAGTAAAGTGTCAAAGCAGCAACTCCTAAATTAATATTCTCTAGGATGCCTTAAATTGTCCACACGTGACTAATCAAACTTTGCGGCCTGGTTGACTGTATTACAGTATATATAAAACTAAACTCTCTTATTCTTTCTTTTTTATATTACATAATAATAATAATAATAATAATATGTACTTACTAAAAAAATAAATTATTGAGTATAGTTTCATATATAATGGTTGATTTTTTTATTATCCATTGTGTGTGTGTGTGTGTGTGTGTGCACTCACATAGTTGTATTCACCTAGTTGTGCTTTGGGGATTGAGCTTCGGCTCTTTATTCCCACCTCTCAACAATCAATGAACTGGTGTGCAGATTCCCGAGCCTAATGGGCTATATCATATTTACATTGGGAACCGAAACATGATCACTTCTTTATAATTTTCTCAGGAAATAAAAAACTGGAAAGAACTAAAAATGTTCCTTGTTGTTACAAATTCCACCAGTCTAATAAACCATTTCACCTCCAAATTCCAACATCATAGCAAATCGATTGACTCTTATTTTATTGCTTGGAAATCTTTATATCTTCCATGTTGACATCCATTTGTGGAAATTCCCATTAACAATTGATTCTATCATTCATGAAACTCCTGTAACAAATTCCACATAATGGAAGAGAAAGGGGGATAATATGGTGCTTTTACCATATCAGTTACTTGGAAAGAAACTAAAAGATATTTTCACCATAAGAGTTATTTAATGCGTCATGTTGTTCTGTATGGAACTACAAGACAATAGTCCTTCGGTACAACTTCTCAAATAAACCACATGGGTCTAATTTAACTTTGCGGTTTCTATATAAAAAATACAAAAAACATATATGTTTGGGAATAGAATATTCACATATTTTATACTTATTGTATTAGTTATTTTATGTCTGTTCATTACGATAACATCTATTATGAATATGTATAACAAAATACCATATATGGAATCAGTTGCAGCTGGAATGACTGATGGTAAAAGGAAATATGTTATGGGTTCACTACATGCCATAGCTGGTTCCCTTGCGGTAATTCTGGCAACTTTGGCAATTTTCACAACAATTAACACAAATAAAAGTATAAAAAGTGAAGAAAGAGAACAAATGAATTTCGAAGCACCATAAAAAAGGTAGGAATTTTCCAAATATTAAATTAAATGGATAAGAATATATTTAATAATTGGGCTAAAAAAGACCATACTGTGTGAACCAGGTGCTTGGTTAAAAATATAATAATGACAACAATTCTTAACTTAATATTCTCTAGAATGCCTAAAATTGTCCACACGTGTCTAATCTAGCTTTGCTGCCCGGTTGACTGTATACAGTATATATAAAACTAAAATTCTTATTCTCTCTTTTTTTGTTTAAGTAAATAAAATAATATTATTATTATATATTTACTAAAAAAAAGAAATATAGTGTATAGTGTCTCATCTAGTTGTATTTGGGGGGATTGAGATTCGGCTCTTTGGTCCCGCATCTGAACTGTTAATGAACTGGTGTATAGATTCCTGAGCCAATTGGTTTCTATCACATCTACATTTGAAACTGCGTAAGGAGTCTGCCTCCTCATCATCATTGCCTAATGCATTCCATCTGTTAGGTACGCTGACACTTTTCTTTCTACACTTAAATTTTCCGAAGATTCACCAAACATTGACCAACAACATGATTCCTTTCTACCCTCAGAAAATCTCTCATCCAGTGAATTTTTTTCTTACAACTGAGACAAGAAAAAAAAATGTTAATAACAACAACACCCAACTTAAAATAATATTCTCTAGGATGCCTAAAATTGTCCACACGTGTCTAATCCAGCTCTGCGGCCTGGGTGACTGTATACAGTATATATATACTAAACTCTTATTCTTTCTTTTTTTTTTGCCTTAGTAAATAAAATAATATTACTGTTATTTAATACTTACTAAGAAAACAAAAACAAATTGAGATTATAGTTTCATATATATACACTGGTTAAATTTTTATTTCGTCGAATGTGTGTGTGTGTGTGTGTGTACTCACGAGTTGTGCTTGGGTGGAAGATTAAGCTTAGGTTCTTTGGTTCCACCTCTTAACTGTCAATAAACTTGTGTGTAGATTCCTGAGCCCATTCGACTCTATCATATCTACATTTGAAACTGTGTATGGAGTCTGCCTCTACTACCCAATGCATTCCGTCTGCTGGTACTTATCATTGTTATATTTTTTTCTTGACTCAGTTGTAAGAGAGAAATACCCCAGATAAAAGATTTCATGAAATCTGAGGGTTGAAAGAAATCGTGTTGTTGGTTAATGTTTGGTGAATCTTTGTAAAACACTGCAATTGAAAATATATTTTCATTAAGATGAGACTTGGGGAAATAATGTACAATATAACGAGAGATTTTAGACTGGCCTCTTTATCATTAATATTGTTCGTTCTTTTTTTATTTACTAACTGATGAGGATTCCAATTACCCCGCAGAACTTTACATTTAAGCTGAGAAGATGGTATCACTAATATGGGCTCTAAGAGAAAAAAGAGAATGGAGGACCAATGATAAGCTACAACTAAACCACTGTCAGGAAGTCTAAAGATATTAATCACGTTGGGTGAATTAAAAACAGGTTGTATTTTAAGTTTGAGCATTGCAGTTGCAATCCAACCTGGATTGGTAACCATTTCAGAAAAGGCAGAGACCGAAGTTGGAATAACCCAGTTGCACGGTAAACCAGAGGTGAAAAATTAAAATGACACTATACCTTTCTTTTGCTTCTCGATATCATAACCTAAGAGCAAGAGACCAGGTAGTTGACATAGTAGACATCTTCCTCCATCATAATCATTATGATTAACGAATGATTTATATATCTGTCTGCAGTATTTGAGGGATTGGTAACTATTTAAAAAAAACCTTGGTGTCGTGTAGTGGGAGGTAATAATAATCATCCTTATTATTGTCCAGGGTATTATTACACCAAGACCAACTTTCATAGGAAAAAGGCATGTTAGTAAAAGCACATTCTTTTAATTAATTTTCTTCTTTTTGGCATTTAAACATTCCTTAAATTTTGAAGGATATATTTTTTGTAATAGTTTATTGTAAAAACTGGGTCATTATCGAGGATCAAATAATGTTGCACACCGATGAAAAAAATAACGCAACCATAATTGTGGTTAATATAATTAAAAAAAGAGGGGATGACCATTTTGATTTGCTACTGCATTATGGGAAATGTGTGGGCAAGAATTTACATAGACATAACAAAATGTTAAATAGTTCAAATTCGCTTTTATTTCACTGGTATCAGTTGTAAATTGAACTTTTAATTTAGATGACTGCTTATTTTTTCTTAGTAAACTTGCTTCCACATATGAATTTACATCATATAAATTTATTGGTTGTGGTTTATTATTATTATTATTATTATTATTATTATTATTATTATATTATTATTATTATTATTACTATTTTCTATTATATATAAATTTGCATATTTCACATTTGCCTCACTATACAATATTTGAATTAAAATACTCACACAAGCAGTAATATTTGTCATATCTTGATTAAAAGGTGAGGAATAGGATGATGGAGGAAAAATATAGAAGTTTGTATTAGTTATATTCTTTTAATCAGGTATAGTTTGCCCAGATATATACTGCATATTAATGGTTATTAAATATATATAATGAGAAAACAGCTTTTAATGAAACTGTGTTTCAGGCTATAAATCTCAAAAGGATAGAGTACCTTAGGCTGAAATCTAAAATTTACTGATATCAGGTTCTTCAACTTCTTTACGTGGAAGATTTTTCATGTAATCTTAAAGTGATTATATATTTACTTCCTCACATAATGTCTAAGTAAAAAAAAATATCATATGTGTCGTCAACCCTTAGTAATTTTTTCTTAATTTTATATAAAAATCTCTAGTTTTTATACATTGTAATGCTTTGTATACCACAGTATATAAAATCCCCGGGCCTTTTATATCTCAGATTAATAAAATTAAAATGACCCTAGGGAGGGCCAACAAAATAGAGGAGTAAACTTTATCTAATATGGGAGATGTTTATAGATAACGACTATTTCATCTGATAAATAATCCTCAGAAAGATAGAGTAGAAGGTATTGTTCATAACTCGAGACATGATCACTGCTTTATAAAATTCTCAGATGTATTGAAACCCATCCTACTTTCTGGAAAGAACTAAAAATGTCGCATTCTTCCAGTCTAATAAACCACTACTCCTCCTCCAAATGCCAATATTAAGAAGATTCACTGGTGAATCGATTGACTCTTATTAAATTGCTTGGAAATGTGCATATCTTCCACGTTGACATCCATTTGTGGAAATCCCCTTACACAATTGATTCCATCGTTCATGGAACTCCTGTAACAAATTCCACATATTGCAAGAGAAGGGGAATAATATGAAGACTATATCATATCAGTTACTTTTAAAATAAACTACATGTGTCTAATTTAACTTTGCGGCCTGGTAAACTAAACTCTCTGTTTCTTTTTATTTTGGTAAGTATATAAATATAATACTATTAATTATTACTATTATTATGTTTTATTATTATTATTATTATTACTATTATATACCTCCTAAAAATAGAGAGTCCAGTTATGATATATACTAGTTGAATCTTCATTTTCATTCAAGGTAAATTACACATGTCTAATCTAACTATGCGGTCTCTTTGAGTGTATATTTAAAACTAAACACTATTCTATTTTCATAATTATATATATAATAATAATATTATTATTATATACTTACTAAAAAGATAGAATTTGATTTTATTCTATTAAATGTTTGTGTGTAAAGATGACTTAGCAGGGTGTAGGTGGCATCAGCGTCATCAGAGAGATAAATACTGATGACCTATTGGGTCAAGATTATGTATAAAGAGTCCAGGAACGTTTGGTTCCTTGAGCGAATCCAGTTTTTATCTTTTTGGTGGGGGGTTCCCCTCCTACTGTTTGTGATTCTCCTCCTCCACCTCCTCCTCCTACTGTTTGTGGTTCTCCTCCTCCTCCAACTGTTTGTGATTCTCCTCCTCCTCCTACTGTTTGTGAAGCTTTTACCTTTTTGGTCGGGGGTTCACCTCTTTCTTCTCCTCCTCCTCCTCCTCCTACTGCTTGGGGTTCTTCTCCTGCATCTTGTAACTCTCCTCCTACTCCTTCACCTGCGTCTTGTAATTCTTTTCCTCCTCCTTCTCCAGTGTCTTGTAATTCTCCTCCTACTAATTCTTCTGCATCTTGTAATTCTTCTCCTCCTTCTCCATCGTCTTGTAATTCTTCTGCTCCTCCTTCCCCTGCGTCTTGTAACTCTACTCCTTCTCCTGCGTCGTGTAATTCCCCTCCCAGTCCTCTTTCGTCTTGTAATTCTTCTCCCACTCCTTCTCCTGCGTCTTGTAATTCCCCTCCTCCATGTGATTCTTTTGTTTGTTCTTCTTTCTCGACTTCCACATTAATGTTAAATTTAATGCTAGCAAATGTGTCAGAGGAATTAATATTCTTAGCCAACATTTTACATTCCACCTCATTATTACCATCGTGGAGTTCAAGTTTCATAACCACAAATGGGGGTAGTGAATTTTCTTTCATTGGGAAATTATCCGTATAAAATCCACAACAAATATATCTTGACTTGCAGCATGGGACCTGTTACCTAGCAGTAAAATAGGTACCTGGGTGTTAGTCAGCTGTCACGGGCTGCTTCCTGGGGGTGGAGGCCTGGTCGAGGACCGGGCCGCGGGAACACTAAAGCCCGGAAATCATCTCAAGATAACCTCAAGATGGGTATATGATATCAACAATTTGTTCATGTAAAATCGTTTCCTTCCTTTTGTAATTTTATACGTGATGCTTCTAAATTGTTCTTTAATTTGACGTCTTCAATTTCATTTAGATCTGAATAAATATCAGGTATGAAATTATGGAAATTCCATGGAAATATTAATATAATTGGATTTTTTGTATAATATCACCTATCAATATTAGAATTTGTGTATAATTTATGTACGTAATATGCAGGATAACCATTGGTAAAGTATTTGTGGATTTTATCATAATAACTAAGGAATTTATTAAAGGGTTGAATTAGTGTCTTGTCAGTTTCGGCAGTATTTTTAGGATTATACGAGATTGGTGGCTTTGGAACAATAAAGAGACCTTTATAGCTTTTAATGTCTTCGATAAAGGCCGAGAATAATGATTCTACAAGTTTGGATTTAATTTTGGATTTTCGAAGTTTAAACGAATCTGTTTGACAAACGAATTATTTTGTTACTTGGGCATATTCTTTTGTTTCCTGAGGTAGTTCTGAGAAATCTGCTTGACAAATGGAGGATTGTAATAATTCTCGAAGCAATTTATGAGGTAGTTCGTCGGATTCCATTTGACTGATGACGTGAGGAACGTCAGAGGACTCATTTTCACTTGTTTGTAATTCTCCTCTTCCTCCTCCTCCTTCTCCGGCGTCTTGTAATTCTCCTCCTACCCTTTCTCCTGCGTCTCGTAATTCTCCTCCGTCTTGCAATTGTCCTCCTACCCCTTCTCCAGTATCTTGTAATTCTCCTCTTACTCCTCCTGCATCTTGTAATTCTCCTCCTACTCCTTCTCATGCATCTTGTAATTGTCATCCTCTGTGTAATTCTTTTGCTGTTTCTTCTTCCCTGATT
This sequence comes from Procambarus virginalis, assembly GCA_020271785.1. Taxonomy (NCBI): domain Eukaryota; kingdom Metazoa; phylum Arthropoda; class Malacostraca; order Decapoda; family Cambaridae; genus Procambarus; species Procambarus virginalis. The sequence goes on along the minus strand of WNGS01165066.1, from coordinate 61,917 downwards.
TCCAAATTAATGTTAAATTTAATACTAGCAAATGTGTCTGAGGAATTAATATTCTTAGCCATCATTTTACATTCCACCTCATTATTACCGTCTTGGAGTTCAAGTTTCATTACCACAAATGGCGGTAATGAATTGGATTCTTCTTCCGTTGGGAAACCATATTTATAAAACCCTGAACAAATATATCCTGACTAGCCGCATGGGAACATGATATCCACAGTCTGTTCATGTAAATTGCTTTCGTTCCATTTTGTGATTTTGTACGTACTGCTTCTATATGGTTCTTTAATTGGACATCTTCTATTTCATTTGAATCAGTATAAACATCAGGTTTCAAATCAGGAATATTTCATGGAAATATTAAAACAATTGGGGTTTTGGAATACTACCCCTTATCATATACAGAATTTTGCCATACTTTATTTATGTAAAAACATTCTTTATTATACAAATATCGGTGGACTTGATTATAATTTGAAAGGAAGTCATTAAAAGGTTTTATTACTGAATTCTCAATTTCGAGTCTATTCTTAGGATTATACGAAAATGGTGGTTTAGGAATAACAACGAGACCTTTATAAGTTTTTATATCCTCGATAAAATGGGAAATTAATGATTCCAAAATGGATTTCCTGATGGCAGATTGTACTGTTTGGGTGATGATGGACTGTAAAGTTTCTGGGGATACTTCAGAGGAGGACTCTGTTTGACTGATGACAGACTGCATTGTTTGATTGATGACAGATTGTAACATTTCTTGAGATAATTCATATGATTCTGTTTGATTGAAGAATGATTGTAACTTTTGACTGATGATAGATTGTAATGTTTCATGATGCAGTTCAGAATCCTTACTTTGTAGTGTTTCTTGAGGTAGTTCAGACGCCTCAATTTTTAATGTTTCTTGAGGCAGTTCACAGGCCTCAGTTTGTAATGTTTCTTGAGGCAGTTCAGAGGCCTCAGATTTTATTGTTTCTTGCGGCAGTTCAGAGGCCTCAGTTTTTATTGTTTCTTGAGGCAGTTCAGAGGCCTCAGTAGTTAATGTTTCTTGAGACAGTTCAGAGGCCTCGGTTGTTAATGTTTCTTGAGGCAGTTCAGAGGTCTTAGTTTGTAATGTTTCTTGGGGCAGATCAGAGGCCTCAGTTTGTAATGTTTCTTGAGGCAGGTCAGAGGCCTCAGTTGTTAATGTTTCTTGAGGCAGTTCAGGAGTCTCAGTTTGTAATGTTTCTTGGGGCAGTTCAGAGGCCTCGGTTGTTAATGTTTCTTGAGGCAGTTCAAAGGCCTCAGTTTTTATTGTTTCTTGAGGCAGTTCAGAGGCCTCGGTTGTTAATGTTTCTTGAGGCAGTTCAGAGGCCTCAGTTTGTAATGTTTCTTGAGGCAGTTTAGAGGCCTCAGATTGCAATGTTTCTTGACGCAGTTCAGAAGCCTCGACTTGTAATGTTTCTTGAGGCAGTTCAGAGCCCTCAGTTGTTAATGTTTCTTGCGGCAGTTCAGAGGCCTCACTTTTTATTGTTTCTTGAGGCAGTTCAGAAACCTCAGTTTGTAATGTTCCTTGAGGCAGTTCAGAGACCTCAGTTTGTAATGTTTCTTGATGCAGTTCACAGGCCTCACTTTTGATTGTTTCATGAGGCAGTTCAGAGGCCTCAGTTTGTAATGTTCCTTAAGGCAGTTCAAAGACCTCAGTTTGTAATGTTTTTTCAGGCAGTTCAGAAGTCTCGGTTTGTAATGTTTCTTGAGGCAGTTCAGAGGCCTCAGTTTGTAATATTTCTTGCGGCAGTTCAGAGGCCTCAGTTTGTAATGTTTCTTGCGGCAGTTCAGAGGCCTCAGTTTTTAATGTTTCTTGCGGCAGTTCAGAGGCCTCAGTTTTTAATGTTTCTTGCGGCAGTTCAGAGGCCTCAGTTTTTAATGTTTCTTGAGGCAGTTCAGAGATCTCAGTTCGTAATGCTTCTTGAGGCAGTTCAGAGGCCTCAGTTTGTAATGTTTCTTGAGGCAGTTCAGTATACTCAGTTTATAAAGATTGTCAGATTTATAAGATTTATAAAGACTGTCGATTTATAATATAAATAATATAAATAATAATATAAAGTATTTATAATATAAAGATTTATAAAGATTTATAAAGACTGTCTTTTTTGAGACAGTTCATAGGCCTCAGTTTTTAATGTTTCTTGAGGCAGTTCAGCGGGCTCAGTTCTTAATGTTTTTGGAGGCAGTTCAGAGTCCTCAGTTTGTAATGTTTCTTGAGGCAGGTCAGAGTCTTCAGTTTGTAATGTTTCTGGAGGATGTTCTGAATCTTGTATTTGTAATTTTTGTTGTAGCAGTTCAGAGGCTTTAGTTTGTAATATTTCTTGAGGCAGTTCAGATTCCTCCGTTTGTAATGTTTCTTGTGGCAGTTCAGAGGAATCTGTTTGAATCTTGATCAGAAGATGAAGGTGTTGTTGGAGCTGCTGCCATTTCTTCATTATTTGAATCTTGGATGATTTTAATGTTCCTTGGGTTTTTCAGAAGATTCTGTTGAATTGATGGAAGATGATTGTAATGGTTCTTGAGGTACTCTACTGACTGGTTTTAATGATTCTTGAGGTACTTTAGAAGCTTCTGTTAGACCAAAGGAGGACTGTTGAGATAGTTTGACTCATAGGGACTCTGGTATTCGACCATGACTGATGGAATTGTCATTGTTTTCCTTTTTATATAATTTTTTAGTATTTGTAGATTTTTTCCGTGAATGAATGACTACTATAACTGTTAGGAAAATTAATAATATTATTAAAAAATAATATTATCTTGAAGTTCAAGTTTCATTACCACAAATGGTGGTAATGAATTTTCTTTAATTGGAAAATCATACTTAGAGAATCCCTGAATAAATATATCTTGACTTGCCGCATGCTTACATGATAATTTGTCCATGTAGAATTTGTCCATGTAGAATTTTTTTCTTTCATTGTGTGATTTTGCATGTACTGCATTTATATGGTTCTGTAATGTAACATCTTGTATTTCACTTTGATCTGTATAAACATTAGGTTTGAAATCATGAATATTCCAAGGAAATATTAAAATAGTTGGATTTTTTGTATAATATCCCTTGTCGTAACTAAAATTTTGACATACATAATTTGCGTTACATGAGACGGTATTATTATACAAATATCTGTGGAATTTATTATAATTTAGAAGGAAGCTATTAAAACGCTTAATGATTGTATTCTCACTTTCGATTCTATTCCTAGGATTATACAAAATTGGTGGTTTAGGAATAATTACGAGACTTTTATAGGTATTTATATCTCTGATAAACGGGGAGAACAATGATTCCAACTTTGGGATGATTATATTAGATTCTTCAGAGGACTCTGTTGTTGTTGTTGAACTGATGGTGGATGGTAATGTTGTTTCTTGGGGTACTTCAGAGGACTCTGTTGTTGTTTTTTGACTGAGTGTGGATTGTAATGTTGTTTTTGAGGAACTTCAGAGGACTCTGTTGTTGCTGTTGTTGTTGTTGGAGTGATAGTGGAAGGTAATGTTGCTTCAAGAGGAAGTTCAGAGAATTTTGTTGTTTTTGTTGTTTGACTGTTGACGGATTGGTATGTTTCTTGATATACATTGGAGGACTCTGGTATGGGATCATGTCTTACTGACATTGATACGTTTACCGTGTATATGAATAATTATTATAACGATTACAATTAGGATTATAGCAACTAAAATTCGTATTAATCCCATTGCTACTTTTTTCTATTTTTTTCTATTGTTTTTAGTTATAATAAATTCATAAAAACTATTTAAAAAATATCAAACATATGCTGGTTTGAACCAAAGCAAAGCATAGATTAACGGTTTATACTTATAATTTTGAGCAATAAGTTTTACAATTAGACCAGCAAATATTGTTATTATAATTAGTATCAGTATAATCAATCCCATTTTTTCAGTGAATTCGGTATAAACTGCAACACATTAGATTGGCCGATGCCCTGAACGACCTGACCAACACCATCACCTAGTGCTTCAGCAACATTTCGCAAACACGTACCCTGTTCACACCTATACATATAAAATGTTTCCTTAAAATCAATAGGTATATATCCTCCCTGGACAAACGGTATGAGCAAATTATAGTTATGAGGATTACATATTCCATTACATCCTAAACTTAATATATTCTGGGTTTCAGTAGTACTGGGTATATTAAAGTTACAGTCCCATGCACGTGCGTTAGATAAAGGATGAGTTACGTCTTCCAATATTGTGTCACTGCTGTGGTCAGTTTGACTGGTAGCGAATTGACAAAATCGGTTTAAATAACTTCTTTCTGTAAGGATTGAGATTCTTGTCCCACACGATATCTAAAACAACCACTATTCTTTCGATTATATTTTTGTAAATAAGGTACTAATACGCCTAATGTTAGCCCACTTAAGAGTATAAAACTTTTATTTTCATTAGCCCATTTGCCCATGGTTTTAAAATATGGACTAATGTTTTTTCTTTCAGTGAAGGATTACTTTCTATAAACTTGCAAAATTGTGTTTCGTTTTCAAACCCCAGTTCCTGAGCCAGCTTATTTACTGTCAACATGTGCTTTATAGAGTTTAAATGGATATTTCGAAGATAAGTGTTGTTTCAGAGTTTCATTTTCTTCTGCATTTAGAAGAGGAGAATTGTATTCTCCGTGTAAAAGAGATTCTATAAATTCTTTGGACTGACTATAAGATTTTAGGTGAAGGTTGTCATGGACAGATGCAATAAAGGTTTTAGCTTTAAGATCTGAACCTTCAATATCTCTGGATATATCAGCCAAATATTTATTTGTGGTAGTAAATCCCCAACTTTCTTCACCCAAACTCTGAGAGAGACGAAGCAAGGGTTGAAGACCCCGGTCAATTTCTTGTACTAATGCTTCGGTCATTTAATATTCTATATTTTGTTTTTAAATTAGAAATTCATCTCATTTTATTTTTAGTCCGTCATAAAATTTCTCCTACTAGATAAAAACGAATGCCAATTTTATTAATCAAATATTTCGTAAATTTTTGAATGACAGTGACATGGAACGAATGAATAAAACAAGAATTCAACCGTCCTGTTCTTAATCCACGTACACAAACAGAAATTATTACATAAGTTGAAGAGGATCAAATGAGGAGAGTGAGAGAGATACTGTAATAGGACAACCACATCACCTTAAAAGGCGATTGTTAGTTAACCCTTCTAGCTTAAGGAATTACAAGGGTACTCTAGAAAAATTTGGCTGCTTTAAACTTAGACAGGTTGGTCGTGAGGCCCCGTTACCCCCGATCTGATAAATGATTACAATGTGTATCTGAATCGCGATGCCAATTTGAAATACATGACATGACTAACCAACGTTCGCTCACTCAACAAGTATATCGTGGGTCCCATTCTGGAGCAAAAAATGCGCCTGCCACGTACTGCCGACAAATTGCGCCGTAATCATAAACCTATTTTAGACAGCCGTTTGATTGCTCAGACCGTTAGTAGAATTTGGATTTTTTCTCAGTCTGAACACTCACATTAAATTCTACTAATAAACCATACAGGTCTGCGAGCCAAAGAAGCCAACAATGTAACGTATCGTAATGTGATAGATTCCTATTACCCTTCCACACAGACTGTAGTTTTGCCGGTAGTGTACAGTAAACACGGCAAGGATCGCAATATTCCCTTGTTGAATGGTGGTGCTTCCACTTTTTATATTCAATACCTCATTCCATATGTTAATAATAAGATGTTACGATTGACGTTACTTAAACATCCGGGAACCAGGGTAGCTGATCATTAGGATAAACCCATTTTTGACTCCAGTTACCTGAGTTCACAAAAAGTTTTTAAAACTTATCTCTGGAAAATTGCCAAAGAAAGAAACCAGAAACTATCCACAGATGAAGAATATAACGTCAAAGAAGAGTTAAGAGGCGCGGGACTCCATTCCCTCAGAGCTGATTTTGCCACTCGTACTTTTAACAGTCTTTCACATCAGTTGTGTAAGAATCATATTTTACCATTTCAAAATTATCAGTGAAATTCTGGGACATTCTAATACTAATGAATTTTTGAGAAGTTACGTTAACCAGGGTGAAACAACAATACCAACACCAATAATAGATGAGGGAAATAATGGCTCAGAGGAGGAATTAGGTAATGATGACAATGAAGAAGTTCATGGATCACTTATTAACGACGAAACTATTCACTGCGGTAGCAATGCACGCCTTATCATGCGACAACGTTATCAACACATGAATGTCAATACCATTACTAATTTGGAAGATAATACTCTTCATATTCAAATACAAAAATTAAGATAATACTTAATTTTTGGTATAAAAAGTCGTAATTTGAAAATGAAAATAGGTGCAGAGAGTCAGAATTCGGCTCAAAAATCACGCTCAGGAGTCAAATTTCCGACATTTCAGATATTTTGAAAACTGCAGGGGGTTTGGGCAAAATATATCCCATCGCAGTTTTCAGTAATTGGCATATTTTTGGTATAAAAAGTCGTAATTTCAAAATGAAAATAGATGCAGAGAGTCAGAATTCGGATCAAAAATCATGCTCAGGAGTCAAATTTCCGACATTTCAGATATTTTCAAAACTGCAGGGGGGTTTGGGCAAAATATGACCCATCGCCGTTTTCAGAAATTGGCATATTTTCTTGATAAAAAGTCGTAATTTGAAATTGAAAAAAGGTGTAGAGAGTCAGAATTCGGCTCAAAAATCACGCTCAGGAGTCAAATTTCCGACATTTCAGATATTTCGAAAACTGCAGGGGGGTTGGGCAAAATATGACCCATCGCCGTTTTCAGTAATTGGCATATTTTTGGTATAAAAATTCGTAATTTGAAAATGAAAATAGGTGCAGAAAACCAGAATTCGGCTCAAAAATCACGCTCAGGAGACAAATTTCCGACATTTCAGATATTTTGAAAACTGCAGGGGGTTTGGCAAAATATGACCCATCCCCGTTTTCAGTAATTGGCATATTTTGGTATAAAAAGTCGTAATTTGAAAATGAAAATAGGTGCAGAGAGTCAGAATTCGGCTCAAAATCACGCTCAGGAGTCAATTTCCGACATTTCAAATATTTTGAAAACTGCAGGGGGTTTGGGCAAAATATATCCCATCGCGTTTTCAGTAATTGGCATATTTTTGGTATAAAAGTCGCAATTTGAAATGAAAATAGGTGCAGAGAGTCAGAATTCGGCTCAAAATCACGCTCAGGAGTCAATTCCGACATTTCAGAAATTTTGAAAACTGCAGGGGGGTTTGGGCAAAATATGACCCATCGCCGTTTTCAGTAATTGGCATATTTTCTTTATAAAAAGTCGTAATTTGAAATGAAACAGGAGCAGAAGTCAGAATTCGGCTCAAAAATCACGCTCAGGAGTCAAATTTCCGACATTTCAGATATTTTGAAAACTGCAGGGGGGGGGTTTGGGAAAATATGACCCATCCCCGTTTTCAGTAATTGGCATATTTTTGGTATAAAAAGTCGTAATTGAAAATGAAATAGGTGCAGAGAGTCAGAATTCGGCTCAAAAATCACGCTCAGGAGTCAAATTTCCGACATTTCAGATATTTTGAAAACTGCAGGGGGTTTGGGCAAAATATGACCCATCGCCGTTTTCAGTAATTGGCATTTTCTTTATAAAAAGTCGTAATTTGAAAATGAAAATAGCGCAGAGGTCAGAATTCGGCTCAAAAATCACGCTCAGGAGTCAAATTTCCGACATTTCAGATATTTTGAAAACTGCAGAGGGGTTGGGCAAAATATGACCCATCGCCGTTTTCAGTAATTGGCATATTTTTGGTATAAAAAGTCGTAATTTGAAAATGAAAATAGGTGCAGAGAGTCAGAATTCGGCTCAAAAATCACGCTCAGGAGTCAAATTTCCGACATTTCAGATATTTTGAAACTGCAGGGGGGTTTGGGCAAAATATGACCCATCGTTTTTAGTAATTGGCATATTTTTGTATAAAAATTCGTAATTTGAAAATGAAATTAGGTGCAGAGAGTAGAATTCGGCTCAAAAGTCACGCTCAGGTGTCAAATTCCGACATTTCAGTTTTTTTGAAAACTGCGGGGGTTTGGGCAAAATGTGACCCATCGCCGTTTTCAGTAATTGGCATATTTTTTTATAAAAGTCGTATTTGAAAATGAAAATAGGTGCAGAGAGTCAGAATTCGGCTCAAAAATCACGCTCAGGAGTCAAATTTCCGACATTTCAGATATTTTGAAAACTGCAGGGGGGTTTGGGCAAAATATGACCCATCGCAGTTTTCAGTAATTGGCATATTTTGGTATAAAAAGTCGTAATTTCAAAATGAAAATAGGTGCAGAGAGTCAGAATCCGGCTCAAAAATCACGCTCAGGAGTCAAATTTCCGACATTTCAGATATTTTGAAAACTGCAGGGGGGTTTGGGGAAAATATATCCCATCGCAGTTTTCAGTAATTGGCATATTTTTGTTTTAAAAAGTCGTAATTTCAAAATGAAAATAGGTGCAGAGAGTCAGAATTCGGCTCAAAAATCACGCACAGGATCACATTTCCGACATTTCAGATTTTTGAAAACTGCAGGGGGGTTTGGGCAAAATATGACCCATCGCCGTTTTCAGTAATTGGCATATTTTCTTTATAAAAACTCGTAATTTGAAATGAAAATAGGTGCAGAGAGTCAGAATTCGGCTCAAAAATCACGCTCAGGAGTCAATTTCCGACATATTCAGATATTTTGAAAACTGCTGGGGGGTTTGGGCAAAATATGACCCATCGCCGTTTTCAGTAATTGGCATATTTTTGGTATAAAAAATCGTAATTTGAAAATGAAAATAGGTGCAGAGAGTCAGAATTAGGCTCAAAAATCACGCTCAGGAGTCAAATTTCCGACATTTCAGATATTTTGAAAACTGTAGGGGGGTTTGGGCAAAATATGACCCATCGCCGTTTTCAGTAATTGGCATATTTTTGGTATAAAAGTCATAATTGAAAATGAAAATAGGTGCAGAGAGTCAGAATTCGGCTCAAAAATCACGCTCAGGAGTCAATTTCCGATATTTCAGATATTTTGAAAACTGCAGGGGGTTTTGGGCAAAATATGACCCATCGCCGTTTTCAGTAATTGGCATATTTTCGGTATAAAAAGTCGTAATTTGAAATGAAAATAGGTGCAGAGAGTCAGAATTCGGCTCAAAAATCACGCTCAGGTGTCAATTTTCCGAATTTCAGATATTTTGAAACTAGGGGGGTTGTGCAAAATATGACCCATCGCCGTTTTCAGTAATTGGCATATTTTCGGTATAAAAAGTCGTAATTTGAAAATGAAATAGGAGCAGAGAGTCAGAATTCGGCTCAAAAATCACGCTCAGGAGTCAAATTTCCGATATTTCAGATATTTTGAAAACTACAGGGGGGCTTGTGCAAAATATGATCCATCGCCGTTTTCAGTAATTGGCATATTTTTGGTATAAAAAGTCGTAATTTCAAATTGAAAATAGGAGCAGAGAGTCAGAATTCGGCTCAAATCAC
>WNGS01165066.1:6405-51373 GCA_020271785.1 Procambarus virginalis | reverse complement strand
AGAAGTCTTCCCAACGAGTCACTAGGAGTATCTCCTTATGAGATGCTCTACGGACGTAAGTGCCGTACACCTCTCAAGGCTTTCAAGGATTCTCTACGTGATGACACCTTCAGTGAGCATCAGAGTGTGCCCCAGTATCTCCAAAATCTCCGACACATTCTAGAGAGGGTCCATTCCTTTGCCAGCAACAACCTACAGAGAGCCCAGGAGAGGATGAAGACTCGTTACGACCGGCACTGTAAAGTAAGGAAGTTTACACCAGGAGACTTAGCGCTTGCCTATTTCCCTATCCCAGGTTCTCCTTTACAGAACAGGTTCTCAGGACCCTACCGTGTTAAGGAGTGCCGGAACAACTTCAACTACGTTCTCGAGACCCCCGATAGGCGGCGGAAGACCCAGCTGTGCCACATTAATTTACTCAAGCCCTACCATGGGGTTCCTCCCACTGTGTTAACCAATTTCACCTCATTTACAGGTCCATACAGCCACAGTGAGACCTTCCCTGCTTCTCCTTCCGAGAGCACTGACACTGAGCCAGCGCTCTCTAACTCGGAAATCCTTACTAACCTGCAACATCATTTTCAGGACGATAATAGTGCTCCACTAATCAAACTCGTCAGAGAATATCAAGAGTTGTTTCGAGATGACCCCCAAGAGTGTACCGTAACTCGGCATGACATCCAACTGCTACCTGACACCCAGCCGATTCGCCAACCATTCTACCGAATCAGCCCGAGCAAAACGGAAGTCATGCGGGCTGAGGTACAGTATCTCTTGGACCATGGACTGGCTACCCCTGTGAGTCCCCCTGGGCCTCACCATGCATCCTGGTACCCAAACTTCACGGCAAAATCCGTCTGTGTACGGATTATAGGAAGTTGAACCAGGTCACAGTGAAGGAGGCCTACCCAATACCCAGAGTAGACGACATTTTGGATGCCATTGGTAATGCCCGCTACCTGTCTCAGGTAGACCTACTAAAGGGCTACTACCAGGTGAGTTTAACGGAGCGAGCTAAGGTACTGTCCGCCTTTATAACCCCCTTTGGTCTCTACAGGTACCATCGCCTTCCCTTTGGACTCTGCAATGCCCCAGCCACCTTTCAGAGAGCTGTCAACCGCGTCATCCAGGGCTTGGAAACACCTATGCCTATTTGGACGACATAGTAGTAGCATCCAACACCTGGAGCGAACACCTGCTCCAGCTACAACGATTGTTCTACAAGCTCCTGAAAGCCGGCCTCACCATCAATTTGGGCAAGTCCACCTTCGCGAAAGGTAAAGTGCGGTACCTGGGTCATGTTATAGGGAGTGGCAACCTGGCTCCGTTAAACATTCACATTCAAGCAATCCAACAGTATCCACAGCCTACTACCAGGAAGCAGCTCCTGCGCTTCCTTGGTCTTGCTTCCTATTACCGTAGGTTTGTGAAGAATTTTAGCACTGTTGCAACCCCATTAATCACCTTAACCAGTCCCAAGCAACGATATAATTGGACCAGAGAGCAAACCGTTGCATTCGAACAACTCAAATTCCTCCTCTGTTCTAATCCCATTCTCGCCTCACCAGATATCAAGAAGCCTTTCATCCTCCATGTCGACGCCAGTGGTACCGGCATCGGAAGTGTCTTAATGCAGCAGCGAGGCGAGGAGGTTCTACCTGTCAGCTACTACAGTTACAAGTTGAAGCCTCATCAGAAGAACTACAGTACTATAGAGAAGGAACTCCTGTCCATCGTCCTGAGCTTACAACACTTTGCACCATATCTGCACGGTGCTAGGTCCACTACCATCTATTCTGACCACAACCCTCTGAGATTTTTACATCAAGCCCAATTTAATAACCAACGTCTGCTGCGATGGGCTTTATATCTTCAAGGCTTCAACTTAAAGATCTGCTACATCAAGGGGCCTGATAACATCATCGCTGATGCCCTCTCCAGAGTGCATGAGGTAGAGGCAGCTCCACCTCCCACTCTACCTCCAGTGGACGTGATTCACCCGAAACGGCAGGCTTCGGGGGAGAGTTGTGACGATAATCTCTTATCAGAGATTTAGCCTGCTATTTCTGCGAATCACGCCTGTCCTCATCAATCTACAAGATACGTTTTGTAGTGGCTAAACGTATATATTAGCCACACGTACCAGCAACTCCCTCCTTCCCCCACCACTGCTGCACCTGGTCGACGCGCCGAACCCTTCAACGGCCTAACGAGCGACTTGCGACCATCCAGCTTCCTCATTGGCCGCCAACCAACACTCCACTCCGGCTCCTGCCAATCACAAGACCTCACCAGTTATTGTTGGAGTCCCTTGCGTTTCTGCCAGCCAGAATATTGTGTGCTCGCAAGCTGTGAAATCCTAAGTGACTCACTCTGTGTGGTCAAATAGAGGTTCATAGTTAGTGCATATATTCCAGCATTCATATTTTACTTACTTTTGTATATCAATTCTCCTCCCCATTAACGTAATCTATTTTCATGTTTATATTGTTTATTATTTTTGCCAGTAAGCCAAGATTTTGCATTTATTTCAATTTGTGTTTTTATTGTTATTAAAATCCATATTTTTTATTATTGCTTTTAGTCTTTCCAACCTTACCACAGATTACCAAATCACGCAGTCATTCTTTTTTTTTTCTCTTTTTTTTTCCTTTTCTTTTTTTACATATTATATGTGGCCCAGCACTGACACCTGCTAGTTGGAAGACTGCCGACCACCATTTCCAACTCGTTACCGTCACAAGATATTTTGAAAACTGTAAGGGGGTTTGGGCAGAATATGACCCATCGCCGTTTTCAGTAAATGGCATATTTTTATTATAAAAAGTCTTAATTTGAAAATGAAAATAGGTGCAGAGAGTCAGAATTCGGCTCAAAAATCACGCTCAGGAGTCAAATTTCCGACATTTCAGATATTTTGAAAACTGCAGGGGGGTTTGGGCAAAATATGACCCATCGCCGTTTTCAGTAATTGGCATATTTTTGGTATAAAAAGTCGTAATTTGAAAATGAAAATAGGTGCAGAGAGTCAGAATTCGGCTCAAAAATCACGCTCAGGAGTCAAATTTCCGACATTTCAGATATTTTGAAAACTGCAGGGGGTTTGGGCAAAATATGACCCATCGCCGTTTTCAGTAATTGGCATATTTTTGGTATAAAAAGTCGTAATTTGAAAATGAAAATAGGTGCAGAGAGTCAGAATTCGGCTCAAAAATCACGCTCAGGAGTCAAATTTCCGACATTTCAGATATTTTGAAAACTGCAGGGGGGTTTGGGCAAAATATGACCCATCGCCGTTTTCAGTAATTGGCATATTTTTGGTATAAAAAGTCGTAATTTGAAAATGAAAATAGGTGCAGAGAGTCAGAATTCGGCTCAAAAATCACGCTCAGGAGTCAAATTTCCGACATTTCAGATATTTTGAAAACTGCAGGGGGGTTTGGGCAAAATATGACCCATCGCCGTTTTCAGTAATTGGCATATTTTTGGTATAAAAAGTCGTAATTTGAAAATGAAAATAGGTGCAGAGAGTCAGAATTCGGCTCAAAAATCACGCTCAGGAGTCAAATTTCCGACATTTCAGATATTTTGAAAACTGCAGGGGGGTTTGGGCAAAATATGACCCATCGCCGTTTTCAGTAATTGGCATATTTTTGGTATAAAAAGTCGTAATTTGAAAATGAAAATAGGTGCAGAGAGTCAGAATTCGGCTCAAAAATCACGCTCAGGAGTCAAATTTCCGACATTTCAGATATTTTGAAAACTGCAGGGGGGTTTGGGCAAAATATGACCCATCGCCGTTTTCAGTAATTGGCATATTTTTGGTATAAAAAGTCGTAATTTGAAAATGAAAATAGGTGCAGAGAGTCAGAATTCGGCTCAAAAATCACGCTCAGGAGTCAAATTTCCGACATTTCAGATATTTTGAAAACTGCAGGGGGGTTTGGGCAAAATATGACCCATCGCCGTTTTCAGTAATTGGCATATTTTTGGTATAAAAAGTCGTAATTTGAAAATGAAAATAGGTGCAGAGAGTCAGAATTCGGCTCAAAAATCACGCTCAGGAGTCAAATTTCCGACATTTCAGATATTTTGAAAACTGCAGGGGGTTTGGGCAAAATATGACCCATCGCCGTTTTCAGTAATTGGCATATTTTTTATAAAAAGTCGTAATTTGAAAATGAAAATAGGTGCAGAGAGTCAGAATTCGGCTCAAAAATCACGCTCAGGAGTCAAATTTCCGACATTTCAGATATTTTGAAAACTGCAGGGGGGTTTGGGCAAAATATGACCCATCGCCGTTTTCAGTAATTGGCATATTTTTGGTATAAAAAGTCGTAATTTGAAAATGAAAATAGGTGCAGAGAGTCAGAATTCGGCTCAAAAATCACGCTCAGGAGTCAAATTTCCGACATTTCAGATATTTTGAAAACTGCAGGGGGGTTTGGGCAAAATATGACCCATCGCCGTTTTCAGTAATTGGCATATTTTTGGTATAAAAAGTCGTAATTTGAAAATGAAAATAGGTGCAGAGAGTCAGAATTCGGCTCAAAAATCACGCTCAGGAGTCAAATTTCCGACATTTCAGATATTTTGAAAACTGCAGGGGGGTTTGGGCAAAATATGACCCATCGCCGTTTTCAGTAATTGGCATATTTTTGGTATAAAAAGTCGTAATTTGAAAATGAAAATAGGTGCAGAGAGTCAGAATTCGGCTCAAAAATCACGCTCAGGAGTCAAATTTCCGACATTTCAGATATTTTGAAAACTGCAGGGGGGTTTGGGCAAAATATGACCCATCGCCGTTTTCAGTAATTGGCATATTTTTGGTATAAAAAGTCGTAATTTGAAAATGAAAATAGGTGCAGAGAGTCAGAATTCGGCTCAAAAATCACGCTCAGGAGTCAAATTTCCGACATTTCAGATATTTTGAAAACTGCAGGGGGTTTGGGCAAAATATGACCCATCGCCGTTTTCAGTAATTGGCATATTTTTGGTATAAAAAGTCGTAATTTGAAAATGAAAATAGGTGCAGAGAGTCAGAATTCGGCTCAAAAATCACGCTCAGGAGTCAATTTCCGACATTTCAGATATTTTGAAAACTGCAGGGGGGTTTGGGCAAAATATGACCCATCGCCGTTTTCAGTAATTGGCATATTTTTGGTATAAAAAGTCGTAATTTGAAAATGAAAATAGGTGCAGAGAGTCAGAATTCGGCTCAAAAATCACGCTCAGGAGTCAAATTTCCGACATTTCAGATATTTTGAAAACTGCAGGGGGGTTTGGGCAAAATATGACCCATCGCCGTTTTCAGTAATTGGCATATTTTTGGTATAAAAAGTCGTAATTTGAAAATGAAAATAGGTGCAGAGAGTCAGAATTCGGCTCAAAAATCACGCTCAGGAGTCAAATTTCCGACATTTCAGATATTTTGAAAACTGCAGGGGGGTTTGGGCAAAATATGACCCATCGCCGTTTTCAGTAATTGGCATATTTTTGGTATAAAAAGTCGTAATTTGAAAATGAAAATAGGTGCAGAGAGTCAGAATTCGGCTCAAAAATCACGCTCAGGAGTCAAATTTCCGACATTTCAGATATTTTGAAAACTGCAGGGGGGTTTGGGCAAAATATGACCCATCGCCGTTTTCAGTAATTGGCATATTTTTGGTATAAAAAGTCGTAATTTGAAAATGAAAATAGGTGCAGAGAGTCAGAATTCGGCTCAAAAATCACGCTCAGGAGTCAAATTTCCGACATTTCAGATATTTTGAAAACTGCAGGGGGGTTTGGGCAAAATATGACCCATCGCCGTTTTCAGTAATTGGCATATTTTTGGTATAAAAAGTCGTAATTTGAAAATGAAAATAGGTGCAGAGAGTCAGAATTCGGCTCAAAAATCACGCTCAGGAGTCAAATTTCCGACATTTCAGATATTTTGAAAACTGCAGGGGGTTTTGGCAAAATATGACCCATCGCCGTTTTCAGTAATTGGCATATTTTTGGTATAAAAAGTCGTAATTTGAAAATGAAAATAGGTGCAGAGAGTCAGAATTCGGCTCAAAAATCACGCTCAGGAGTCAAATTTCCGACATTTCAGATATTTTGAAAACTGCAGGGGGGTTTGGGCAAAATATGACCCATCGCCGTTTTCAGTAATTGGCATATTTTTGGTATAAAAAGTCGTAATTTGAAAATGAAAATAGGTGCAGAGAGTCAGAATTCGGCTCAAAAATCACGCTCAGGAGTCAAATTTCCGACATTTCAGATATTTTGAAAACTGCAGGGGGGTTTGGGCAAAATATGACCCATCGCCGTTTTCAGTAATTGGCATATTTTTGGTATAAAAAGTCGTAATTTGAAAATGAAAATAGGTGCAGAGAGTCAGAATTCGGCTCAAAAATCACGCTCAGGAGTCAAATTTCCGACATTTCAGATATTTTGAAAACTGCAGGGGGGTTTGGGCAAAATATGACCCATCGCCGTTTTCAGTAATTGGCATATTTTTTTATAAAAAGTCGTAATTTGAAAATGAAAATAGGTGCAGAGAGTCAGAATTCGGCTCAAAAATCACGCTCAGGAGTCAAATTTCCGACATTTCAGATATTTTGAAAACTGCAGGGGGGTTTGGGCAAAATATGACCCATCGCCGTTTTCAGTAATTGGCATATTTTTGGTATAAAAAGTCGTAATTTGAAAATGAAAATAGGTGCAGAGAGTCAGAATTCGGCTCAAAAATCACGCTCAGGAGTCAAATTTCCGACATTTCAGATATTTTGAAAACTGCAGGGGGGTTTGGGCAAAATATGACCCATCGCCGTTTTCAGTAATTGGCATATTTTTGGTATAAAAAGTCGTAATTTGAAAATGAAAATAGGTGCAGAGAGTCAGAATTCGGCTCAAAAATCACGCTCAGGAGTCAAATTTCCGACATTTCAGATATTTTGAAAACTGCAGGGGGGTTTGGGCAAAATATGACCCATCGCCGTTTTCAGTAATTGGCATATTTTTGGTATAAAAAGTCGTAATTTGAAAATGAAAATAGGTGCAGAGAGTCAGAATTCGGCTCAAAAATCACGC
The DNA here is from genome assembly GCA_020271785.1 of Procambarus virginalis. NCBI lineage: Eukaryota > Metazoa > Arthropoda > Malacostraca > Decapoda > Cambaridae > Procambarus > Procambarus virginalis. Next base: position 44,296 of record WNGS01165066.1, on the reverse strand, counting down.
TCAGGAGTCAAATTTCCGACATTTCAGATATTTTGAAAACTGCAGGGGGGTTTGGGCAAAATATGACCCATCGCCGTTTTCAGTAATTGGCATATTTTTGGTATAAAAAGTCGTAATTTGAAAATGAAAATAGGTGCAGAGAGTCAGAATTCGGCTCAAAAATCACGCTCAGGAGTCAAATTTCCGACATTTCAGATATTTTGAAAACTGCAGGGGGGTTTGGGCAAAATATGACCCATCGCCGTTTTCAGTAATTGGCATATTTTTGGTATAAAAGTCGTAATTTGAAAATGAAAATAGGTGCAGAGAGTCAGAATTCGGCTCAAAAATCACGCTCAGGAGTCAAATTTCCGACATTTCAGATATTTTGAAAACTGCAGGGGGGTTTGGGCAAAATATGACCCATCGCCGTTTTCAGTAATTGGCATATTTTTGGTATAAAAGTCGTAATTTGAAAATGAAAATAGGTGCAGAGAGTCAGAATTCGGCTCAAAAATCACGCTCAGGAGTCAAATTTCCGACATTTCAGATATTTTGAAAACTGCAGGGGGGTTTGGGCAAAATATGACCCATCGCCGTTTTCAGTAATTGGCATATTTTTGGTATAAAAAGTCGTAATTTGAAAATGAAAATAGGTGCAGAGAGTCAGAATTCGGCTCAAAAATCACGCTCAGGAGTCAAATTTCCGACATTTCAGATATTTTGAAAACTGCAGGGGGGTTTGGGCAAAATATGACCCATCGCCGTTTTCAGTAATTGGCATATTTTCGGTATAAAAATTCGTAATTTGAAAATGAAAAAATTGGTGCAGAGAGTCAGAATTCGGCTCAAAAATCACGCTCAATGATCAAATTTTCGACATTTCAGATATTTTGAAAACTGCATGGGGGTTTGGGCAAAATATGACCATCGCCGTTTTCAGTAATTGCCATATTTTCGGTATAAAAATTCGTAATTTGAAAATGAAAATAGGTGCAGAGTGTCAGAATTCGGCTCAAAATCACGCTGAGGGGTAAATTTCCGACATTTTTATATTGTAATATATTTATATATATTTTATATATTGTATGTGTCCCCTTGTACGCGAACAGGGGACACAGGTGGAGACTGAGTACCCAAATGAGCCATATGGACGTTAGAAAGAACTTTTTTTTTAGTGTCAGAGTAGTTAACAGGTGGAATGCATTAGGTAGGGATGTGGTGGAGGCTGACTCCATACACAGTTTCAAATGTAGATATGATAGAGCCCAATAGGCTCAGGGAACCTGTACGCCAGTTGATTGACGGTTGAGAGGCGGGACCAAAGAGCCAAAACTCAACCCCCGCAAGCACAAATAGGTGAGTACACACACACACACACACACACACACACACACACCACACACACACACACACACACACACACACAACACAACACACACACACACACACACACACCACCGTGGGAACTAGCACTGCTTGTTAAGGTAAAACATAAATATGAAGAGGAAAATCATTGAGAAAGCAAATGTACCCCACAAAATATACCATATGAATATAATGAATCAGGAATGAAAATAGTACCAGAGGTCCTACACAGCACCCCATCCCCCTCCCCCCCCATCCCCCATCCCCCTCACCCCCCCATCCCCCCCCTCACCCCCCCCCCCATCCCCCTCACAATGCTGAATGCTGGCCAGAGTTCCACTCTACAAACAGCCTCCCATAGACAACACACCAAAAGACAATTAATATGCTCCACAAACCAAAGATAAAATTCCTAATGACTGGCAACTTTAACTGTATATAACTAGACTGGGTTACAAACGCTGCTTGAGGAGGCTATGAGACATGGAGATAAAAGCTGGTGGATGCATTAGGCAGAAACTTCCTACAAACAGCGGGTCGCGGAAAGGACTACAATGAAGGCAAGACCTGACTTTTGATTTCCTCAGAGCAAATGTGGCTTCGAGTGAATGTAATTAGAGCCCCCCAATAGAGGGGAAAATAACCCCTCTCTGACCTCTCCATTCACTACCATGTGAGCCAGCGGAAGGAAAAGTTTATAAAGTTAGCTTAGAGGAAAGTTCATTACGAATTAATTGGAGAATTTCTAAGAAAACTAATTGTGAAAAGAAAATTGGAGAGACGAACATGGCAAAATTTATGGACTTTGTCTCCAGGAACAACCACGAAGCAGAAACCTGAAACGAAATCATCAAATGATTCAATATGCAGTGTCTCAAGGCAAATATACAGTGACTACTCAACACAGTGGACGCAAGATACAGTGACTATTCACCACAGGGGACGCAAGATACAGTGACTATTCACCAGGGACACAAGATACAGTGACTATTCAACACAGNCTACAGCTTTCAGGAAGCATCCGAAAGGAAGTTAACAAGCTGTAGTCTTGGATGAAGGAAACCATCGGCGAACATCTGGCCTAGAACTTGCTTCCTTCGGAGCCTTCTTTGTTAGCTTGGGAAAAGAATATTCCCCAGTGACATTAGTAACGGCTCCTTTCCCACCATTGTATTGAGTATTCATAGCAGATCCGCTAGTTATTATATAATCATTTCTCCCCCCAATAATGTGGGGCACTTAGCACTAACAACAAATCAGGAACACCACGTTACCCCGTTCCGGAGACCCAGAAACGTTCACCTCTAACACTTCACAGGGCCTGCCGCCTGACCACAATATTTGTTGATTTACAGAAATGCGGCAGCGTTCAGGGGCTACCAATACCTTGTGTAAGATGCGGATGATGGCCACGTAGCTGCAAGTGCTCAGCCTCACCAAACTGTACGACGGTATATTCAGCTAGATATGTTTAGCCCCGATACTTTCCCCTCACGCTAAAACTTTCCTCCTGCCAGTCTCTTAACCAAAGCTGAAGCATCACTTTCTGGGGTATTTTTATTTACATTTGATTGGACTGGTGGGATAGAAGACAGACTAACAGAAGTATGGATGGAGAGAGGGGGGAGGGAGGGGAAGAGGATTGAAATGTAATAGAAATATTGTTAGCGTAACATTAACCATATGATACACCACAACTAAATGTTCAAATTATGGATGTGAGGGGATGGTTCACCAGCTCACTTACAATAGTGCCTGTGGGAAGCCAGTACACTTGTTAAGTGCACTTGTTAAGTGTTCGGACTTAAGTTTGGTAACCAGCAACCGAAACATCTAGTGTTTGGGCTTATGTGAGAGCTCCATGCAGTCATCAGCAGTCCAGAAATGTTACCTTGGCCGGGGTAGTATGTCTGTGGACAGATAGAGCCGATAGCATCATCTCATTGTATGGCTTGGAGCGAGACTCAAGATTTGCGCGGGAAACAAGCTAGGCCGCATGCTGCGTGAGCTGTGGGACTCCCGCGCGCTTGCCACTTGAGTCGTCGTCATGGAAACAGCCGCCATTTTAGTAAACATCTTGAGCCGCCATGTTGGTCGGCCATCTTGGAGTTGCCCTAGGGGCCTTGCTACACCGTCGCGGATTGGATGAGAGGGATAGGCCGCTGTATGCCTTCCTCTCATTGGTTATTTCGAGGGGGACGCGGGAATCGCCTGGGTAAGCGTCATTCTGAACATAGCTGCCACTGTGTCAAGACGCTCCTGTACTCAATTCGGCCAAATTGAGTATAGTGCGTCGTGGTAGCTTAACAACTCAGCTGCTTCACCTCCTGCTTCATCTACGACAGCGGTCGTCACAGAATCCGGCCGAAGTCGTCGCTGGGGGGAAAAAACATTGTGAACAGTGAGTGGGTATAGAAGATCTTGTGATCTGGGATCGTGGGGTAATGTGCATACGAGCGGTAACAGACTCGTAGATCCCATACCAGTGATGATTAGACTTGCTAGTGCTCTGTGGCAGTCGATGGGAACGGGGAAATAAGTGTTAGTGCTTTAAGGCAGATTTCCCATGTTTGTTTAAGACGAAATCGTTTTGCGCGTCACCTGGGTACGAACGCTCCATTTCACCGGTGGGTCGAGGGTGCGAAACAAGCCGTGTTGTGCCGGGGAGGGTTCGAGTGCGCACCAATTATACGAAAAATACCACTGAGGTACCAACCAGCCCGCCTACCACCACTGTGAGCCAGCCACCCATAGCGGGGTGCCTGATGTATGGGAATGGTGTGTAAGCCGGCAGTATGCATGAGTAAGTACCTATGTGTGTATTTCTGGTGATTAGTAGTCTCTAAAGCTTGAATTCGAGGTCAAGTGTTCCGTCACATTGTCACGCAGCACCTGTGAGGTGAAGTGAAGTGTGGACGAGGAGATAATCACCCTTGTTGTCATCTTGTCAGTCCAGAGGGACTTACGTCTTGTGTACACAGACGTACAGAGTGTGTGTGTGTGTGGGGGGGGGGTACACACGGGAACAGAGTATACATAGATTAGCCAAAGACTGTCAGGATGTCCATGCAATAATTATATTATTCCATTGTGGTAATTAAATCATTCTTGATCGTCCGTGGGACGGAGTGATATCATTTCCATGTGTAGTCTTGCAGGTGTGGAATTTCAACACTGAGCGCTCAGGTATGTGGTAACGTCAGTGATTCCTGGCAATGATTATTGTGGAGTGTGCCACAGTGTGGTTTTAATTTCTTGTATTGTTCCCAGGGCCGTGACAAGTGTGATTTATATATAGTATATATATTGTGGTTGCAGTATTAACGTAATTTTGGTAGAATTTGGTGAGTGACGAGGCTGTCGGGAGTGACAGCCCTCGCTCTGTCGAGTAACGTAACTCGGGAGTGTTTATCGGCATGCGTGATCGATAAATCACTCACCCATGTGATTTAAGGAGTGCGAGATCTCCTTAGTGTTCCCAATAACGTTTGATAGCTGTAGGCTACATGTGTCAGCAGTAATTGTATATATATATATATATATATATCGTAGTGTCACGGTGCCCAGTGTTATTGTGTTATTTACTGTGTGTTGATTGCAAATTTGGGACCTATGTTCTAGGGGTTATTGAGAGCACTGGGGTCATTTGCCACAGTAAATAAGTAAGTGTTGAGCAGTATTCTAATACTTGGAAATTAGAGTACTTGCCGTGTGTGTTGTTGCAAAGGGGTTGTCATTGTTAGTGATTGTTGCTAGAGTTGAGCAATCACCGTGGGTGACTGCAGTTCAGTAAAGCCATTGTGGGGCAGTGTTCTAGAGGGTTCATGTCCTGTATGTTATTTTACTAGGTTCTGCAGTATTGTCATTGCAACCAGATTGTAATGTAAATCACTGTGATTTGTTAGTGTGATTTGTCATTGTCGTGGGTGAACTCGGCTGTAGACGAGTACTTGGGTATACATATATTCTCCTGTTTATCTGGTAGGACATCGAAGTCCAGTATTCAGTGAGGTGATTGCGAGGCAATTAATATAACGTAACCGAGGGAACGCCCATTGCTTAAGAGAATTTGTTCTTTGACAATTTGAGTAACGTAGAATACGTTTGGGTTAATTTACTTTCCTGCAAGCAGCTACGGTAGTCTCAAGGAGCCTAGCCATCAGCCAGATAAGAATTAGAGTATTGTCTGTCGTAATTAACGGTCAGTGGGCCGGGTAATTGACGTGTTTCAGGAAGTCAAAGTAATTAATCTCGATCCTTGTTTGATCGACTCACACGAAGGCTCCATTGTTCCATTAACGTAACGTCGTTATTTATGTCCGGAAGTACCGGCACTTGATTGACTCGTGGGAAGAGTAACGTCATTTTAGAATAACGTAAACGTGGTGCCTAATTACTGTTATTAGCCACCTGAATTGGTCTGAGTATGGAAGGCTCAGACGGAATTCATACCTTAATGTAAATTGCTGAGCCAGTGTGAAAGGTTGCGTATTTAACTGTTTAATTATTGATCTTGAGGATAGTAATTAATTACTCTAAAGGTAATCACGAGTGATTACCGTTCTCTTAGCACTTTGGACATTGTAAATCAGAGTTTACCATCGCTGAGTGATTAGTAACCGATTAACGTAAATTAACGTAACTAGTAAAGAGATTAATCAGCTGTCTAGTAGTACAGGGATTAATGGGATTTTCTCACTGAATGCTCGACGGGTAGAGTGTTGTGTAATTTCCGCGTTACTAGTGACAGTTGTAAAAGAAGGTTATTATAATAACGTAAATGTTATTGTGTTATTAACGTAAATCAATTGTTATTGATTGTTGATCGTCCGTGGGACGAAGTGTTAACGTAAAGATTAATTTGAGGAAGGGTGCTGGAGCTGCCAGTGAACCCATTAGTTATTGTTGTCATTGAAAGACTACTGATTTGATTGCATTGCAACCGCTATTGCAGGTGTAGACTGCACTGAGGCGTAGAACAGTTAGGAGGTTACTGGAGACGTGTTTCAGAATCCACTGTGTCATTTGTTGTAATTGTGATTATAGATCTGTTAGTTCTTGCTTGCTTGTTGATTCCTCTGTGGTCACGCTTATGTTCGAGTTAGTTCATTATGCAGTCCGAGGGGCTGGTGTCTAGCTGTCATTGATAGTGTCACAGGAAGGATTTAGAGTAACGTCATTGACATTCTTTTGTTTTGTTGTAGTAGTTAGTACTTTATTGAATAAACTAAGTTGTTATGTTAACACTGTCTTTTCGTTACAACCCCACACATTATTATTGTTATGCAAATGTTCTTCACACTCGACTATTGAGACTTATTCTGAGCTTTGGATCAAATATACGGCACCACACAACAATAAATTATTGTTGTGAGAGCCCAGGACCTACTCGTTAGATTCGCTTCGGCGATTTACGAAGGTCGACGACCCAAGTGGAGGGGATTTCAATTTCATTGGGGTCTCGGCGTTTGCTCGCGCCTAGTCAATTGTTCGTACAGGGTCCCAAAGTGAGGAATGAGCTGCTTACTACACTGGTGTGTTAGCTAAGCAAGTCCTTCCTCAGGCGACCTAGTTGAATATCACGACAGGAATAAAGGTTAAAGAATAAGAAAATTCTTAGAAATTTTCCGAGCTCAATTCCTTATACCAATTTTATTTATTCCAACTTAGGTAAGTCACTTAAGACAGAATCAAAACTCTCACAATGGGCCCAAAGATTTTTCTCCACTCTGAAGTGGTTAACACATTTAGTGCTTTAGACTACACCGATAAGAAGATAACCGCTTCAAGGTATAGTGTGTACCTACTAAAATTATTAAGACGTGTTCCCTTCACCTATTGTACTTAAGCGGGAATATGTTTCCCACTACATAATAATCTGCCCGAAACGCATTGCGTAATAGTGGCTTTAGGCATTGTACGTACTAGCTCTATCTATAAATTGATCCACTAATGCAACATCACTATGTATGTACATTACCTGAATAAACATTTATTTATTTATTTATTAATGACCAACTGCGATTCGAGAGAAGGTTTTCAAAGTAATTTTAATCCCTCCATACCTGCAGTGCCGTTGTACGAGACCAATTTCATGGGTCTGGTTGACCATACCTGCAGTGCCGTTGTACGAGACCAATTTCATGGGTCTGGTTGACCATACCTGCAGTGTCGTTGTACTGATTCACCCTCGTACATACCTGAAATTTACATTAAACATATCAAAATACTAAATTGAACATCTTCATGAAAAGTTTGAGAAACATCCCGCAAGACAATCTATCAGGTCAGATTGGTTGATCTATAAAGCTGACTTACCACAGAATGGCAAAACCCAACCTCAGACTTGTCTCATCCACAGCTCGTTCTCAACACAATGACCAAGTGGTCGTTAACCCGACAGCCAAACATGAACGTTCTCAACACAATGACCAAGTGGTCGTTAACCCGACAGCCAAACATGAACGTTCTCATCACAATGACCAAGTGGTCGTTAACCCGACAGCCAAACATGAACGTTCTCATCACAATGACCAAGTGGTCGTTAACCCGACAGCCAAACATGAACGTTCTCAACACAATGACCAAGTGGTCGTTAACCCGACAGCCAAACATGAACGTTCTCATCACAATGACCAAGTGGTCGTTAACCCGACAGCCAAACATGAACGTTCTCAACACAATGACCAAGTGGTCGTTAACCCGACAGCCAAACATGAACGTTCTCATCACAATGACCAAGTGGTCGTTAACCCGACAGCCAAACATGAACGTTCTCAACACAATGACCAAGTGGTCGTTAACCCGACAGCCAAACATGAACGTTCTCATCACAATGACCAAGTGGTCGTTAACCCGACAGCCAAACATGAACGTTCTCAACACAATGACCAAGTGGTCGTTAACCTGACAGCCAAACATGAACGTGAAGAACGCTTCACACTTAACTTGTCCTCAGTCTATGCTCGTCCGTACACTGACCCACAACGGTTCATATATTTTAACACTATTTAAAATCGTTTTTGATATGACCTATTATATATTAATATATATCAGGTGAGGAAGACAGGTTGAAATACACTCGGGTGCTATTGTTTTCTTCAACATGAACCTATACACAATTTACATACCCATTAATATTTACTTATATTGGACACAATATAGTACTTGGTTACACAGGAGGTTAATGTTAATTAAGGCGTCTCTGGGGTTGGCGGCAGCGTGGACGACACTGACTCAGGATGGCTAGTTTCACTCACATAGGATGGGCGGGGGGGGGGGGAGGATGTGACGCTTGCTAAAGTCTTTGGTCCGTATTTTAAAGATTGAAATCTGATAGTTCACAAGAAACACTTTATAACTGCCAGAATTTAACTATAATAATTTTGTAAACATTTTTCCACCTGCGTTTGGTCGAACGGTCAATTTCACGATAAGGTTGACACTCAAGTTGCTGATGTGGAATAGATAATCACATAGTAGTCGTTTTAGAATTTAATTTTCTTTTAATAAGTTTCATAAAAGTCTTAAGTTAGATCAAAAGTCTACCTAGACAAGGTATATTACTCAATATCATTATCTTAAATGGGTAAACCAGAGCTAACTGATTTATTTTAAATAAAGCTTTAACATCTTGTAACTATGCTTATTTAGACAGTCAACAATAAAGACTATTCTACCAACAGAATACCCTGTGATAAAATAACTAATCATCTAGAGTAACTTGCCTGTAAGTCTGGCGCAGGTAACCTCATGCACAGGACTGTCCAGGTGACTAATTTAGTAAAACCAATGAGGCGGGCGGTGAGCAGCACCTCTCCCCACGCCGGCCCGCGCCACACTGCCCGCCGCGCCTCTTGACTAGCTTGGCCTGTTTGTGTGCAGTGTACTGTGAGTCATTGTGAGATGAGGTGCCTCAGTGACAAATAATTCACAAGTAAAGTCATTGCGAGTAGTTTGACGAGTATTGTGTTGGCATTTTTGTTGTAGAAGTATGTGATGGTGGATTTTGTGTGGTTCGACTGTATTCGCCAGTCGCACTTCCATGTAATGTGTTATTTCCCATTGTGTGGTTGACTCATCAAGTTTGACATTAGCGTAGCCTAGCGCGATATATTTTTGGTTGTATATGGTCGGGTATGTCGTTTATGTAGTGTTCAGTGTGTTGGTGCAAGACCGGAGCCTTATGGGACCCATGAGTGAAGAGGGAAGTAGTCCGAGTGGAGGCTCGGAAAGCAAATCCTCATCTGTCGGTCGTCCAAGTAATTGCAGAGTAGTTTCTAAGTGTTCAAGGGCAGGTCAAATTTGTTACTCATCTTGTATTAAAGTCCCTCGTGCCATACCGTGTCGAAGGCCTTCTCGATATCTTTGGTCACTAGTGCTGTCTTGCTGCGTTCTTTCTGCTTGATTAGTATGTAGTTCAGCACTGTTAAGAGCGTCATGTGTCGACCTGTGGGACCTGAAGCCGGACTGTCTTTCAGTTAGGTCATTGTCTTCAAGATGTTGTCTAAGACTGAGGTTTACTGGATGCTCGAAAACCTTCCCGAGCGTTTCAAGTAGGTCGGTATTTTTGGGGGGATCATTATGTGATTTTCTGGTTTTGGGATGATAATAGTAGTTGCTTTTTAAGAGTAGTGAAAATTATCTGGATCAAGGGAGTCATTGTAGAGAGCAGTCAGGCCGTTGATAAGCGTCATAGGGAAGCGTGTAACGAGTTCATGCCCTATTCCCGAGGCCCCCGGGGCTCTGTTGAGGGGTGCTCAGTAGCATCATCTTGACCTCTCCTGGTGTCAGCGGTGTCGTAAAGAACTGTTTCAGTCAAGGAGCTTTGTATAAATTTGACGGTATGGCGTTTTCTGGTCTTCATGTAAGGTAATCCATGTTGTTAACCTATATGTTCTGAAGTGCTGTTGGCTGTGTGGGTAAAAGATTGTCTGCCAGTGTTGCCGGAAAACTTATATGACCTCTGCCGGGTCCGTGATGTTTCTGTCGTTGTAAGTGGTGTGTTTGAAAGCGGTGTAGTTGTTTCCACAGTTTTGTTTTTAATGAAGTTCCAAAATTCTTGAGGGTTTGTATTTCTGTGCTGCTCTGCTAATTTACCTAGACGAGTCCAGTGCTTGGCGTCATCATCGACCAGGCTATTGTGTACATATTTGCATAGTATAGTGAGGCTCTAGAGTACTTGACCGTATCTGTGCTGGTTTTGTAGGAATCTGTTTTGGTAGTGTGTGATACGTCTTCCAGGTCACATGGAAGGGGTAAAAAGAGTCTCTTCGTCTGTGGGTGATGAGAGGTGTTTGTGATTGATACCTAACTACACCTCATACAATACAATTTCCTCGGGTGTTTTGCCATCATATGTGAATGTTCGGCCTGTCCCTTGCACACTGTGAATACTGCCCAGTCAACTTTGTTGTATGCAAAACGTGGGAAACCCTGTATGAAATTTTTTTTGAGATATGGAGTGTGGCAGGAATGTGATCCGAGCCTATGAAAGGGCCGAATGAATGACACGGAGGCTTTGTGGGCCCAATATGCAGCGAAGGAGGGACCTGCACTTAGATATACATTCACAACATGGAACTCTTACCTAAAAAATGTACCATATTAAACTAGAAAAGGAACAAAGATACGTAACGAGACTCGTTCCTGAGTTGAAGGGCGTAAAATACGAGGAAAGAATGTGAGAACTCGTCCATACCACACTCGAGTAAAGGAGAGATAAGGGAATATGATAATATATAAGGTTCCAAGGGACATTGACAAGGTAGACTAAGCAGTATTCTTCAAAGTTAGGAACAGCAAAACGAGGGTTCATAGATATAAACTTGAGGCAAATGTGTCGCAGGGACGTCAGAGAGATCATTTTCAGTGTTAGGGCTGTCAATAAGTTGTCGATTTACTGGTAAGATGTATAAGGCGTTGAAGCAAATTCGTTTCAAAGTTTTAAATGTAAATGGTAAGAGCGTGATAAATTAGACATTGAAATAACCTAAGAATGTTTGGAAAGTGGGGCTACGAGCCTCCCCTAGGGAGAGGTGTATATGTAGTTGATATGATAGAGGAAAAAATAGGTCTTGAATCGGTAAATTAGACAACCTAAAATTAAAAAGGCTGAGTCCAAGAGCAAATAGTTCGATCCCACAGCCACACAGTAAATACATACACACAGGACGCTGAACACCATAACCGGTTGCTGTACCTGGTCCCTGGCCTAGACCCTAACATAACAGTTACAGAAGACGTTATGGAGCTTCCATGCTACTAGGTGGGTGTGGTAGTGGGTTTAATGTCCAGTAGTGAAGTATGTGCTTTTAATACATACTCACACTTGCTCATACTTCACATTAATAGAAATAAACTCTATTAATATTGTTGTTGTTGAGTTAGGGGCGACGACGATCGTGGGATCGGATGCGCCCCGGCGTACCCGGTAAGGGTGAAACGCGAAGCCAGGAAAGGCGAAACGCCAAACCAAAACGCAAAACGAGAGACGCCAAGCACTAGAAACTAAGACGCCACACGGCAAGGAAACACACAAAGGGAGAGGCACAAGCACAAAATAAAACAGGGAAAACAAGCAGCCAGAGAGGCACACAGCATTTCATGGAGCAAATACACAGGAAATCAGGGTACATACTTGCCCGGGAACCGGGCCCGCGGGAACCGTACATTGAATGCTTCCCAGAGCACCCACTGCCAAGGGTCCCGTCCACCCACAGGGGACTCCATAACATCCGGAACCGGGGCAACAAACACCCGCAAACAGGGGACCCAAATGGTAGTACCCACGAGGCGAGTAGTCGCCACCCGGCTCGACAGCAAGGGAACCTGCCCACCACGAAAGTTCTCTGGCCAGTCAGACAGCTGTAACCCGGCAATCTCCGTCCAGTGACCCGGCGGCATCACAGACGCCAGCAACACGACTTCCAGGACCCCAACACGCATCCTCACAGGAGCGAACGGGCCACAGGGCACCACCACAGGGGCACCCGTGGCCCCGGGCACACCACCAGACGACAGCAGGGAATCCGGACGGCGCGAATCCCTCCGTAACGTCACTACCAGGCCACACCCAGCACCAGAGTCCACATCATCCCTGGCAGCAGAAGCCACCACCCCCCACCGCAGAGAGTCCCCTGGCAGAGAAAGAACCGAAGGCATGTCCGAGACACAGGCACCAGCACCGGCAGGCACATGGACCTCCGCCACCACTAGCTGTGGAGACAAGGACGTATCCGTATCGACACCGGCAACACCCGAAGACTCACAGTCACTAAAGTCACCAACATCGGCCCAGGCAGAAGACGAACGCTGGGAACGTTTGGGCACCGGCCGGATATCGTCAGGGCCGGAAGCGGACCCAGAAACACGGGCACCACGAGCCGGACGAACCGACGCCCGAGACAGAACGGCAGCAGCCTCCACCACAGGGGGAACCGGGACACACACCGCAGGAGGCTCCGCAGCCACCCCAGCACCCAGCACATCCGGGACCCGAGACACGGACACAGGGCCAGGCGCAGCATCCGAAGACGAGGGAGAAGACGGCAACGCCACACAGGGAGCACCAGGAAGGCCCACGGGAGCAGCAAGGACAGGGACAGGATCAGGCAGACCAACCGACGGTACCGCAATACCCGGAGGAGGGCCGGCAACAACCGGAGGAACGTCAGGCGTCGCAGGGGGAGCTGCAGTAGCGAACGGGACGCGCACCTCCACAACATCTCCAGAGGCAGCCTCCAGCGGGAGCGGCGGGAAATCCTCTTCTCGGAACAGGTTGACAGGAGTAGCTGGGGTAGCAGAGCACCCTGCAGCCTGATGCCCCAACAGGCCACACCGGAAACAGGTACGAGGCTGCCGGGCATAATACACCCGGACGTAGTATCCCATAAGCCGGACAGAAGAAGGTATATCCGACCGCAGGCGCATTCCTAACGTGCGAATGTTCGTCTGTCTTCCAGCATACCGGCCCAAGGAGAGCGTGTTCACCGGCACGCTGACAACAGTACCAAACCCCCCGAAGTAACACCGTAGGAGGTCGTCAGGAAACTCCAGGGGCGCACCATGGATGCTGACATAAGTCAGGGCACCACTACGATCCGAGATCGCCACAGAGCCGGCATCACCCGGCAACGACAACGTACGCCCCTCGTACCGAAAGAGAAAGTCATGGTACTCCTCCTCCCCCACGAACTTGAGAACAACCCGGTGGGCAGTAACAAGCTCAATACCAAAGACAGCCTCCACCGGGACACGAAGCATGTCACACATAACCAGCTGCACGTCTGAGTATCCAGCCCGACTAGTGAACTCCAAGCCCACGGAATTCACACGCACAACGGCGAGAAGGCCTCCCATGTCAAACTTGCCACGTCAACACGCAGCCGAGCAGCAACACAAACTGGGGGGGGGGGGGCAGAGACGCCCACACCACCTACCGACCAAAATGGCAAACCTCTATTATAATATTGTTGACTTTACTTGTGAATTATTTGTATGTGAGGCGGCCTCATGTCAGGAATAACGTCACAGGTAGTTGTGTGGGGAAAATTCATGTTACTGCCTGTTGTTCCTCGGACTAGGAAGAATTTGGCAATGAATAAATCATGATAATGATTAAATCTATAAGTTAGTAATTTTAGTACTACTTTGGTTAATTCAAAGGTTGTATAAATACAAGGATGTATAAAACTGTTGGTTATTTCCAACATAACTCCGGGGAGAGAAAACTCGGGTCGTAGTTCAGGTATTAGTACTAACGTACACCTGTTTCTCTATCCTGAAGTTATATTCATGGGTTAGTAGGTTAGTACGTACCTAACGAATGTCCCGAATCTGTGGTAGATGACTAAGTCAACATGGGGACGTAAATAAACATTGAAAATTATTGAATAATTCCTTTGTAAGATACAGAAGGATATTAACAAAAATAATTATGAATAGTTGGATCATTTAAGATTAAGGAGACCTCATCAATACAGTGAGGCTACTGTCCAAGGTCACTATGACTCGTAACTAATTACTGGACTTCAACTCATCACTGCATCAGCATGGTCACCTCAAGTTTAAATGATAAGTTATCTACTCTTGAATAGAATCAAAATATTGTTTAAGTTTCTGTTTGCAGTTCTGAGCAGCGGCACTTGATGGTCTTGTGCTCGGTTGAGTAGAATCATCGTTCTCTGAAACTTGGGTTACAGGTATATTTGTAGAACACTCGTGTTCTGCTAACTCTAAAGGTACTAATTTCTCTAGTGTTTTCAAGGTAGTAGTGCCTCGACACTGAACTTTAACAATTCGTAATACACCATGGCGGTCAGGATGGATGTCAACAATTTTACCTATAGGCCAATCTGACCTGGGTCCATCACTGTCTACTAGGACAAGATCACCTGGTTTAAGTTGAACTTTATTGTATGGGCTTGCAGCTCCATAATGATATTCTCTTAAAGCAGTTAAATATTCACGTGTCCAGACCTCATTCCACTTCTCTATTACTCTTGAAAGGTGTCTATAACTCTCCACCAAGTCACTTGCTTTGACACACGAAGGGTCAGCTGGATCCTCGTCTCCTAGAGATATTAGAGGGCTCAGAAGACCACCATGAATCAAATGAGAGGGGCTTAGGGGTTCTCTTTGAGAGAAATCTTCTGTTAAATAGGTTAGAGGTCTGTTGTTGACTCATGCTTCAATTTCCACGACAAGGGTCTGTAACTCGGTGAGATTAATTTTCTGCCTGTGTAAGGTTTTTCTTAGGCATTTCTTAACAGTTCCCACCATTCTTTCGTAAAAACCGCCATGCCATGGTGCTCTTGGAGGAATAAATTTCCAATAGCATTGTCTCTGTTTGAGCACAGAGTGTACTTCTGGATGGTTCCATATTTCTTGTAAGCAAGCTTCTCCTGCCACGAAGTTAGATCCATTATCCGAGATCATTAATTTTGGGCAAGATCTTCGTGCAGCAAATCTGCGAAAGGCTTGCAGAAAGGCTTCTGCACTCATGTCAGAAGTGACTTCTAAATGTACTCCGCGTGTGGTAGCACACGTGAAAAGGCAAATGTAGGCTTTCACTGGAATCTTGTCCGGTGTGCCTGTTAAAATTAGTGCTCCTGTATAGTCGACACCTGTGGTTTCAAAGGGACGAAGGTGAACGACTCGCTCCTTAGGTAGGGGCGGTGGACCTGGATAAGGACACACTCGAGCATCATATCTCTTGCAGATTACACAAGACTTGATTAAAGATTTAACAGTTTGGCGACCTTGGGGAAGCCAAAAACGTTGTCTGATTTCAGTAAGAGTATCTAATACTCCACCATGCAATGTATTATGCTCATGGTAATGTAAAACTATGAGTTTAGTAATGATGTGGTGACGTGGAAGAAGTATAGGATTCTTCGTATCTAAATTTATTTCTGCATGAAGCAGACGTCCGCCGCATCTCAAAATGTTATAATTGTCTGAGTCAAGCCAGATGCCCAGAGACTTACTCAACCTTTCTGGGAGATGTTCATATTCCTTCCCATAAGTCTCTTGTTGAGCTTGTTTGACCCAATATTTGATGGAACTAGGAAATCGATACTTGATCCCCATCTTGTTGATGAAATCAAATACCATTTCTGTAACTCTTAGTAATTTGCTTAAACTGGAATAGCGATGAGGATTGATAGCTAAAATTCGAGGGGGTTCTGGATCCACAACAGGGGTAGTGATATTGGTCACAATGACTTGCGGCTTCTGTTGGGGCCACTGACCACTAACTAGCCATTGGGGTCCATTAAACCACATCTCGGTTTTAACTAATTGCTTTAAAGTCAAACCTCTGGATAAATAGTCAGCTGGATTGTCCTTGGTTGGGACATGTCTTAATTTATAACCAGCAGACAATTCACGAATTTCCCTTACTCGATTGCTGACATAGGGAGTTTTGTTGTTGTCATTTTTTACCCACTGCAATACTGCTTCATTGTCCGACCACACTACTATTTCACCAAGGTGAACATTACTGAGGGTTTTGATCAGGCAATGGGCAAGTCTTACACCTACTAATAAGGCAGTTAATTCCATTTGGGGTAGTGACCTCCTTTTAATCGGGGCTACCCTTGCCTTAGATGTAAGCAAAAATGATTGTTGAGTATTAACTAGATAGGCTACTGAGCCATACGCTTTGCCTGAAGCATCGCAGAATACATGTAAATTTGTGGGTGAATTTAGTCCTAAGGTATTTCGAGGAAACTGTAGAATACTAAGTTTGTTGTAATCAGGAATCAACTGCTGCCATTTTTCTTGGAGATCCTCCGGCAACGTTTCATCCCACCTCAAATTCCTTTGCCAGCACTCCTGCATAAGGAGTTTACCCTTAATTAGTATAGGACTGAGTAGGCCTAAAGGGTCAAATGGCTTGCTGACATGGGAGAGTAGTTTTCTCATGGTTAGAGGTGATTGTTTGATCTCCACTGACTTGATATTCAATTTGTCTGTGGAAGTATTCCACTCCATACCTAAGACTTTCAATTTATGAGGTACCTTATAATCTGGGAATTCTTCCTCGATTATTTGGTTGAGTTGTTTATTATTGGAGGCCCACGACTGTAGGGGCATGTTAGCTCCCAAAAGTTCACGATTAGCCTCATGGTAGATTTCCACTAGTTTATTCTCATCATTAGTGGTACCTTGAAAATTGTCAACATATAAATTGTTGCTAATCTCAGTCTTGTAGGGGCTATTAGACTTCTTGAGATGTGTATCCAGAGTAGCCTGGAGTAAAAATGGTGAAGATGTCGCTCCGAACAGTACTGAGGCAAATCTATAAGTAATGATTTCACTATTAGGATCCTGTGGATCTTTCACCCATAGAAATTTAGTAAAATTACGATCCGTCTCTTGTAAGCCTACTCTTAAAAAGGCCTTACTAATGTCGGCCGTATAGGCAAAAACACCAGAGCGAAATCGTAATAAGACATCTTGTAGTCTTTGGGTTAGGCTAGGTCCAGTTTGTAGACAATCATTTAGTGACACGCTGTCTGCCTTTAATTTGGCACTACAATTAAATACAATCCTGATTGGTGTTGTAACTGAATCTTTCAGGACAGCATGATGTGGCAAATAATGGCCTGTCTTATGGTTGTCTTCTTCAACAACTTCTATAAATTTGTTAGCAAGTTGTTGCTGTATTAAAGCATGATACAGTTGCAATTTATCTGGTTGCTTCCGTAGCCTAGCTAATTGAGAATTTAATTGGGTTGAGGCCATGAAATAATTTACTGGAAGCTGTGGGTGGTTCAGCTTCCATGGGAGTCTCACCCAATATTGATTATCTTGGAAAATCACAGTATCAAGATATTGTTGATACGTCCATGTGTCATCTGGACTGGGTTGATCAGGGACTATGCCTAAGGTGTCCAAATCCCATAATTTATGAACAGGGGGATTGGACTCATCATCCTCGGTTTCGTCTCTGACATGTAGTGGTGACTGCTCTAGGCCTAGTCATGCAACTATTGAATTAGTTGGTTGATTACTAGTAGATTTAGAATGTTGTTGGATCAACACCGGTCCTGTGAGTAGTTTACCCCCAGCTGACAGCAACAAGTTTACACCTCGTTGCCTGGTGCATCCAGTAATAAATCTATAATAAAAGTCAGCTCCAATAAGAATACCTACATCGTTGAGACAGTCTGTATTTATTTTATGATCTGCTAGCCTAATACCGCTGCGTTTAAGAAATTTGACTGTTTGAGCAAGACCTGTAACATGTAAATCTGAGGGGATCTTGTCAACGACTATGGCTTGAATTGGGCTGGTGCAGCCTCCTAAACGTACCAAGACTTTAACAACCTGGTAGTCACGAGGGCCACTGTTGGTTAGGAATCCAGAGATATTCAAATTCACTCGAGCAATTGGCTTCAGTTTCAACTGATCAACTAGCTGTTGAGAAATAAAGGTTTTCTGCGAACCTTGGTCAAAGAGACCACGAGTGGAAATCCTAGATCCCTTATTGATTAATTTTAATTGAGCTGTTGGTAACGTAGTTGTGTTAGTCGACTCTGTTGCAAGTACACTTATGTCTTGATGCACTTTGCAATACTGTACAGAAGTAGAATTTGTAGTCTTCTTATGAGGATTGGTTGATCTTGATTGATCACTACCACACAAGGAATAATGGTGTCTACCCTTGTGGCACTTGTTGCACATACGTAAGGAGACAGTACAGCTATTGGGGTCATGAGGACCCGTGCACCTTGTGCATCTGTGTAATTCTTGCAAACGATGAATTCGGGTGTTATGGTCTGGATAAGTACTACACTTATAAGTAAGATGTTCATTATTGCAGAACAAACACTTCTTCACTGTAGGAGAAGTCGTAGGAGTGGTGCTCACTACGGGGTTTATAGGGTTCACTGTGTATGTACCTACATTTCCAGATTTCCATTTCGGAGATGATTTATTGAGATCTGGTTTTACTACAGTAGTTGCAGTACGTTGGGGTTTATGATGAGAGTTAGTAGAGAAGTTTGAAACACTCTTCCCATCTTGGTTGGCTCTTTGTCTTTCGACTAGGGTATGTAAACCTTCTGTAATTTCATTCATGGACAGAGAGGTTTTATTGTACATAGTACACAATTTATCTAAAGTCTCTCTCGGTAATTTGCGCCTTACAACTACTTTTGTCATCCATTCAGCAGTCTGAATTTGGACTTTAAGGCTTAAGGCCTTGAGTAAAGACTCTAGCTCTAGTCTGAAAGTTTGGAGAGAATCTGTAGAATTATTAGCAGATGGTAAATCCAGCAATTTTTGAACTAAGATAGTAACAGTTCTTTCCTTGTTATCGTAGTTGCTCTTAAGCAATTGAACAGCTAGGTCGTAACCATCACTGGTCAGTGTTATGTTAGATATTACCTTCAAGGCTTCATTTCGTAACAAGCCTTGTAAATAAGTGAACTTAGTTGTTTGAGGGATGTTAGTTTTAGAGTCTACTGCATCCACGAATTTACTCCAGAAATCATCCCAACTCTCATTCTCGTTACCAGAGAATGTGGGTATATTGATCTGAGGTAATTTGACATCAGGATCTGGATGTGCAGTAGAGGCTGTTATTAATTTGTTTTTAGCAATTTGCCTTTTGAAGGGTTGAAGTTTAGCCTGTACATCATCTTCGTACTGGGCTAAATCATTTACAATGTCCTCAAGTTCAGTTTCACCTATTGAGGTTTGGTAAAGTTCTGTCAAGTACAGATTCATATGCTGTTTAATATGCTCGAATTTGCTTTCAGCAACTTGAAGTAAGTCTTCTAATTCAATGTAGTCAACAGGTGACTGTTGTGACAGATTTTGACACTTGGTAATCTGTCGGGTCAAGTGACCTTTCAGACCGGTAAGGGTCCTTTTCATTTTGTCAGCCGTTTCCATCTTGCTGGGTAAGGACTGGTCTGATTGTAAATAGTTGTTACTGATGTAACTGGGATATTGGCTCATTCAATGGAGCTCAATACTAATATAATAGCCTAATGTATTGAATAGACTATAATACCTCGTTTAGAGGTTAATTTGCCTACCTAACAATAGATAGCTAATATTTTTGAGTAGTATTCGAATGCCACTATTGGATTTCGTCCGGTTAGCTCATCAATTATCACCATTCGATCCAACAGTGAACATTCGGCAGTACTCAAAAAATAATAATACACGAAATAATATGTTAAAAGCACAAAAGAATTTTGGTAATCCCACCCCAAATCAGGGTCAGCACAATCTAAATAATATGTATGTACACCAGTACTGTCTAGTACAGTACTCGTTAATAATTCCTACCTAGGAATGACTAAATGATTTAGGCTGCATTTGTAAAACACTAGTACAATTACAGTCTAAATATCCTACCTCATCAAAGGTTGGCATAAATGCAATGGTGCAGTAATATAGATATATGGTGCTATGTTTTTGGGATTTTTTGTTTGGATATATATGTTTGTGCTTAGAAACACAAGTGAAAATTTATAAATGTATAACACTAAGGTTACTTTATGCATAAGTATTAATAGAAATGTTGATAATAATAAATGAGTTTAAGGCTATAATATGGGCAGTCTGCTGACAGCCGTAAATAATGAAATATATTGGTAAATAGCCTAATAATGTTAACACACTAGTTGGTGTTAGTAAATAGTTAATTATATGGGGCCAGTAATTTGGGTGAATATACTGGACCATAAGTGATTAATGGTACATCCGGTTCGGTGGACCAAAATTTTGTATAATCTATCCGTTCGAAGGACCAAAATTTTGTGGGGAAAACCTGACTCCAATAACTAATAACTTGTTTAAGGCTCTGAGACCCAGTAACTAATAATTAAATAAATGTAAATATATATACTTCGATAGCTATGAAGGACCACCACTTTTTGAGAAAAAGTGGAAAACAAAGAGACAATGGAAAAAACTGATCTTAGGAACTAGTGTCCTATGGATCTTGGTAAAACTGTAATGATTATATGAATGGAGTCAAATTAACTACACAAAATTGGGGGGTTACATGCTAAAAGATTAATACATCCCTAGCATTATTCTGGTGCTGGTTCTTCACCAGAGTAAATTAAATGTGTGAGTAAAAATATAGAATATAATATTGATGGAGGTAAATGCACCTCAATATACTACTGAAATGTTGAGCAACATCAGTAAATCAAAGGGTTAGTATCATTGATCTCTTTAGGAGATCACTACTGTAACTATGGAGTTGTTGCTACTGATGAAAATGGACAGCTTAGCTGTGAATCTAGAAGTAATCAGTTGCTACACTCCACCGACGACGTGTTGCATAGGGTAAATTGTTGCACAGAACGGTGGGGAAGCCTAGCACCTCGGTTGAAGTCGCCTTGGTATATATTTTGTTGGTTTGCATTCGGCCTAACGACTGCCAACCTAAATGTTATAAGTGGCCACATAATAACAAAAAGGGTAAACTTAGCAGCTGAGCCTCGTGTCGTTGATGTGAAGACTTGAGCAACTCTTCGTCCTCCAGCTGCTGCTTGAAAGACGTTGACTCTGGAGATGCTCGTGTAATAGTCTATGACACGGCTATGTTGTGCCAGATAACACGGCACCGCTCAACTGATCGTGGGAGCGAAATAAATAGGTCGAAACACCTCTGCTACACGCTGTTAATGGCGTCCGTGCTCTCGTTCACGTGTCAAGTGACGCTCTCCCTTCTTCCTCCTGCTCCTTATTGCGCATGCGCGGCTTTCGAGCGTAAATGAATATGTATTTATTGCAATTGACTAAGGAAGGAAGAGGTAATAGCAAGTATTAATATCACATTAAATCTTCTGTGATAAAATAGAAGTTCTAGTAACATAAATTGGCTTACTAAAAGTTGTGCAGCCAATCGAGGAAATTAAAGTAAATCATTTGCATCAAGTAATTTCCTCTAGAATGTTTAAATGTTAGTTAAATAAGGGAGCTCCAGTAAGTAATAGTATACTACAAATCAAAGTTAACTATTTTTAGTAAATGAAATGATAAACTGGACTCTTGTTATAAATCCAACTAAATGTGGAGAAAATTCATGTTGCTGCCTGTTGTTCCTCACGTACTAGGAAGAATTTGGCAATGAATAAATCATGATAATGATTAAATCTATAAGTTAGTAATTTTAGTAACTACTTTGGTTATATAAATACAATGATGTATAAAACTGTTGGTTATTTCCAAAAAGGGGGGTTTGGGCAAAATATGACCCATCGCAGTTTTCAGTAATTGGCATATTTTCTTTATAAAAAATCGTAATTTGAAATTGAAAATAGGTGCAGAGAGTCAGAATTCGGCTCAAAAATCACGCTCAGGAGTCAAATTTCCGACATTTCAGATATTTTGAAAACTGCAGGGGGGTTTGGGCAAAATATGACCCATCGCAGTTTTCAGTAATTGGCATATTTTCTTTATAAAATTCGTAATTTGAAATTGAAAATAGGTGCAGAGAGTCAGAATTCGGCTCAAAAATCACGCTCAGGAGTCAAATTTCCGACATTTCAGATATTTTGAAAACTGCAGGGGGGTTTGGGCAAAATATGACCCATCGCTGTTTTCAGTAATTGGCATATTTTTGGTATAAAATTCGTAATTTGAAAATGAAAATAGGTGCAGAGAGTCAGAATTCGGCTCAAAAATCACGCTCAGGAGTCAAATTTCCGACATTTCAGATATTTTGAAAACTGCAGGGGGGTTTGGGCAAAATATGACCCATCGCAGTTTTCAGTAATTGGCATATTTTCTTTATAAAATTCGTAATTTGAAATTGAAAATAGGTGCAGAGAGTCAGAATTCGGCTCAAAAATCACGCTCAGGAGTCAAATTTCCGACATTTCAGATATTTTGAAAACTGCAGGGGGGTTTGGGCAAAATATGACCCATCGCCGTTTTCAGTAATTGGCATATTTTCTTATAAAAATTCGTAATTTGAAATTGAAAATAGGTGCAGAGAGTCAGAATTCGGCTCAAAAATCACGCTCAGGAGTCAAATTTCCGACATTTCAGATATTTTGAAAACTGCAGGGGGGTTTGGGCAAAATATGACCCATCGCCGTTTTCAGTAATTGGCATATTTTCTTTATAAAAAGTCGTAATTTGAAATGAAAATAGGTGCAGAGAGTCAGAATTCGGCTCAAAAATCACGCTCAGGAGTCAAATTTCCGACATTTCAGATATTTTGAAAACTGCAGGGGGGTTTGGGCAAAATATGACCCATCGCCGTTTTCAGTAATTGGCATATTTTGGTATAAAAAGTCGTAATTTGAAAATGAAAATAGGTGCAGAGAGTCAGAATTCGGCTCAAAAATCACGCTCAGGAGTCAAATTTCCGACATTTCAGATATTTTGAAAACTGCAGGGGGGTTTGGGCAAAATATGACCCATCGCCGTTTTCAGTAATTGGCATATTTTTGGTATAAAAAGTCGTAATTTGAAAATGAAAATAGGTGCAGAGAGTCAGAATTCGGCTCAAAAATCACGCTCAGGAGTCAAATTTCCGACATTTCAGATATTTTGAAAACTGCAGGGGGGTTTGGGCAAAATATGACCCATCGCCGTTTTCAGTAATTGGCATATTTTTGGTATAAAAAGTCGTAATTTGAAAATGAAAATAGGTGCAGAGAGTCAGAATTCGGCTCAAAAATCACGCTCAGGAGTCAAATTTCCGACATTTCAGATATTTTGAAAACTGCAGGGGGGTTTGGGCAAAATATGACCCATCGCCGTTTTCAGTAATTGGCATATTTTGGTATAAAAATTCGTAATTTGAAAATGAAAATAGGTGCAGAGAGTCAGAATTCGGCTCAAAAATCACGCTCAGGAGTCAAATTTCCGACATTTCAGATATTTTGAAAACTGCAGGGGGGTTTGGGCAAAATATGACCCATCGCCGTTTTCAGTAATTGGCATATTTTGTATAAAAAGTCGTAATTTGAAAATGAAAATAGGTGCAGAGAGTCAGAATTCGGCTCAAAAATCACGCTCAGGAGTCAAATTTCCGACATTTCAGATATTTTGAAAACTGCAGGGGGGTTTGGGCAAAATATGACCCATCGCCGTTTTCAGTAATTGGCATATTTTCGGTATAAAAAGTCGTAATTTGAAAATGAAAATAGGTGCAGAGAGTCAGAATTCGGCTCAAAAATCACGCTCAGGAGTCAAATTTCCGACATTTCAGATATTTTGAAAACTGCAGGGGGGTTTGGGCAAAATATGACCCATCGCCGTTTTCAGTAATTGGCATATTTTTGGTATAAAAAGTCGTAATTTGAAAATGAAAATAGGTGCAGAGAGTCAGAATTCGGCTCAAAAATCACGCTCAGGAGTCAATTTCCGACATTTCAGATATTTTGAAAACTGCAGGGGGGTTTGGGCAAAATATGACCCATCGCCGTTTTCAGTAATTGGCATATTTTCGGTATAAAAAGTCGTAATTTGAAAATGAAAATAGGTGCAGAGAGTCAGAATTCGGCTCAAAAATCACGCTCAGGAGTCAAATTTCCGACATTTCAGATATTTTGAAAACTGCAGGGGGGTTTGGGCAAAATATGACCCATCGCCGTTTTCAGTAATTGGCATATTTTCGGTATAAAAAGTCGTAATTTGAAAATGAAAATAGGTGCAGAGAGTCAGAATTCGGCTCAAAAATCACGCTCAGGAGTCAAATTTCCGACATTTCAGATATTTTGAAAACTGCAGGGGGGTTTGGGCAAAATATGACCCATCGCCGTTTTCAGTAATTGGCATATTTTCGGTATAAAAAGTCGTAATTTGAAAATGAAAATAGGTGCAGAGAGTCAGAATTCGGCTCAAAAATCACGCTCAGGAGTCAATTTCCGACATTTCAGATATTTTGAAAACTGCAGGGGGGTTTGGGCAAAATATGACCCATCGCCGTTTTCAGTAATTGGCATATTTTCGGTATAAAAAGTCGTAATTTGAAAATGAAAATAGGTGCAGAGAGTCAGAATTCGGCTCAAAAATCACGCTCAGGAGTCAAATTTCCGACATTTCAGATATTTTGAAAACTGCAGGGGGGTTTGGGCAAAATATGACCCATCGCCGTTTTCAGTAATTGGCATATTTTCGGTATAAAAAGTCGTAATTTGAAAATGAAAATAGGTGCAGAGAGTCAGAATTCGGCTCAAAAATCACGCTCAGGAGTCAAATTTCCGACATTTCAGATATTTTGAAAACTGCAGGGGGGTTGGGCAAAATATGACCCATCGCCGTTTTCAGTAATTGGCATATTTTCGGTATAAAAAGTCGTAATTTGAAAATGAAAATAGGTGCAGAGAGTCAGAATTCGGCTCAAAAATCACGCTCAGGAGTCAAATTTCCGATATTTCAGATATTTTGAAAACTGCAGGGGGGTTTGGGCAAAATATGACCCATCGCCGTTTTCAGTAATTGGCATATTTTCGGTATAAAAAGTCGTAATTTGAAAATGAAAATAGGTGCAGAGAGTCAGAATTCGGCTCAAAAATCACGCTCAGGAGTCAAATTTCCGACATTTCAGATATTTTGAAAACTGCAGGGGGGTTTGGGCAAAATATGACCCATCGCCGTTTTCAGTAATTGGCATATTTTCGGTATAAAAAGTCGTAATTTGAAAATGAAAATAGGTGCAGAGAGTCAGAATTCGGCTCAAAAATCACGCTCAGGAGTCAATTTCCGACATTTCAGATATTTTGAAAACTGCAGGGGGGTTTGGGCAAAATATGACCCATCGCCGTTTTCAGTAATTGGCATATTTTCGGTATAAAAAGTCGTAATTTGAAAATGAAAATAGGTGCAGAGAGTCAGAATTCGGCTCAAAAATCACGCTCAGGAGTCAAATTTCCGACATTTCAGATATTTTGAAAACTGCAGGGGGGTTTGGGCAAAATATGACCCATCGCCGTTTTCAGTAATTGGCATATTTTGGTATAAAAAGTCGTAATTTGAAAATGAAAATAGGTGCAGAGAGTCAGAATTCGGCTCAAAAATCACGCTCAGGAGTCAAATTTCCGACATTTCAGATATTTTGAAAACTGCAGGGGGGTTTGGGCAAAATATGACCCATACGCCGTTTTCAGTAATTGGCATATTTTCGGTATAAAANTTTGAAAATGAAAATAGGTGCAGAGAGTCAGAATTCGGCTCAAAAATCACGCTCAGGAGTCAAATTTCCACATTTCAGATATTTTGAAAACTGCAGGGGGGTTTGGGCAAAATATGACCCATCGCCGTTTTCAGTAATTGGCATATTTTCGGTATAAAATTCGTAATTTGAAAATGAAAATAGGTGCAGAGAGTCAGAATTCGGCTCAAAAATCCCGCTCAGGAGTCAATTTCCCATATTTAAGATATTTTGAAACTGCAGGGGGGTTTGGGCAAATATGACCCATGGCCGTTTTCAGTAATTGGCATATTTTCGGTATAAAAAGTCGTAATTTGAAATGAAAATAGGTGCAGAGAGTCAGAATTTGGCTCAAAAATCACGCTCAGGAGTCAAATTTTCCACATTTCAGATATTTTGAAAACTGCAGGGGGTTTGGGCAAAAAATGACCATCGCCGTTTTCAGTAATTGGCATATTTTCGGTATAAAAGTCGTAATTTGAAAATGAAAATAGGTGCAGAGAGTCAGAATTTGGCTCAAAAATCCCGCTCAGGAGTCAATTTCCCACATTTAAGATATTTTGAAAACTGCATGGGGTTTGGGCAAAATATGACCCATCGCCGTTTTCAGTAATTGGCATATTTTCGGTATAAAAAGTAGTAATTTGAAAATGAAAATAGGTGCAGAGAGTCAGAATTCGGCTCAAAATCACGCTCAGGAGTCAAATTTTCCACATTTCAGATATTTTGAAAACTGCAGGGGGTTTGGGCAAAATACCCATCGCAGTTTTCAGTAATTGGCATATTTTCGGTATAAAATTCGTAATTTGGAAATGAAAATAGGTGCAGAGAGTCAGAATTTGGCTCGAAATTCCCGCTCAGTAGTCAAATTTCCACATTTAAGATATTTTGAAAACTGCAGGGGGGTTTGGGCAAAATATGACCCATCGCCGTTTTCAGTAATTGGCATATTTTCGGTATAAAAAGTAGTAATTTGAAAATGAAATAGGTGCAGAGAGTCAGAATTTGGCTCAAAATCCGCTCAGGAGTCAAATTTCCACATTTAAGATATTTTGAAAACTGCAGGGGGTTTGGGCAAAATATGACCCATGGCCGTTTTCAGTAATTGGCATATTTTCGGTATAAAAATAGTAATTTGAAAATGAAAATAGGTGCAGAGAGTCAGAATTCGGCTCAAAAATCACGCTCAGGAGTCAAATTTTCCACATTTCAGATATTTTGAAAACTGCAGGGGGTTTGGGCAAAATATGACCCATCGCCGTTTTCAGTAATTGGCATATTTTCGGTATAAAAAGTCGTAATTTGAAAATGAAAATAGGTGCAGAGAGTCAGAATTTGGCTCAAAAATCACGCTCAGGAGTCAAATTTTCCACATTTCAGATATTTTGAAAACTGCAGGGGGGTTTGGGCAAAATAACCCATCGCCGTTTTCAGTAATTGGCATATTTTCGGTATAAAAAGTCGTAATTTGGAAATGAAAATAGGTGCAGAGAGTCAGAATTTGGCTCGAAATTCCCGCTCAGGAGTCAAATTTCCCACATTTAAGATATTTTGAAAACTGCAGGGGGTTTGGGCAAAATATGACCCATTGCCGTTTTCAGTAATTGGCATATTTTCGGTATAAAAAGTAGTAATTTGAAAATGAAAATAGGTGCAGAGAGTCAGAATTCGGCTCAAAAATCACGCTCAGGAGTCAAATTTTCCACATTTCAGATATTTTGAAAACTGCAGGGGGTTTGGGCAAAAAATGACCCATCGCGTTTTCAGTAATTGGCATATTTTCGGTATAAAAAGTCGTAATTTGGAAATGAAAATAGGTGCAGAGAGTCAGAATTTGGCTCGAAATTCCCGCTCAGGAGTCAAATTTCCCACATTTAAGATATTTTGAAAACTGCAGGGGGTTTGGGCAAAATATGACCCATGGCCGTTTTCAGTAATTGGCATATTTTCGGTATAAAAAGTAGTAATTTGAAAATGAAAATAGGTGCAGAGAGTCAGATTTGGCTCAAAAATCACGCTCAGGAGTCAAATTTTCCACATTTCAGATATTTTGAAAACTGCAGGGGGGTTTGGGCAAAAATAACCCATCGCCGTTTTCAGTAATTGGCATATTTTCGGTATAAAAAGTCGTAATTTGAAAATGAAAATAGGTGCAGAGAGTCAGAATTTGGCTCGAAATTCCCGCTCAGGAGTCAAATTTCCCACATTTAAGATATTTTGAAAACTGCAGGGGGGTTTGGGCAAAATATGACCCATGGCCGTTTTCAGTAATTGGCATATTTTCGGTATAAAAAGTAGTAATTTGAAAATGAAAATAGGTGCAGAGAGTCAGAATTCGGCTCAAAAATCACGCTCAGGAGTCAAATTTTCCACATTTCAGATATTTTGAAAACTGCAGGGGGTTTGGGCAAAAAATAACCCATCGCCGTTTTCAGTAATTGGCATATTTTCGGTATAAAAAGTCGTAATTTGAAAATGAAAATAGGTGCAGAGAGTCAGAATTGGCTCGAAAATCCCGCTCAGGAGTCAAATTTCCCACATTTAAGATATTTTGAAAACTGCATGGGGGTTTGGGCAAAATATGACCCATGGCCGTTTTCAGTAATTGGCATATTTTCGGTATAAAAAGTAGTAATTTGAAAATGAAAATAGGTGCAGAGAGTCAGAATTCGGCTCGAAAATCACGCTCAGGAGTCAAATTTTCCACATTTCAGATATTTTGAAAACTGCAGGGGGGTTTGGGCAAAATATGACCCATCGCCGTTTTCAGTAATTGGCATATTTTCGGTATAAAAAGTAGTAATTTGAAAATGAAAATAGGTGCAGAGAGTCAGAATTGGCTCAAAATTCCCGCTCAGGAGTCAAATTTCCCACATTTCAGATATTTTGAAAACTGCAGGGGGGTTTGGGCAAAATATGACCCATTGCCGTTTTCAGTAATTGGCATATTTTCGGTATAAAAAGTCGTAATTTGAAAATGAAAATAGGTGCAGAGAGTCAGAATTTGGCTCAAAAATCACGCTCAGGAGTCAAATTTTCCACATTTCAGATATTTTGAAAACTGCAGGGGGGTTTGGGCAAAATATGACCCATCGCCGTTTTCAGTAATTGGCATATTTTCGGTATAAAAAGTCGTAATTTGAAATGAAAATAGGTGCAGAGAGTCAGAATTTGGCTCGAAATTCCCGCTCAGGAGTCAAATTTCCACATTTAAGATATTTTGAAAACTGCAGGGGGTTTGGGCAAAATATGACCCATGGCCGTTTTCAGTAATTGGCATATTTTCGGTATAAAAAGTAGTAATTTGAAAATGAAAATAGGTGCAGAGAGTCAGAATTTGGCTCGAAATTCCCGCTCAGGAGTCAAATTTCCCACATTTAAGATATTTTGAAAACTGCAGGGGGGTTTGGGCAAAATATGACCCATCGCCGTTTTCAGTAATTGGCATATTTTCGGTATAAAAAGTAGTAATTTGAAAATGAAAATAGGTGCAGAGAGTCAGAATTTGGCTCAAAAATCACGCTCAGGAGTCAAATTTCCACATTTCAGATATTTTGAAAACTGCAGGGGGGTTTGGGCAAAAAATAACCCATCGCCGTTTTCAGTAATTGGCATATTTTCGGTATAAAAAGTCGTAATTTGGAAATGAAAATAGGTGCAGAGAGTCAGAATTTGGCTCGAAATTCCCGCTCAGGAGTCAAATTTCCCACATTTAAGATATTTTGAAAACTGCAGGGGGGTTTGGGCAAAATATGACCCATGGCCGTTTTCAGTAATTGGCATATTTTCGGTATAAAAAGTAGTAATTTGAAAATGAAAATAGGTGCAGAGAGTCAGAATTCGGCTCAAAAATCACGCTCAGGAGTCAAATTTTCCACATTTCAGATATTTTGAAAACTGCAGGGGGGTTTGGGCAAAAAATAACCCATCGCAGTTTTCAGTAATTGGCATATTTTCGGTATAAAAAGTCGTAATTTGGAAATGAAAATAGGTGCAGAGAGTCAGAATTTGGCTCGAAATTCCCGCTCAGGAGTCAAATTTCCCACATTTCAGATATTTTGAAAACTGCATGGGGGTTTGGGCAAAATATGACCCATGGCCGTTTTCAGTAATTGGCATATTTTCGGTATAAAAAGTAGTAATTTGAAAATGAAAATAGGTGCAGAGAGTCAGAATTTGGCTCGAAATTCCCGCTCAGGAGTCAAATTTCCCACATTTAAGATATTTTGAAAACTGCAGGGGGTTTGGGCAAAATATGACCCATGGCCGTTTTCAGTAATTGGCATATTTTCGGTATAAAAAGTAGTAATTTGAAAATGAAAATAGGTGCAGAGAGTCAGAATTCGGCTCAAAAATCACGCTCAGGAGTCAAATTTTCCACATTTCAGATATTTTGAAAACTGCAGGGGGGTTTGGGCAAAAAATACCCATCGCCGTTTTCAGTAATTGGCATATTTTCGGTATAAAAAGTCGTAATTTGGAAATGAAAATAGGTGCAGAGAGTCAGAATTTGGCTCGAAATTCCCGCTCAGGAGTCAAATTTCCACATTTAAGATATTTTGAAAACTGCATGGGGGTTTGGGCAAAATATGACCCATGGCCGTTTTCAGTAATTGGCATATTTTCGGTATAAAAAGTAGTAATTTGAAAATGAAAATAGGTGCAGAGAGTCAGAATTCGGCTCAAAAATCACGCTCAGGAGTCAAATTTTCCACATTTCAGATATTTTGAAAACTGCAGGGGGGTTTGGGCAAAAATGACCCATCGCCGTTTTCAGTAATTGGCATATTTTCGGTATAAAAAGTCGTAATTTGAAAATGAAAATAGGTGCAGAGAGTCAGAATTTGGCTCAAAAATCACGCTCAGGAGTCAAATTTCCCACATTTCAGATATTTTGAAAACTGCATGGGGGTTTGGGCAAAATATGACCCATCGCCGTTTTCAGTAATTGGCATATTTTCGGTATAAAAAGTCGTAATTTGAAAATGAAAATAGGTGCAGAGAGTCAGAATTTGGCTCGAAAATCCCGCTCAGGAGTCAAATTTCCCACATTTAAGATATTTTGAAAACTGCAGGGGGGTTTGGGCAAAATATGACCCATGGCCGTTTTCAGTAATTGGCATATTTTCGGTATAAAAAGTAGTAATTTGAAAATGAAAATAGGTGCAGAGAGTCAGAATTCGGCTCAAAAATCACGCTCAGGAGTCAAATTTTCCACATTTCAGATATTTTGAAAACTGCAGGGGGGTTTGGGCAAAAAATAACCCATCGCCGTTTTCAGTAATTGGCATATTTTCGGTATAAAAAGTCGTAATTTGAAAATGAAAATAGGTGCAGAGAGTCAGAATTTGGCTCGAAATTCCCGCTCAGGAGTCAAATTTCCCACATTTAAGATATTTTGAAAACTGCAGGGGGGTTTGGGCAAAATATGACCCATGGCCGTTTTCAGTAATTGGCATATTTTCGGTATAAAAAGTAGTAATTTGAAAATGAAAATAGGTGCAGAGAGTCAGAATTCGGCTCAAAAATCACGCTCAGGAGTCAAATTTTCCACATTTCAGATATTTTGAAAACTGCAGGGGGTTTGGGCAAAAAATAACCCATCGCAGTTTTCAGTAATTGGCATATTTTCGGTATAAAAAGTCGTAATTTGGAAATGAAAATAGGTGCAGAGAGTCAGAATTTGGCTCGAAATTCCCGCTCAGGAGTCAAATTTCCCACATTTAAGATATTTTGAAAACTGCATGGGGGTTTGGGCAAAATATGACCCATGGCCGTTTTCAGTAATTGGCATATTTTCGGTATAAAAAGTAGTAATTTGAAAATGAAAATAGGTGCAGAGAGTCAGAATTCGGCTCAAAAATCACGCTCAGGAGTCAAATTTTCCACATTTCAGATATTTTGAAAACTGCAGGGGGGTTTGGGCAAAAAATACCCATCGCAGTTTTCAGTAATTGGCATATTTTCGGTATAAAAAGTCGTATTTTGAAATGAAAATAGGTGCAGAGAGTCAGAATTTGGCTCGAAATTCCCGCTCAGGAGTCAAATTTCCCACATTTAAGATATTTTGAAAACTGCATGGGGGTTTGGGCAAAATATGACCCATGGCCGTTTTCAGTAATTGGCATATTTTCGGTATAAAAAGTAGTAATTTGAAAATGAAAATAGGTGCAGAGAGTCAGAATTCGGCTCAAAAATCACGCTCAGGAGTCAAATTTTCCACATTTCAGATATTTTGAAAACTGCAGGGGGGTTTGGGCAAAAATAACCATCGCGTTTTCAGTAATTGGCATATTTTCGGTATAAAAAGTCGTAATTTGGAAATGAAAATAGGTGCAGAGAGTCAGAATTTGGCTCGAAATTCCCGCTCAGGAGTCAAATTTCCCACATTTAAGATATTTTGAAAACTGCATGGGGGTTTGGGCAAAATATGACCCATGGCCGTTTTCAGTAATTGGCATATTTTCGGTATAAAAAGTAGTAATTTGAAAATGAAAATAGGTGCAGAGAGTCAGAATTCGGCTCAAAAATCACGCTCAGGAGTCAAATTTTCCACATTTCAGATATTTTGAAAACTGCAGGGGGGTTTGGGCAAAAAATAACCCATCGCAGTTTTCAGTAATTGGCATATTTTCGGTATAAAAAGTCGTAATTTGGAAATGAAAATAGGTGCAGAGAGTCAGAATTTGGCTCGAAATTCCCGCTCAGGAGTCAAATTTCCCACATTTAAGATATTTTGAAAACTGCATGGGGGTTTGGGCAAAATATGACCCATGGCCGTTTTCAGTAATTGGCATATTTTCGGTATAAAAAGTAGTAATTTGAAAATGAAAATAGGTGCAGAGAGTCAGAATTCGGCTCAAAAATCACGCTCAGGAGTCAAATTTTCCACATTTCAGATATTTTGAAAACTGCAGGGGGGTTTGGGCAAAAAATGACCCATCGCCGTTTTCAGTAATTGGCATATTTTCGGTATAAAAAGTCGTAATTTGGAAATGAAAATAGGTGCAGAGAGTCAGAATTTGGCTCAAAAATCACGCTCAGGAGTCAAATTTCCCACATTTCAGATATTTTGAAAACTGCAGGGGGTTTGGGCAAAATATGACCCATGGCCGTTTTCAGTAATTGGCATATTTTCGGTATAAAAAGTCGTAATTTGAAAATGAAAATAGGTGCAGAGAGTCAGAATTTGGCTCGAAATTCCCGCTCAGGAGTCAAATTTCCACATTTAAGATATTTTGAAAACTGCAGGGGGTTTGGGCAAAATATGACCCATGGCCGTTTTCAGTAATTGGCATATTTTCGGTATAAAAAGTAGTAATTTGAAAATGAAAATAGGTGCAGAGAGTCAGAATTCGGCTCAAAAATCACGCTCAGGAGTCAAATTTTCCACATTTCAGATATTTTGAAAACTGCAGGGGGGTTTGGGCAAAAAATAACCCATCGCAGTTTTCAGTAATTGGCATATTTTCGGTATAAAAAGTCGTAATTTGGAAATGAAAATAGGTGCAGAGAGTCAGAATTTGGCTCGAAATTCCCGCTCAGGAGTCAAATTTCCCACATTTAAGATATTTTGAAAACTGCATGGGGGTTTGGGCAAAATATGACCCATGGCCGTTTTCAGTAATTGGCATATTTTCGGTATAAAAAGTAGTAATTTGAAAATGAAAATAGGTGCAGAGAGTCAGAATTCGGCTCAAAAATCACGCTCAGGAGTCAAATTTCCACATTTCAGATATTTTGAAAACTGCAGGGGGGTTTGGGCAAAAAATACCCATCGCCGTTTTCAGTAATTGGCATATTTTCGGTATAAAAAGTCGTAATTTGGAAATGAAAATAGGTGCAGAGAGTCAGAATTTGGCTCGAAATTCCCGCTCAGGAGTCAAATTTCCCACATTTCAGATATTTTGAAAACTGCATGGGGGTTTGGGCAAAATATGACCCATCGCCGTTTTCAGTAATTGGCATATTTTCGGTATAAAAAGTAGTAATTTGAAAATGAAAATAGGTGCAGAGAGTCAGAATTTGGCTCGAAATTCCCGCTCAGTAGTCAAATTTCCCACATTTAAGATATTTTGAAAACTGCAGGGGGGTTTGGGCAAAATATGACCCATGGCCGTTTTCAGTAATTGGCATATTTTCGGTATAAAAAGTAGTAATTTGAAAATGAAAATAGGTGCAGAGAGTCAGAATTCGGCTCAAAAATCACGCTCAGGAGTCAAATTTTCCACATTTCAGATATTTTGAAAACTGCAGGGGGGTTTGGGCAAAAAATAACCCATCGCAGTTTTCAGTAATTGGCATATTTTCGGTATAAAAAGTCGTAATTTGGAAATGAAAATAGGTGCAGAGAGTCAGAATTTGGCTCGAAATTCCCGCTCAGGAGTCAAATTTCCCACATTTAAGATATTTTGAAAACTGCATGGGGGTTTGGGCAAAATATGACCCATGGCCGTTTTCAGTAATTGGCATATTTTCGGTATAAAAAGTAGTAATTTGAAAATGAAAATAGGTGCAGAGAGTCAGAATTTGGCTCAAAAATCACGCTCAGGAGTCAAATTTTCCACATTTCTGATATTTTGAAAACTGCAGGGGGGTTTGGGCAAAAATGACCCATCGCCGTTTTCAGTAATTGGCATATTTTCGGTATAAAAAGTCGTAATTTGAAAATGAAAATAGGTGCAGAGAGTCAGAATTTGGCTCAAAAATCACGCTCAGGAGTCAAATTTCCCACA
This sequence comes from Procambarus virginalis, assembly GCA_020271785.1. Taxonomy (NCBI): domain Eukaryota; kingdom Metazoa; phylum Arthropoda; class Malacostraca; order Decapoda; family Cambaridae; genus Procambarus; species Procambarus virginalis. Next base: position 9,568 of record WNGS01165066.1, on the reverse strand, counting down.
TTTCAGATATTTTGAAAACTGCAGGGGGGTTTGGGCAAAAATATGACCCATCGCCGTTTTCAGTAATTGGCATATTTTCGGTATAAAAAGTCGTAATTTGAAAATGAAAATAGGTGCAGAGAGTCAGAATTTGGCTCAAAAATCACGCTCAGGAGTCAAATTTCCCACATTTCTGATATTTTGAAAACTGCAGGGGGGTTTGGGCAAAATATGACCCATTGCCGTTTTCAGTAATTGGCATATTTTCGGTATAAAAAGTCGTAATTTGAAAATGAAAATAGGTGCAGAGAGTCAGAATTCGGCTCAAAAATCACGCTCAGGAGTCAAATTTCCACATTTCAGATATTTTGAAAACTGCAGGGGGGTTTGGGCAAAAAATAACCCATCGCCGTTTTCAGTAATTGGCATATTTTCGGTATAAAAAGTCGTAATTTGGAAATGAAAATAGGTGCAGAGAGTCAGAATTTGGCTCGAAATTCCCGCTCAGGAGTCAAATTTCCCACATTTAAGATATTTTGAAAACTGCAGGGGGTTTGGGCAAAATATGACCCATGGCCGTTTTCAGTAATTGGCATATTTTCGGTATAAAAAGTAGTAATTTGAAAATGAAAATAGGTGCAGAGAGTCAGAATTCGGCTCAAAAATCACGCTCAGGAGTCAAATTTTCCACATTTCAGATATTTTGAAAACTGCAGGGGGGTTTGGGCAAAAAATAACCCATCGCAGTTTTCAGTAATTGGCATATTTTCGGTATAAAAAGTCGTAATTTGGAAATGAAAATAGGTGCAGAGAGTCAGAATTGGCTCGAAATTCCCGCTCAGGAGTCAAATTTCCCACATTTAAGATATTTTGAAAACTGCATGGGGGTTTGGGCAAAATATGACCCATGGCCGTTTTCAGTAATTGGCATATTTTCGGTATAAAAAGTAGTAATTTGAAAATGAAAATAGGTGCAGAGAGTCAGAATTCGGCTCAAAAATCACGCTCAGGAGTCAAATTTTCCACATTTCAGATATTTTGAAAACTGCAGGGGGGTTTGGGCAAAAAATAACCCATCGCAGTTTTCAGTAATTGGCATATTTTCGGTATAAAAAGTCGTAATTTGGAAATGAAAATAGGTGCAGAGAGTCAGAATTTGGCTCGAAATTCCCGCTCAGGAGTCAAATTCCCACATTTAAGATATTTTGAAAACTGCATGGGGGTTTGGGCAAAATATGACCCATGGCCGTTTTCAGTAATTGGCATATTTTCGGTATAAAAAGTAGTAATTTGAAAATGAAAATAGGTGCAGAGAGTCAGAATTGGCTCAAAAATCACGCTCAGGAGTCAAATTTCCACATTTCAGATATTTTGAAAACTGCAGGGGGGTTTGGGCAAAATATGACCCATGGCCGTTTTCAGTAATTGGCATATTTTCGGTATAAAAAGTCGTAATTTGAAAATGAAAATAGGTGCAGAGAGTCAGAATTTGGCTCAAAAATCACGCTCAGGAGTCAAATTTTCCACATTTCAGATATTTTGAAAACTGCAGGGGGGTTTGGGCAAAAAATAATCCATCGCAGTTTTCAGTAATTGGCATATTTTCGGTATAAAAAGTCGTAATTTGGAAATGAAAATAGGTGCAGAGAGTCAGAATTCGGCTCGAAATTCCCGCTCAGGAGTCAAATTTCCACATTTAAGATATTTGAAAACTGCATGGGGGTTTGGGCAAAATATGACCCATGGCCGTTTTCAGTAATTGGCATATTTTCGGTATAAAAAGTAGTAATTTGAAAATGAAAATAGGTGCAGAGAGTCAGAATTTGGCTCAAAAATCACGCTCAGGAGTCAAATTTCCCACATTTAAGATATTTTGAAAACTGCAGGGGGGTTTGGGCAAAAATGACCCATCGCCGTTTTCAGTAATTGGCATATTTCGGTATAAAAAGTAGTAATTTGAAAATGAAAATAGGTGCAGAGAGTCAGAATTTGGCTCAAAAATCACGCTCAGGAGTCAAATTTTCCACATTTCAGATATTTTGAAAACTGCATGGGGGTTTGGGCAAAATATGACCCATGGCCGTTTTCAGTAATTGGCATATTTTCGGTATAAAAAGTAGTAATTTGAAAATGAAAATAGGTGCAGAGAGTCAGAATTTGGCTCAAATTCCGCTCAGGAGTCAAATTTCCCACATTTCAGATATTTTGAAAACTGCAGGGGGGTTTGGGCAAAATATGACCATCGCCGTTTTCAGTAATTGGCATATTTCGGTATAAAAAGTCGTAATTTGAAATGAAAATAGGTGCAGAGAGTCAGAATTCGGCTCAAAAATCACGCTCAGGAGTCAAATTTTCCACATTTCAGATATTTTGAAAACTGCAGGGGGGTTGGGCAAAAAATAACCATCGCAGTTTTCAGTAATTGGCATATTTTCGGTATAAAAAGTCGTAATTGGAAATGAAAATAGGTGCAGAGAGTCAGAATTGGCTCGAAATTCCCGCTCAGGAGTCAAATTTCCCACATTTAAGATATTTTGAAAACTGCATGGGGGTTTGGGCAAAATATGACCCATGGCCGTTTTCAGTAATTGGCATATTTTCGGTATAAAAAGTAGTAATTTGAAAATGAAAATAGGTGCAGAGAGTCAGAATTCGGCTCAAAATTCACGCTCAGGAGTCAAATTTCCGACATTTCAGATATTTTGAAAACTGCAGGGGGGTTTGGGCAAAATATGACTCATCGCCGTTTTCAGTAATTGGCATATTTTCGGTATAAAAAGTCGTAATTTGAAAATGAAAATAGGTGCAGAGAGTCAGAATTCGGCTCAAAAATCACGCTCAGGAGTCAAATTTCCACATTTCAGATATTTTGAAAACTGCATGGGGGTTTGGGCAAAAAATGACCCATGGCCGTTTTCAGTAATTGGCATATTTTCGGTATAAAAGATCGTAATTTGGAAATGAAATAGGTGCAGAGAGTCAGAATTTGGCTCGAAATTCCGCTCAGGAGTCAAATTTCCCACATTAAGATATTTTGAAAACTGCATGGGGGTTTGGGCAAAATATGACCATGGCCGTTTTCAGTAATTGGCATATTTTCGGTATAAAAAGTAGTAATTTGAAAATGAAAATAGGTGCAGAGAGTCAGAATTCGGCTCAAAAATCACGCTCAGGAGTCAAATTT
>WNGS01165065.1:67111-77643 GCA_020271785.1 Procambarus virginalis | reverse complement strand
TTACTAACTTCGTTCTGCTTTAGTGAAATCTCATTCCTTAAAACTTCGCCTCCGTTTCCTTCGAAAATGCCTCAGGAACAGTGCTTCCCCGTTCATTATTACCAACAGCGTTTTTAAATTATCAGATCGGCCGTTTGATGAGATTCCCCGCATAGTGCTTAAGAAAAATATCGAGTTACTTAAACTACAAGTACGTGAATGTTTTAAAAGTGGTGATAACTGTAGTATGCCTTTCTCCAAGCCATTCCGCCTGAAGGAACCGCTGTTTGATGGATTATTGTTACACTACTCTGAGATCTACCTACAGAAAGGTGAGTACTAACTGGATTTAAAATTGAAGAGACTTATTCAACAAAGTAACTGGAGTAAACACTCCAACCGTGATTTTGTCATCAACCTCTCGGATAGACAACTTTAACAACAACGATTACTGCATTAGGATATGGCCTGAGCTTTGCCACGTCTAACGGGACAGTTAATTTTTGTAGATATTGCCAAAGTTTTCTGTAATCTCGAAAAGTATAGTGATGTCTCAGTTGAGATATTAATGTGTGCAAAGGTATGATGTATGGTGTTTTACTTAACAATTCTGTACCTAATTGTCCAAGTCGATTTATTCATGCGTTCAAAAATCTCAAAAAAGATAATTCATTACATATTACCAAGGCTGATAAGTCAAAGCAGTAGTTATTATGAATAAGGATGACTATGTTCGAAAATGGAGTTACTTTTGGAAGATAGGGATACTTACCTATGGTTAACAGAGATCCTACTGAAAAAGTGATCGCACATTTTAACAAAACTCTCAAAACTGTGTGCAAAGGCGATAAAGAGTTGATTTCTAGGCTAACAAGTCGATCTCCCTCTCTACCTTATATGTATGGTCTTATAAAAACCCATAAACCTCATAATCCAGTTAGACCGATTATTAGTTCAGTTGGTTCGGCGGCTTATAAACTTTCTAAGTGGTTGGTTAAAGTTTTGTCCCCTATCGTTGGAACAATTTCTAACTCGCACTTAACTAACAATGTAGACTTAATTAATAAGCTATCCACACTAAATTTGAATTTTGATTTTAAACTAGTAAGTTTTGATGTGACTGCTTTATTCACTAAAGTACCTGTTGATGATTTGTTAGAATACCTACGTGAGGAACTGCCTAAATATAATTTGAGTTTGCAGACCAAAATGTGTTTGGAACTTATCAAATTATGTATAAAAGACAATTATTTCAGTTTCAATGGAAATTTTTCAAACAAACATTTGGAATGGCTATGGGCAATCCCCTTTCCCCAGTTTTGAGCAATTTGTATATGGAGTTCTTCGAAACAAAGATCTTATCCAGGATTATCCCCTCTAATGTAGTCTGGTTTAGGTATGTCGACGATATTTTGTGCTTATGGCCGAGTGACCAAGACCAATTGTTTTTCTTAATGAACTTAATTCTTTGGTACCTTCAATAAATTCACATGTGAAAATGAGGAGAATGGTACTCTTCCATTTTTGGACATTATGATTCATAGAGTCAATAGAAGGTTCAATTTAATGTGTATAGAAAACCTACCACCGTGGGGTCGTTTGTTCATTATTATTCGAATCATCATAGTAAAGTTAAACAGGCGTATTTTCAGGAATGTTTCTTCGAGCTTTGAGGGTATGCAGCCCTGAGTTTTTTGATGAAGAGATAGCTAAAATATATGAAATTGGAAAGAGTTTACAGTACCCTAAGATGTTTTTGGATTGTTCGTTTGGGAAAGCTAAATGTACGTTTTATAATAATGTCTCCAAAGCGAAACCAGAAAATGGAAACTCATTGGTGGTACCTTATGCGATGGGATTTGAGAAACTGTCCCCAGTTTTTAAAAACCTTAATATCAATTTGGTGTTCACTAATAATACGATCAAGTCTAATTTAATAAAAAAAACTCCCCTGGTACAGCAGGTTGTGTGTATTCGATTCCTTGTAATGATTGTGAGTCTGTGTACCTTGGACAAACAAGAAAATCCTTACAATTACGCATGTCCCAACATGCTTATAGTATAAGAACTGCCCAAACGTCTAATGCTTTGTATCTACATACAAGTTTGTGTGATCACACTATTAATTGGGATGGGGCAAAAGCATTGCCAATTGCAATGGCTTTGTGGAACGGAATTTAATTGAGTCTGCGCTAATTAGTCAATGTCCAAATCTTCTCAATGTTAGTACTGGTATGTACAAACTTGATCCAGTTTTAAGTTACAATATTACACAACAGTTTAAGAAAAAACTTTGATAAGGGAGGCATACAATGTCTCATTACAATTTTATATTCAATTATTGTGTGTCACATGAGGCTTTTCCTTAATCTTCTTCCTTATTCTCTGACCGCTTAATCCTCTTTGACCTCTCCTGTTTCTGGTAATCCTTTCCCCATAGATGGGTTGGTCAGGTCCATGTGCTGACCTGTACCCTCTGCTTACTTCTCTCAGTCAGTCTGATGTTGACAACGACTTTCGACGATATATATATATATATATATATATATATATATATATATATATATATATATATATATATATATATATCGTACTTAATAGCCATAACTCACTATTTGGCCTAATATGTAAGGCTGTCGTCTTACTTAGTTAATTCAGCAAGGCCACTGTCGTTTATGGCCGAGTGTACACAAGTTGTCCAAGTATGCACAAATTGTAACTGCCCAGGCTCGTGATTGGTCGATCGTCACCTGACCGTGGTAAAGTGAGGTAACGACATAAGGCTGGGTCAGTCATATATATCAGTGTGAATCAGATACCCACACGATGGATTCACTCGATCCAGTGCCTTCAAGTGCTCCAGCGTCATTATTGACTTGTGGACAAAGAAGTGAAAATGAAAAGAGAGACGAAGAAGTTCGTCACAAACAAGAATTTGACCTTCAGATACGCCAAATGTTGTCAAAACGACGCGGGGAATGTCGAAAAATTTTTAGTCGTGAAAAGTTAAAGAAATACATTACTGAAGTAAATGCAGCTAAACTGCATTTACTGACCCATACAAACTGACTACAAAACTTCCCATGAATACGATCTGTTGTCGCGATATGATGTGAAAAACATACTCGGAGAAGACATTCTGGTCACTGTAGATGAAACCGAGAAGAGACTGAAGTGGGGAATAAAACGCAAGTTAATTAGCTCAACATCAACAGCAGCAGCAACCTCTGCATTAGACCCCAACGTGTATACGGCAGATTTATACACCAGGAGCAACTATATGACACAATTTACGACGCCCATAACGCAGTCGGCCATGGGGGAGAAAAAAGAACTTATTTTCAAGTATGCAAGACGGTTGCTAACGTAACCCAAGAAGAAGTAAAACTATTCATTTCTTTATGTCAAATTTGCAACTTAAAACGTGTTCCCAGGTGTAAGAAAGGGGTAGTTAAACCCATCGTGTCTGAGAATTTCGGAGAGAGAGGACAGATGGATTTGATTGACATGCATAAGGATGGGGGATGTTTGTTCAACTACATTTTTCATTACCAAGACAATTTAAGCAAGTTCTCAGTTCTCCGACCTCTTCACACTAAACAGGCGATAGAAGTCGCTCATCACTTGCTGAATATCTTTACACTCATTGGAGCCCGTCGATATCTGCAAAGCGACAACGGCCGTGAATTCGTGGCGGCAGTGCTTCATCAGTTACGAACGGAATTATGGCCCAAGTTAATCCTAATAAACGGTAAGCCCCGGCATCCCCAGAGTCAGGGAAGCATAGAACGGGCCAACGGCGACATTACAAAAATGCTTGGTAGTTGGATGTATGAGAATCGAACTCGCTATTGGTCGGCCGGTCTTCCCTTCATACAATTTAATAAGAATATAGCATACTCGCGGGGTGTTGGACTGTCACCATACCAGGCGGTCTTTGGGATCGAACCCCTCATCGGTTCGATCCCAACCGATTCATCGATTCGATCTCATCGATTCGAATCCCCCTCATCGGTTCGGTATGCAAACGGAACTCTCACCATTGATGTACAAACAGCTGCAAGGAAAGGATATCACTGAAGAAGACTTATTAACGATGAATCTAATTGAAGAAGAGGAGGAGGAAGAAGATGATCTTATTGGAGACCAGGAACGAAGTCGAGAACAAGATGTTGAAGAACACCACTGCTGTCCACCACCGACTGAGGCTGGGAACCAGAACGAAACTATTATCATCACCTGGGATTCAGAGGTATCTATTTATTAATTAATGGTTGACAGATAGATGATAATTGATACTGAGATTATATTCATCATATCCTTTCCCTTAAGTTGTACAATATTAAAATAATCAATCTGTAAGGAAAGAGAAACATTAAAATTTCTACTTCATTAGTTAACTTCCAAAAAGAGTGAGTGAATTAACAACGAATAATGGGATAGCATATGATAATTAGAATTACAAATTTTTGGAAGGTTAATTTGATAAATAGATGCCTATTATATTTATTAAGAAAAGTAAAGTCAAGAAGCGACAGTATATAGTATTTTATATATTTTTCTTTTAATTACAGTCATCATCACCAATATTACTTTAACAACAACATCAATCCATCATATCTTCACATTCGAATACAACTACAAGTTTTTCGCCTGAGATGATAATAATCTCCCCACCTCCACCCCCACCATCATTGCCACCAATATTATTTCCCCGGAGATAATGGATGACGAGCTGAAAAAAATAACAGGAGACCGTTAGATGAAGTCAACAATGAAGAAATGGCAGCAGCTCCTACTACACCTTCGTCTTCTGATCATGGGATGATATTATCATCTCCACTACCACAAGAGCCTCATCTTCGACCATCATCACCGTCTCCTCTTGTAGTGTTATCACCTAAGATAATAATTAGATAACTGAACAATTCAGGAGACACACTATTTCGTACTGATTCGGAGTCCGACGAAAATAACAACAATATCGATGCAGACATCGACAACCATCCTCCCCATCACTTGCATGTCAAAAAAGTAAAAGAAATAAGAAGTTGAGTGAAGGAGCGCCAGAAGAGTAACGCTTTTAAAATGTTGTCACAGTTTTCATCAGATGTTACACCTTCATCAGATGTTACAAGTTTATACGACGCAGTTAATGTCATAATCCCTAAAGCAGACAGAGAATCGAAGATGGGGATGCGTACCATCAGTGGAATAGTTATCGAAATTGATCACCGGAGAGATTTATATCGTGTGGCCCCCAAATTTGGAACCATCGATCAGTATCTTTCTAGGACTGACTTCAATAAATGTGTAGACAGAATTATACCAAATCAAATTAATAAGAGTGAGACAGTATGTCATCGAGAAGTCGTTCAAAGACAGTCTGATTATTTTCTCAGTGATAATCCCTATAGGAAGATTCTAGTGTGTCATTGTAAACTCTTGACATGTATGAATCACAGATGTATTTGCCAGAGATACAGTCAAAGGTGTACCCCCAAATGCCGACATAATGTACAAATCTGTAAAAATTGTTGATAATAATAATAATCAAATACTTGTACATTTCAATATCCTTCATCATACCATGTTTGGATAAGTGCAAAAATCATTTAAAACATAACTGCTCTTACGACATGTTCCATAAACGTAAATACCAATCCCATTAATAGTTTTTTTTATCTTTTGTATCTCACATTGAAGGGGTAACTTTTTAAAATTATATAATTGATTCTATAAAATACATTCAAAATTATTTACAAAAAATAAAATTGGGGGTTTTATTTCACAAAAAAATATATTTTTGCCAAGTAAAAACCAAAAGTAACTACTTAGTTTTTTAGGTGACAAACTTTACATTTTATTTAGAACAAATTATTTAATTTATTATATAAAATATCTTTACAAAAATAAATTTGGGCATTTATAATATTCCCCCAAAATAATTTTTGGGTTTTATTACCCACAAATAATATATTTTGCGAGTTAAAGACCTCCAGTTAGACTTCGAGTATTGTTATGTAAAAATTTATATAAAAAATTAAATAAAATAAGAAATATTATATAAATTCTTAAATTAAAACATACACAACACATATAAAATTTGTTTCATAAAATTAATCATCTGGAAATAAATTTATATTATATATACCCGAAGAAACCTTTCATAATTTTATCTTCACAATAATACTTCAAATAATATATAAAAATCATGAAAACAAGTTACTCCTAAACAATAATATCTCCTTATTGCATAAAATTGTTAATAAATTGTAATAAAAGTCAATAAAAGTGGCAGTAAGGGATTTTTTCTAGTTTTATCATGTGTTTTTGGTATATAAAATATTATAAATCTAAAGAAAATTCTTACAAAAAAGTTACTTTTCTAAAATGTCATTATTTTTTGGTTTCTTTGACTGTCAAACTCGGTACTAAATTCAGTATTCTTGATACAAAAATCTGTGTTCTCGGTGCTAAATTTGGTTCTCTCTGCACTAAATTCTGTGTTAGATACATTTAAATAGTTATTTTTTCATTGGGAATTGTAAAAAATTCCATTGAATCAGTTTTAAAATATGAAAATATTAGAAAACTCTAAACCCTTTCATTAAGTAAGCATATATATATTGATATAATATTATATTATATATATAATATAACATTATATATATATAATTAAAATAATTAATATAAAGAACTCTATTTTGAAATATGTGCGTGTTTGAAGTTATATTTACTTTGAAAGACAAGAATCAATTAAAAGATATTGAACTTGAAACGTCTATTGAACAATGTTTGAAATCATGAACAGATACATGTATGAAATTAAAACCTCTAAGTCCAATAACTGTCACCCAGGCGTCAGAGTTAGTTAGTGTTTATAACATATTGTTTACAATGGCTTAATTTCATGCCTTAACCCCCTTCATTTTCTCTTTGATATATCACATCATTGTTATTTCTTTGTTTTAAGACTGAGTCAATCTGTCTGTCCATGGTTGGAGGTCAGATGCTTGGGTCTAGTCTTTAACTAAAAACATTATTTTATTTTATAATAAGACCTGTCGAAAACTGAATGCATCTAATTATAATAATAATAACCTATACACGGTTCCCTTCTCTCCCTCATGATTTTTCTACCTTATCATTTGCTCAGTTGGATGAATAAATGTTACCTATATTCTGTAGTACATATCAAATCTTTATCCGAATGTCTCTTCAAGCTGTTGTTACTGCTAAAACTTCTCCTACATATAAAACATTTATATTGCTTTATGCCTATATGTTTATTATTAATTTGATCGTTCAAGTAAATCTTAAGGAAGAAACCTTTCACACATATATGACACTTATAAGGCTTTTTGCCTGTGTGTATTTTAAGATGTCTATTAAAGCATCTTTTATAATTAAAATTTCTTCCACACTTAGAACATTTATAAAGATCTTTTCCTGTATGTTTTTTCAAGTGCGTTTACAAGGAACGTTTATGTGTAAAATTTTTCATGCATTCAGAACATTGATAGGGCTTTTCATGAATTTTTAAGTTTGTCTTCACGGAGTCTGGCCATCTGAATTTCTTATTACAATCTGAACAGTGATAACGTTTCTCGACATAATTTATCTTGGGATGAGGTGGTAATGGTAGCCAATTTCTATCACTTTCACCCACTTTATCTTCATCACATTCATTTTGTAAGACTTCTCTCCATCGGTTTGTCATGGTTAGATTATACTATATATATGTACATATATATAAATATTTACTCCTTTCTTATATATGAAAAAGGAAAATTATATTATTATATTTTTATTTTATAAAAGATTAAAAGATTCTATAGATTTTTTATGAAGAGAAAAAATTATATACCACATACATAAAAAAGTTTAAAATTTAAAAAAAGATCCATAAATTAAAAAAAAATCCAAATTAGCATTACTACCCCAATTCTTTTATTGTTCCTCGTTTAATTATTGTGTTATTTTGACACCAGATGAGTCAAGTTTAAAAGAATAATAGTTTAATAAAAGTCGTCATAATGTTTTTATATTACTATGTCAAAGACACGGAATTTACAGACTTAGATTACATCTAACATACATACGAGGTCTATACCTGTTTTCTAATTGATCATTCATTAATTTTTTCAAATCTGTGAAATCAAATTGAATCTGTGTTTCAAATCTTAAGTTGAAGGCCAAATGATTGATGTAAGACTTGAAGAAAACTAAATGCGTCTAAAAATAATGTAAACTCTTACACTGTCCCTGTCTCTCCCTTACAATAGATCAGTTTAATGAATTACTTGTTACCTATATTCTTCAATACATATCGCCTCTTTCTCTAAATGTCTCTGCAAGTTGTTGTTAATAGTAAACTTTCTCCCACACATAGAACATATATAAGGTTTTATGCTTGTATGTATATTAAGATGATCATCCAAGTGGCCCGTACTAACAAACACTTTAGCGCATATATGACACTTATAAGGCATTTCGCCTTTATGTCCTTTTAAATGTGTTTTAAAGCTGGTTTTATAATTAAAATTTCTCCCACACTTAGAACATTTATGAAGACCTTCGCCTGTATGAATTTTCAAATGCATTTTCAAGATACGTTTTTTACTAAAACATTTCATGCATACAGAACATTGCTAAAGCTTTTCATGTATTTTCAAGTGAGTCTTCAAGGAGTCTGGCCATCTAAATTTTTTTATTACAGTCCGAACATTCATAACGTTTCCCAATATAATTTCTACCACTTCTAGTCTGTTTGTCTGTCTCCTTGTTAACATTGGTCGAAATAAAAACTGAGTTTAACATCATACAAAATATTTTTATCCACTTTCCTTTTTAATAAGTAAATTTTACATAATATTATATATATTAAAACAAATTTGGGAAAGGTGTAGTGGTTTATTAGACTGGTGGAATTTATTTGTAACAACATGCAACAATTTTAGTACTTTCTAGAAAGTAGGATGGGTATCAATCCCACTGAGAAATTTATAAGGTAACAATTATGTCTCGGTTCATTAATCTTTCCTCATAGCTCATACCCCTTAGCACAGGGATTAGCTTGGTGGCATCCCTCTGAACCTTTTCTAATTTCGTTTTGTGTTTGACTAGATGTGGACTCCATGCTGGAGCCACATATTTCTAGTATAGGTCTGATATATATATATATATATATATATATATATATATATATATATATATATATATATATATATATATATCACTTAGAACTCTTTGACCCGGCCAGGATTCGAACCCATGCCGTCCAGGATCACCCCTAAACGTACACAGTACCGTGACCACCGCACCAATGATTGGTTTGTACCATATGTGTGCTTATATTATATGCTTATATTTATAAGCATAAATAGGTTCAACATAAATTTGGTTCAACAAACTGGAAAAGGTGCAAAGACATGCTACTAAGTGGCTCCCAGAACTGAGGGGCAAGAGCTACGAGGAGAGGTTAGAGGCATTATATATACCAAAACTAGAAGACAGAAGGAAAAGAGGTGATATGATCACTACATACAAAATAGTAATACTATTATAGATATATCTATATAATACTATTATAGACAGAAAGGATATATTATAATAGTAATACTATAATAGAATAGTATAAGTTTGTTGAACCAGAACCAAATCTCGCACCAATGATCAGACGATCATTGGTGCAGTGGTGAAGGTACTGTGTACGTTTAGGGGTGATCCTGGGTGGCATGGGTTCGAATCCTGGCCGGGTCAAAGAGTTCTAAGTGATATATGTCTTGCGCGTTCATGCAGCTTTCTCATATATATATATATATATATATATATATATATATATATATATATATATATATATATATATATATTAGTATATTTTGGTAGCAGTCTTTCCTGTAGACATATATTATTAAATATGACCGAAAAAGTAAGATTTATAATTCTAACACGAATTTTCTCGATCTTCTTTATGTTTCTTTTTACTGTTGACGGTAAATGAAAAATCAATTCTCCAAAATTCATTTTATTTCTAGTCTGACGCAACACTTGAGCGCGTTTTGTAAAGCTTATTACATTTTCAAAGACTTTAGTTTACCCACACACAACTTATAACTGAACAGCATTGGCCATTGGCTCCTTTTATACCTGCATTTGGGTGAGGTGATCAACAGTCAACAGTAGAAAAGGAAACATAAGGAGATCGAGAAAATTCGTGTTAGAATTATTAATCTTACTTTTTCGGTCATATTAATATTATTATAATATATATATATATATTATAATAGATATTAATATAAGATATATATTATATATATTATATATATAGATATATAGATATATATATATAATATATACATATATATATATATATAGATTATCTTATATATATTAATATATATCTCTATATATATAGATATATTATATATGTAGTATAGATATATTATATTATTATATATGCAAACAAGACCTGAATATCAAGGACTTATATATGCCACTGAAACTCACACCCCAGAAAGACTCAAACCCATACTGCCGGAGAAATGCAA
>WNGS01165065.1:33395-58927 GCA_020271785.1 Procambarus virginalis | reverse complement strand
GTTATCTTGGCATAGCATTTTATCAAATCACCTCATTTTTTTGGGGCAACACGTGAGGAACACAAATGCAAACAAGCCTGAATGGTCCCCAGGACTAGATACAACTGAAAACTCACACCCCAGAAGTGACTCGAACCCATACTCCCAGGAGCAAAGCAACTGGTAACTACAGGGCGCCTTAATCCGCTTGACCATCACGACCGGACATAAGGAAGTGATAGCCTGAGCTATATGAACCACTTCCCCGCCGGCACCTGGATGGTTATCTTGGGCATAGCATTTTATCAAATCACCTCATTTTTTTTGGGGCAACACGTGAGGAACACAAATGCAAACAAGCCTGAATGGTCCCCAGGACTAGATACAACTGAAAACTCACACCCCAGAAGTGACTCGAACCCATACTCCAGGAGCAAAGCAACTGGTAACTACAGGGCGCCTTAATCCGCTTGACCATCACGACCGGACATGCCCCAAAAAAATGAGGTGATTTGATAAAATGCTATGCCCAAGATAACCATCCAGGTGCCGGCGGGGAAGTGGTTCATATAGCTCAGGCTATCACTTCCTTATGTCCGGTCGTGATGGTCAAGCGGATTAAGGCGCCCTGTAGTTACCAGTTGCTTTGCTCCTGGGAGTATGGGTTCGAGTCACTTCTGGGGTGTGAGTTTTCAGTTGTATCTAGTCCTGGGGACCATTCAGGCTTGTTTGCATTTGTGTTCCTCACGTGTTGCCCCAAAAAATGAGGTGATTTGATAAAATGCTATGCCCAAGATAACCATCCAGGTGCCGGCGGGGAAGTGGTTCATATAGCTCAGGCTATCACTTCCTTATGTCCGGTCGTGATGGTCAAGCGGATTAAGGCGCCCTGTAGTTACCAGTTGCTTTGCTCCTGGGAGTATGGGTTCGAGTCACTTCTGGGGTGTGAGTTTTCAGTTGTATCTAGTCCTGGGGACCATTCAGGCTTGTTTGCATTTGTGTTCCTCACGTGTTGCCCCAAAAAATGAGGTGATTTGATAAATGCTATGCCCAAGATAACCATCCAGGTGCCGGCGGGGAAGTGGTTCATATAGCTCAGGCTATCACTTCCTTATGTCCGGTCGTGATGGTCAAGCGGATTAAGGCGCCCTGTAGTTACCAGTTGCTTTGCTCCTGGGAGTATGGGTTCGAGTCACTTCTGGGGTGTGAGTTTTCAGTTGTATCTAGTCCTGGGGACCATTCAGGCTTGTTTGCATTTGTGTTCCTCACGTGTTGCCCCCAAAAAATGAGGTGATTTGATAAAATGCTATGCCCAAGATAACCATCCAGGTGCCGGCGGGGAAGTGGTTCATATAGCTCAGGCTATCACTTCCTTATGTCCGGTCGTGATGGTCAAGCGGATTAAGGCGCCCTGTAGTTACCAGTTGCTTTGCTCCTGGGAGTATGGGTTCGAGTCACTTCTGGGGTGTGAGTTTTCAGTTGTATCTAGTCCTGGGGACCATTCAGGCTTGTTTGCATTTGTGTTCCTCACGTGTTGCCCAAAAAAATGAGGTGATTTGATAAAATGCTATGCCCAAGATAACCATCCAGGTGCCGGCGGGGAAGTGGTTCATATAGCTCAGGCTATCACTTCCTTATGTCCGGTCGTGATGGTCAAGCGGATTAAGGCGCCCTGTAGTTACCAGTTGCTTTGCTCCTGGGAGTATGGGTTCGAGTCACTTCTGGGGTGTGAGTTTTCAGTTGTATCTAGTCCTGGGGACCATTCAGGCTTGTTTGCATTTGTGTTCCTCACGTGTTGCCCCAAAAAAATGAGGTGATTTGATAAAATGCTATGCCCAAGATAACCATCCAGGTGCCGGCGGGGAAGTGGTTCATATAGCTCAGGCTATCACTTCCTTATGTCCGGTCGTGATGGTCAAGCGGATTAAGGCGCCCTGTAGTTACCAGTTGCTTTGCTCCTGGGAGTATGGGTTCGAGTCACTTCTGGGGTGTGAGTTTTCAGTTGTATCTAGTCCTGGGGACCATTCAGGCTTGTTTGCATTTGTGTTCCTCACGTGTTGCCCCCAAAAAATGAGGTGATTTGATAAAATGCTATGCCCAAGATAACCATCCAGGTGCCGGCGGGGAAGTGGTTCATATAGCTCAGGCTATCACTTCCTTATGTCCGGTCGTGATGGTCAAGCGGATTAAGGCGCCCTGTAGTTACCAGTTGCTTTGCTCCTGGGAGTATGGGTTCGAGTCACTTCTGGGGTGTGATATTATATATATATATATATATATATATATATATATATATATATATATATATATATATATATATATATATTAATATATATATATATATATATATATATATATATATATATATATATATATATATATATATATATATATATATATATATATATATATTTATATTATATTTTTTTTTTTTTTTTTTTTTTTTTTTTTTTTTTTTTTTTTTTTTTTTTTTTTTTCTAGAAGGGGTACCACCTCTGGTGCAAGTGTAGGGACCCATAGCCTCGAGAAGAAAATAAAGAGTACTCAGAGAAGACCTTGTGGATCCTCACTGAACATATATATATATATATATATATATATATATATATATATATATATATATATATATATATATATATATATATATATATATATATATATATATATATATATTATATATATATATATTTTTTTTTTTTTTTTCTAGAAGGGGTACCACCTCTGTGCAAGTGTAGGGACCCATAGCCTCGGAGAAGAAAATAAAGAGTACTCAGAGAAGACCTTGTGGATCCTCACTGAACACTTTGATATTTTCTTCTCCTACCACCCCTATTCTTTTGGTATGTGTGTATATTTTTCTAACTTATTTGAAAATGTCATTACACAAAAAAGTTACAGTATTGATTACATGCAGGGTACAAGGCTGCTTGTCACAAGTTGAAAAGCTCCTCCAGCTCCTCCAGCTCCTCAGATGGCGGGCAGGAACCATGGATGCAGTGAGCATTTCCTCTCTGGATTGCCAATATATATATATATATATATATATATATATATATATATATATATATATATATATATATATATATATATATATATATATATCTAACTTTATTTGAAAATGTCATTACACAAAATGGGTTTACAACATTGGTTACAGTGCAGGGTACAAGGCTACTTGTCACAAGTTGTATAGCTCACAAGTCACAAGTTGTTATTATATTACACAAATAAATCTCAAAATGGAAACGAATCATTGATTATTACTGTAATGTGCATAGTTTTACTCATTTAGTTGTGTTTGGGGGATCGAGCTTCAGCTCACTGATTCCACCTCTTAATTGTCGATGAACTGGTGTGCAGATTCCAGAGCCTATTGGGCCCTATCATATCTATCATTTGAAACTGTTTATGCCTCCACCTCATCACTGTGTAATGCATTCCGTTTGTTAGGTACTCTGACACTTTTCTTCCTTCACTCAAGTTTTCCAAAGCTGTACCAAACATTTACCAACAAAACGATTGCTTTCAACTCTCAGATTACATGAAATCTGAGAGTCTCTCTCTCTCTCTCTCCTACAACTGAGTGAAGAAAAAATATAATAATGATAACAACTCAACTCATGACTTAACTTAATATTCTCTATGATGCCTAAAATTGGCCACACATGTCTAATCTAGCTCTGTGGCCTGCATAACTGTATACAGTATATATAAAACTAAACTCTTATTCGTTCTTTTTTTAAGTAAATAATATAATAATATTATTATATAATACTTACAAAAAATAATAGAGAGTATAGTAACATATATACTGGTTGAAATTTTATTTTCATGTGTGTGTGTGTGTGTACGCTCACCTAGTTGTGCTTGAGGAGGTTTGAGCTTCGGCTCTTTGATTCAACCTCTTAATTTTCAATGAACTGGTGTGCAGATTCCTGAGCCTATTGAGCTCAGGAATCTATCATATCTTCATTTGAAACTGTGTATGGAGTCTGCCTCCACCTCATCACTGCTTTAAGTATTTTGTCTGTTAGGTACTTTGGCACTTTTCTTTCTACACTCAAGTTTTCCAAAGCCTCACCAAATATTTACCAACAAAACGATTCCTTTCAACTCTCAGATTTAATGACATCTCTTATCTGAGGTATCGCTCAATCTCTTACAACTGAGGCAAGAAAAATTATAATAATGACAACAACTCATAACTTAATATTCTCTGGGATGCCAAAAATTGGCCACAATTGTCTAGTCTAGCTTTGTGGCCTGCAGAACTGTGGGTGCTCACCTAGTTTTGCTTGGGGAGGATTGGGCTTAGGCTCTTTGGCCCTGTGCCAATTTCTGAACCTATTGCGCTCTATCATTTCCACATTTGAAACTGCATACGGAATCTGCTTCCACAACATCACTGCCTAATACAGTCCATCTGTTAACTATTGACATTTTTCTTTCTACACTCAAGTTCAGGTACGTTTATTAAAACATTAAATTACATCTATGCTCAGAGTTCTTTCTATCGTCCCTGTGGTTCATATGGGTAGTAAGGTTCCACCTGTGTCCCCATAAAATGCCAGGAAATTACAGTGTGATAAGTTTAGCAAACTTTGGTCAATAAGACAAGACCTCTCAAAGAAAGATAGAGAAAAGCTGAAAATGAACAGTGAAGCAAAATGTCTAAATGGGAAAAGAACTGAAGAAGAAAAGAATTCATTATTTTACAAAGTGTCAGGGACTGGAAAGTTAGTAAAATGGTACATAAAAACAGATGAACAAAACTATTAGAGGAAGGGGGGAGTAAGGAACAAAGAGATAGGGAACATGTGCCTGAAAATTGTATATACCAACATAGATGGAGTAGGATAAAAAGTATTGGAGCTGAGATGATAAACTGATAATTGTAAATGCCTACAACCCACCAGCAAGCAATACATGGACAAAGGAGGAACTGGATTACAAATGAGAGGACTTCATGAGTGAGATTGTAGTAAAATCAGATAAAGATAAATCACGATTGTTGATAATAGGGTACTGGAAACATTCACGCCAGCCGGTTACAAGATTTAGGGAAGGTTGTGATACAATCTAGAAGAGCCTATTAAATGTTTATTGTGTGAATACATAGGTAAAATGACATAGTAGGATGTAGGTGGCACCGACGTCATCAAAGAGATAACTAATGATAAGCAATGGTGTACAGATGATATATAAAAAGACGATGAGACTCGCTCAAACAGTCAGTTAATCAGCTGGACCAGAACATTCTTCATGAATCTTACCTGTCTCAACCAACAGTATAAATATGAGTTTGAGTTGTTTTTTTGCTTACTTAATTGAAAAACATTATCATTTCCCAGGTAGTGCCTGAAAGCTAATTCAACTGGGTAGCTGTTAGGAAACTGAAAGAATTATAGCTAACATCGAGGAGAATAACTAATTATGAGAAATATTGTGGGTCACGTCAAATGGAAATGGGAATATACACCATCTTTAGCTATGGCTATTGCTCTCTTTGACTACCTCGATGATTTTAAAGATAATTTTCTTATCTGACTCATATTGCAACCGAGAAACCCATGGTCGAAACGTATCAAACCCGTTTAACTTAAAATATTGATCATTTGAAACAGTATTTTACTACATTTAATGACGATCTAAATGTGGATGTGATAAACAACGTTAATAATCTCTCCATTCTCGATATTGCAATAGACATTTATCCTAGTAAAATATTCGATATAAATATGAAACCTGAAAAAGTTCATATATTGATATTCCCACCGATGATTCCAATAGGAAAAATATAAGAATGTGAGAAACCACCCTTCCTAACATTGTTTATACGCCTCAAATAGGATTCGTTATCCTTGAAAATAGATGTTGTAATGAAATGTTTGTTTAAAGAATACAATTACATTTTTACCAAATATATTAACTCGAGGTACCAGCACAAACTTTATTGTTGAAAATTCCCAAGGGAATATTACCCAAAATACTATATCATTCATCAGTAATTATTTGGCAGAAATGGTTTAAATTATAATACATTGAAACAAAAAATGACTACAACATCCACCAATGATGTTAATAATCTTAGCAATGCCTTAAAAAATAAACAGTATAAAAAAGCTTTCCAAATCTATTTAAATTTTGAAAAATCTGTTCTAAAGACAATCTTTTGTCGGGGTTCCCAGGGTGAGCAATGGTATACAAAAACTTTATCCCGGATATCCTGTCACGGTCGCCAATGTCGGGGTTCACCGTAAGAGGGTAAGCAACAGTATCTACATGATATCCTCTCAACGGTCGCACTATTGGCGATAACCGTAACTCACTGTAGCCCTGCGGGTCTTCACTCAATCCTCACGGCGCCACTGCACGCCTGGAGAGTATCCCAGCCGGCCTCTTTAGCCAGAGAATGAGTGGGAACACAACTTGCTCTCTTCCAACTGTGTGCCCGCCCCGACAAGGGCACTAATACTATCTGCAAGGTCGCCAACTGGTGTTTCCTGTGTCCAGTAACACTTCAGTGGTATTGCAGAATTGTGGTAACAGTGGCAAGAGCACACTCAATAGATCTGGTATCAGGCAAGTATTTATTTCTATCACTCTATCTCCTTCCAAGTATTATATAGCCACAAGAAATATGGATGGGATGATACAAACGCCAAGGTATTTTGTATTTTACTTAAAACTCAAGACATCATATTCTTATATCAACAAGCAAACAGCCAGTACGTGCAAAAGTCGCTCGCTCTCCACATATAATCAGGAACACACCAAGACGCCAATGCTCCCCCTCACGTCAACGTCAAAATCAGCTGAGCGACCCCCCCACTCACTGCATGATCCCTCACTGCCTTATTTGCTTGTTGGTGTTATACGCCTGTTTCTTTAAATTCTCAAGAGTCAATAAGTGTCCAACAACACCATATCTGCAACAATGGCCACAGCACGAAAATGATTCACTGCACCGATCTTGAGCTCAATCAAACATTTCTATTTTAATTAATGAACATAATAATTCACTATCATGAAGTACACACTGTACTTCATATTATGATAATGAAGGCAACAAGATATAATACTGGAGTTCTCAGTAATTCCTTTCGTAGGCGAATATTCAATTGATCACTGCAGACATGGAAAATTATTCAATACACAAGCATGTATATATATAGATAAATCATAGACATCAATAATAGTAATAATATAAATACTGGGCACATAGCCTAACACCAATAACTGGTACACTTGTATATATATATATTCTCTCTCGTAAGTTATCATAGTAAAGTCACATGAAAGAAATCATCGACACAGTAAATTCTTCAATCAATCCAGGTGCCTGGACACACCACATATATATAAATACCGTGAGTGCTCTATACAGCCTCACTCTGCACAACTGTGCCTTACTGTGACATAGACCTAGGTGAGACTTGCTCATTACATGAAAGATACTCTGGCTAAATATATAGCTGACTAAAGGGGAGTTGGGAGGGAAACTAGAATCACCTACTTCCACCTATCCTCTGATGAGAGTTGAGTTGTAGCTCCTGGTCCAGGCTCTCGCCTCGTGTAGGGAACGCCCCCACACACACACTGATGTGTCCTCCAGGAACCCAATCAATGTCCCAGAATAAACGCGTCATCGCAGTGTTCTGTCCTCCGCAGGTCCGTGCTCCTCCTCCACGTCTTGTAGGGTTGGAGTCGGTCTCCCGGCCGTCAACTTCTCCTCCCAGCTACAGCTGCCAACCTACTTCTCGGCTGCAGTCGTAAGGATTCCCAATTAGTATCTTCTTTCACTGCTTCCCAGTGGATTGGCCCAGCCGCTATGTCGTCACTGTGAAGCTATCAGACGTCCCAGGCGATACTGCCTAGACTTCACCTTCACAGCACCCGACTCAGGAGCACTTGATGCTGAATATTCCGTCAATTCCCTCGTCGGTCCACACATGGAATGAAGGAAGACCTCTCGGCGTACTTGCAGACTATGGGTGACGCGTATGTTCCACGGGAGTGGCGTACTACTGTGAGATTGACAGGATCAACCTTCACACATCCAATACGTCAAGGTCAAGCGACCTTGACGTGTCGCGTGAAGACTGATGGCGCCACTGCGGAGCGATGACCGGACCCCCCTGCCTTCGTGACGTCATACTTGCCAAGGGAGGTTTTCATTGGCTGCCAGTGCCACGTCGCTGATGGTGACCAATCTGGTTCCACTGATGTCACACAGTTTTGGAGGCAAAACGGAGGGGCCAGCGCCATATTGGCTTCCTAAAGGGCCTATACCACAGGCCAAAATACTCTTCTTTCACAAATTTCTCGCCACTGCGAGAACACTACACTCTCCCACATATATCAAACTGATGCCCGCGACGTAGAGAACGCTCGGGTAAAGTGGACATGATTCTTACAGCAGGCGTGGGAGAAATATAAGGGGGGGGAACACCGTCACATACCCCTCGCCTTAAAATAAGAGTCATGTCTGGTTAGTGTATACGAGACAGGGCATCCGCCTCCACATTGTCCTTCCCTCTGATGTGCTTGGTATCCAGCCAGTACTCCTGCAGTAGTAACGCCCACCTCGTCAGTCATTGGTTGGAGTTCCTCATTTTGTACAAAAAGGTTAGAGGGTGATGATCTGTGAACACAAGAACAGGCCTTGCCCCTCCTCCTACGTACACGTCGAAATGCTTCAGGGCCATTACTAGCGCCAAAGCCTCTTTCTCAACGGTACTATAGGCCCGCTGGTATTTCACAAACGTCTCAGAGTAGAAAGCTACCGGCCTATGTACCTCACTCCTCTCTTGAGCCAACATGGCCTCTATCCCAACGTCGCTGGCGTCCACGTACAGGATGAATCTGGCAGAGAAATCTGGGGATATTAATACTGGGGCCTCCATCAACAGTATCTTGGTCTTGTCAAAAGACTCCTGGCAGGCCTCTCCCCATTTCCATCGCACATTCTTGGAGAGTAGCTCAGTCAGGGGATGTGCTACCGTGGAAAAATTCCTGCAGAACCCACAATAGTATCCTATCATCCCGAGATACCTTAACAACTCTTTACGCGTCCTGGGCACGGGGTAGTCCTTAATGGCTGACACTTTATAATCTACAGGGGTTACTTCTCCTTGGCCGATTACGAAGCCAAGGTACTCTAAGTGGGCCTTCCCAAACTCGCTTTTGGCTAAATTTACAGTCAAGTTTGCCTCCTCTAGCCTTCTGAACAATTCTTTGAGTCTTTCCAGGTGCGTCTTCCAATCGTCGGCGTATACGACGATGTCATCGGTGTACACTGTGCAGCCTTCGGTCCCCCTTAGCAACTCATTCATCATGCGCTGGAAACAGCTACCGCTGTTTTTCATTCCAAAGGGACCTTGTATTGGTACAGCCGTCGGGTGTTACGAAAGCTGATATTTTCCTGACCGCGGGAGTCAAGGAGATCTGGTAGTACCCCTTGAGCAGATCGACCTTGGATACGTACCTCGCACTGCCCACCTGGTTGATGCAATCGCTCACCCTTGGCATGGGGTGGGAATCGGCCACAGTGATGGAGTTCACCTTTCTGTAGTCTGTACAAAAGCGGAATGTACCATCGCTTTTCTTCACTAACAGGCATGGGGAACTCCATTCACTGTTGCTAGGCTCTGCAAGGTCGTTCTCAAGGAGATACTCTACCTCCTTCCTCATCAGCTCTCGTTTCTCCGGGCTTACCCTATACACGCTCTGCTTGACGGGCCTGGCGTCCCTCACCTCCACCTCGTGCGTCACACTCTTGTGACGTCGGGGCACGTCGGTGAAGAGAGAGGAGTTCTCCCTTAACAGGTTCGTCAGGTCCGTGCTCTGTTGCCCTTCTAGGTGTTGTAGATTGCCCTTGATCTTCGACAAACTCTCCGAATTTTTGAGACAGGTGTCGTCCGCCCTGGACCACTTTCCTTCCTCCTCTGGAAGTTCCTGATCCACTTGCATGCACAGGATCATCTTCTGCTGGGGTTCTCGAGTCGCCGTCCCGTCCAGCTCGTCGGCTCCTCCTTCCTTAGGGAAGAAAGGCTTCAGGCGGTCGACATGACACACCTGTTTCTTGCGAGGTCTATCCGGCTTACCGATCTCGTACGTTACAGGACCCAACCACCGTAGCACCTGGTACGGTCCCTCGAACCGTGACTCGGTCACTCTACTCTTACCCGGCAGCAATATCATCACCTGGGACCCAATCTGGAACTCCCTCGGCGTAGCTCTCTTGTCGTACCATTCCGAGATCTTACGCTGCGCCTTCTTCAGATGTTTTCCAGCCAGTTCCTTTGCTAAGGTGAGATGCTCCTTGAACTTTTGAACGTTCTCATTAACCGTTTCCACGGTCTCCCCTGGTTTCCATTGTTCCTTTAGCATGGACAGAGGACTTCGCACCTCATGCCCATACACCAGCTGGAAAGGTGAGAAACCTAACGATTCTACCACTGCGTTACGTATGGCAAACAACGCAGGGTATACAGCCTCATCCAACTCAGCTCCCTGCTCTGCACAGAACACTCTCAGAACTGTCTTCAAGGTGGAGTGGAATCTTTCGATCGCCCCCTGCGACTGCGGTCGGTAGGGCGATGACCGAATCTGTGTCACTCCCCAACTTGTCACTGTCTGTCTGAACCACTTAGACTGGAATATACTTGCACAGTCCGTCTGAATTTCTCTGGGCATTCCCACCCAAGAGAAAAATCGTTGTAGCCGCCCGGCTACTCCTCTCGACGTCAAACGTCGCATCGGGACAGCTTCCGGAAATCTGGTTGATGCACACATGATCGTCATCAGGTAGGTGTTCCCTCGTTTCGTCCGCGGCAACGGTCTCACTCCATCGACCAATGCGGGCCCAAACGCTGGAACAGGGACTATCGGGCCCTTTGGTATCGCGGGTTGGCTCTTCCCTGCCCTCTGGCAAGGTAGGCAAGTCTTGCAATAACGCCTCACATCGGCGTCCATACCTGGCCAGTAGAAATGATCCCTGATCTTACGCAGCGTCTTGTTCACCCCCAGGTGATCTGCAGAGTCCACAGAGTGCGACAGATCCAACACTGCCGCTCTGCACTGGGCCGGCAACACTACCTGGTGTCTCGTACCTAGAGATGCTTCTCCGGCCTCCATCCTCACAGGCCTGCACTGTCTCATCAGTATGCCGTCCTGTATATAAAAATGAGTGGCCCTCTCAGGACCAACACGTCCTCCTTTGGCTTCATGAATCAATTCGGGGAATTCTATCTGCTGCAACTCCCCAAGACGAGTGAGGTCCACCCCAAGAGAACTGGTGAGGGCCACCTGTAACTCACCATCCGGGCTGCCTTCGCGCTCAACTCGTTCTCCTGGTTCCATGAAGAGGTGATCGATTCCCAGGCCGTCGGACGTCTCCTTATCAGCCCTATCAGATCCACACCCCCCGTGTCCGTCGCACTGCCTCGGAATCACAGCACAAACAGGGAACGCCACCGTGGCGATTCCTCTCTCGTCCCCACAGGCGTCTAACACTCTGCCTTTCTCTTTGTATTGCTCCAAACACTCCTCGCCCTTCACGAGGTTCGGGAGGACACATCCCCCACATGCGTCATTTCCGAGGATGACTTGTGCCTCCATCTTGGGCATCGATGCACAGACCCCCACCACTAGGGTCTAACTGCCATAATCAGAATCTAGAGTCACCTGGTGTAGGGGCATCCACACTGGGCCTCCCACAGTGGTCACACTCGCCACCCCCACACTGGTACTCTTGTAACCCTCGGGGAACAGGGTTTTGCTCACCACGGTAAAATCTGCCCCAGTGTCTCTCAATATCTTCACCGGGATGGGGTCTGCGTCCCCCATCCTTACGGTTCCCTCACACACGAATGGGTGAACTCTTTTCTCCCCATTAAGTACGGGTTCATCCCGCACCCTCTCGGCCATCTGGTCCTCGACCTTCACGAAAGCAACGTTCCCCCACTGCTTAGGGCGTTTGCAGTCCCGCGAGAAGTGTCTGAATCTTCCGCAATTGAAGCAGCGAAGCTTTCCCGCCGGTGACCATCCACCACCGCTCGCCCTGGCAACGCCTCCAGAGGCCGTCGCTCCGTGTGTCTGCCTCGCACCATCCGTCGACTCCTTCGTCGCAGCAACAGCTCCTGAGCTCTCCGTTTGGGACTTCTTTACCGGCTCCACAGCACTCTTTGATCCTCTGCTGTCTCCACTCGGGAGGTGAGACTTCGTAGAACTCGCTCCCGTCCTCCATCCGTCCGTCCTTCTATAATTTCTCCCATATCTGCAGTATGCGGGCGGTCGGTGCTGTCCCTCTCGACGTGGTCGTAAGGCTTCTTCCAGCATGTCAGCTCTATCGGCCGCGGCTCTCAGGTCCTTAATGTTCGCCTCCTTTACTCTAACCCTGATCTCAGGAGAGAGCACGGACATAAACTTCTCCATGACCATAAGCCTCTTGACATCCTCGGCCGATTTCGCTCCTTCAAACTCCAACCACTTCAGGAACTTTCTCTCCATGTCCCTCGCCGTCTCCGCATAAGATTTTCCTGGAGACCGGGTACATTCCCTGAATCTCTTCCTGTAACATTCCGGCGTTAACTTGAACGAGTGGAGCACGGCCCTCTTTACAGCATCGTAGTTGGTATACTCTTTGAGGTCGAGCATATTGTAGGCTTCACGAGCTTCACCAGTGAGTCTACCCTGAACCAGCTCTGCCCACTCTGCTCTCGGCCACTTCTTCAAGGTAGCGACCCTCTGGAAGTGGTCGAAGAAGCCCTCAGCTTCGTTTGGCACGAAGACTGGCAAATCCCTCTCTCTCACTCGGCGGTCTTCCTGCTGTGGTGGAGCAGGTGGAACTAACCCTAGTTCAGCTCGCTTCACCTCAACCTCCTTGTTAGCCTCAACCTCTTGTCGATTCATCCTAGCTTCCAGCTCGCGCTCCTCTCGTCTCAGCTGTGCCTTGTGCTCACGCTCTTCTCGTCGCAGCTGTGCTTCTCGTTCTTCCCGTTTCTGCTGTGCTTCTCGTTCTGCTTCCTCACGCTTCAGCTGTGCTTCTCGTTCTTCCTTGCACAGCTGTGCCTCTTCACGCTTCAGCTGTGCTTCTTGCTCACGCTCTTCCTTGCGCAGCTGTGCCTCTTCACGCCTCAGCTGAGCTTCTGCTTCTCGCTCTTCCTTCTGCAGCTGTGCCTCTCGCTCTTCCCTGCGCAGCTGTGCCTCTTCACGCTTCAGCTGTGCTTCCAGCTGCAGCTTCATTATCTCCAGCTTAACGCTGCGCCTGCTGCCGCTGGATCCCCTATTGCTTCCACCGACGCTCAAGTTCTCTCCTACGCTGGCAGGTGTCTGTGGCCGTTCCCCTCCCAAAGCTTCATCTCGTGCCCTGAGCTGAGCCATGATCTCGAGTCTTCTCTCTCCCACTTTGGTAGATCTCAATTTTATCCCAAAGTGGTCGGCTATCGATTGCAGCTGTGCCCTGGTGCACTCCTCCAGCACCTGCTCATCTCTAGTGTCAATGAACCTTGTTACCTTCTCATCCTCCATCTTGTGCTATGAGTGAGAACCTGTACCTGATACCTAATACCACTAACAATGTACCACAATCGCAACCGTTATCTTGATCTTGATCCTGGTGAGGTCGCTAATGTCGTGGTTCCCAGGGTGAGCAACGGTATACAAGGACTTTATCCCGGATATCCTGTCATGGTCACCAATGTCGGGGTTCACCGTAAGAGGGTGAGCAACAGTATCTACAAGATATCCTCTCAACGGTTGCAATATTGGCGATAACCGTAACTCACCGTAGCCCTGCGGGTCTTCACTAAATCCTCACGGCGTCACTGCACGCCCGGAGAGTATCCCAGTCGATCCCCAGCCGGCCTCTTTAGCCAGAGAATGAGTGGGAACACAGCTTGCTCTCTTCCAACTGTGTGCCCGCCCCAACAAGGGTTCTAATACTATCTGCAAGGTCGCCAACTGGTGTTTCCTGTGTCCAGTAACACTTCAGTGGTATTGTGGAATTGTGGTAACAGTGGCAAGAGCACACTCAATAGATCTGGTATCAGGCAAGTATTTATTTCTATCACTCTATCTCCTTCCAAGTATTATATAGCCACAAGAAATATGGATGGGATGATACAAACGCCAAGGTATTTTGTATTTTACTTAAAACTGAAGACATCATATTCTTATATCAACAAGCAAACAGCCAGTACGTGCAAAAGTCGCTCGCTCTCCACATATAATCAGGAACACACCAAGACGCCAATGCTCCCCCTCACGTCAACGTCAAAATCAGCTGAGCGACCCCCCCACTCACTGCGTGATCCGTCACTGCCTTATTTGCTTGTTGGCGTTATACGCCTGTTTCTTTAAATTCTCAAGAGTCACTAAGTGTCCAACAACACCATATCTGCAACAATGGCCACAGCACGCAAATGATTCACTGCACCGATCTTGAGCTCAATGAAACATTTCTATTTTAATAAACATAATAATTCACTATCATGGCGTAACACACTGTACTTCATATAATGATAATGAAGGCAACAAGATATAATACTGGAGTTCTCAGTAATTCCTTTCATAGGCGAATATTCAATTGATCACTGCACACTTGGAAAATTATTCAATACACAAGCATGTATATATATATAGATAAATCATAGACATCAATAATAGTAATAATATAAATACTGGGCACATAGCCTAACACCAATAACTGGTTCACTTGTATATATATATATTCTCTCTCTACGTTATCATAGTAAAGTCAAATGAAAGAAATCATAGACACAGAAAATTCTTCAATCAATCCAGGTGCCTGGACACACCACGTATATATAAATACCGTGAGTGCTCTATACAGCCTCACTCTGCACAACTGTGCCTTACTGTGACATAGACCTACGTGAGACTTGCTCACTACATGAAAGATACTCTGGCTAAATATATAGCTGACTAAAGGGGAGTTGGGAGGGAAACTAGAATCACCTACTTCCACCTATCCTCCGGTGAGAGTTGAGTTGTATCTCCTGGTCCAGGCTCTCGCCTCGTGTAGGGAACGCCCCCCACACACACACTGATGTGTCCTCCAGTAACCCAATCAACGTCCCAGAATAAACGCGTCATCGCAGTGTTCTATCCTCCGCAGGTCCGTGCTCCTCCTCCACGTCTTGTAGGGTTGGAGTCGGTCTCCCGGCCATCAACTTCTCCTCCCAGCTACGGCTGCCAACCTACTTCTCGGCTGCAGTCGTACGGATTCCCAATTAGTATCTTCTTTCACTGCTTCCCAGTGGACTGGCCCAGCCGCTACATCGTCACTGTGAAGCTATCAGACGTCCCAGACGATACTGCCTAGGCTTCACCTGCACAGCACCCGACTCAGGAGCACTTGATGCTCAATATTCCGTCAATTCCCTCTTCGGTCCACACAGGGAATGAAGGAAGACCTCTCGGTGTACTTGCAGACTACGGGTGACACGTAAGTTCCACGGGAGCGGCGTACTGCTGACAGGATCAACCTTCACACATCCATCCACCTTGACGTGTCGCTTCAGACTGAAGGCGCCACCGCGGCGCGATGACCGGACCCCTCTGCCTTCGTGACGTCATACTTGCCAAGGGAGGTTTTCATTGTCTCCCAGTGCCACGTCGCTGATGGTGACCAATCTGGTGCCACTAACGTCACACAGTTTTCGCGGCAAAACAGAGGGGCCAGCGCCATATTGGCTTCCTAAAGGGCCTATACCACAGGCCAAAATACTCTTCTTTTACAAATTTCTTGCCACTGCGAGAACACTGCACTCTCCCACATATATCAAACTGATGCCCGCGACGTAGAGAACGCTCGGGTAAAGTGGACATGACTCTTACAGCAGGCGTAGGAGAAATATAAGGGGGGGGGGAACAGCATCACACTTTACACACACCAAAATAAAATTTCACTATGAAAATAGTTCAGAGACTCTAAACCTATTTCCTCTGATAATATGTTGCACCCTATTTAATTTAGCAATACAAGAAGATGGGAAAAAGAGAGGTGAAACAATTTGAACCGAAGAAAAATATTCAAGAATTAAATGAATTCTTTAAAAATACCAATAATATCGACCGAATAGTGGGTTTATCCCTCAATAATGATTTTTTAACTAACCTTATATTTTGTGTGATTAAGGAATTTGAAAACGAAAATATGGACGGACCCAATCTCATGAACAGAATTTTTAGTGTATATTGTGACAATAATCTCTTCCCAGAGATTGAGCCTGCTCTTTCTTCTTATCGTCACGTTCCCAGTAATATGCAAGATACGTTTTACAGTGGCTTAAACGTATATCAAGACCAGCTACGCACCTGCAAACTCCCCCTCCCCCCACTCCTGCACAACCGGTCGACCCGCCAACTGCTACTCCCAGCCAAACTACCGACTTGCGGCCGTCCTGCATTCTCATTGGCCGTTCGTCAACACACCACTCCAACTCCACGCCAATCACATTCCTCACCAAGGCAATGTCAGGACCGCCCAGCAGTTCTCCAGCCAGAATATCTCGTGCTCTCATGCTATGAACACCTATTTGACTCACCTTGTGTGATCAAGTAGAGGCTTATAGCTAGCGCATATATTCCCAGCACTATTATTATTTTTACTTATTATTTTATGTCATTTCTCCTCCCTTTAACGTAATTCATTTTTATGTTCAGTTATTTTCCCACTTGTTGTCTTGCACCCTTAAGCCAAGGTATTGCCTTTATTTCAATTTGTTTTTTAGAGTTAATAAATATCATTGTTTATTATTGTGTTTCATGTCTCTTCCCTTATCTTACCACAGATTATCAAACAAGCAGTCATTCTTTTTTTTTCCTTTTCTTTACCTTTTTTTTATTTTATGTGTGACCTGGCATTAACATCTGCCAGTGGAAGACTGCCGAACACCATACTCCACTACTTACCGTCACATATAATTGGGGGCCTGTCCTAGGAGCTTCACTCAGGTATTGGTAATTGTGGTAAGCGTACTTGGCTTTCATTCCCTTGCTTTCAATATTTACATTAATCACGTTTATTATTATATGGTGCTGTGTATATTGTGCATTACGGGAGTAGCATATGGTGAATGTGAGACAACTTTGGATTACGTGGTGACTGTAGCCCGCAGTCATACTCTTAATTGGTCATCTCCCCCTTCCGTGTTATTACCCGTGTTTAACATCTTTTGTCCCTCAGATATTTCTCACATTTTTGACAGATTATCATATAGGTACCCTGGTACTGTGGTCTGTCTCCGGGTCAATAGCACCTAATTTCTGCAATCCGACTCTAGGAGGAAAAAGAGGGCCAAAGTTCCTCTAGCACGGACTATTATTGGCGAACTGGGACCTCGCCGATAGTTCTCGTCACCAGTTGACACTCGCACCCTTACTCGTTGGTCAGAATTGATGGTATTTACTCAAGGTAGGGAATTAGCTTTCTTTCTTTTGAGCACGAAGTTCGCTAATTCTGTAAATACCATATTCAATTTCAGTGGGTACCTTGCTTATGTTCTATAGTGACTCGGCAAGGTATGACTACATTTTTGGACTACCTCATTTCCTTAGGAACCATTTAGTGTTTCACTTGTCTTTTGAAACTCGGTTTCAACTAATTAGTAGGATTTTCTTGCCTTTATCCTGCTACAGTGAGTACCAGGTACAAGATTTCCTGCGACATTAATCATTTACCACCTTGAATTAACTTTAATTATTAATAATTACACAGGATAGGTATCAGTTGCCACGTTTCCTGTTTCTGACATTCACCATATTCTCACAGTATATTCGTGTCTCATTTATTTACCATGTTTCGTATTCAAACTTTCAAGGCAGATCCAGAAGGTGAAATCGAGAAATTACGTAATGCTAAGAGGGTCGAATTGAGAACTCTTGCACATGAGTATGAATTAGAAGTTCCCCCTGACGCCAACAAGTATGCCATACATAATATAATTTTAGATTATCTTTTGGATGAAGGGAAGATAGATTCTGATACTCACGAACAATATACCATTTCAGATAAGCATGATTTGACAGCAATAAAGCTCAAGCTAGAACTTGCTAAGGTCGAGCGGGAGCAACAACAGGAAGCAGCTGCAATCAGAGAGCGTGAAGCTGCAATCAGAGAGCGTGAAGCTGCAATCAGAGAGCGTGAAGCTGCAATCAGAAGGAAGAACAAGAAAGAGAAATCCGCCTCAAGGAGCGTGAGGCAGCCCTGGCCAAGGAAACAGCTGCCATCCGGAGAGAAGAAAGTGAAAGGGAGGCCCTACTCCTCAAAGGACAGCAAGAGAGAGAGGCCGCACTGAAGAAAGAAGAAAGTGAACGTGAGTTGGCCTTACTCAAAGAGCGTGAAAAATTACAACTTGAAGTAGAACGACAACAACTAGAGATGCAACGCGACCACGACAAACGGCAAGCAGACTCGGTTCTAGACTATCATAGCAGAGAACGCGCGATAGACGCTACGCACCAAGCTCGACTCCAACAAGCAGCCGCAAGTCTTCCTCCAAGTTTCAGTGTCTCCCATGCAAGTAAGTTAATGCCCCCGTTCATCGAAACGGAGGTTGATGTTTTCATCACTACTTTTGAGACCCTTGCTAATCAACTTAGTTGGCCTGACGACCAATGGGCTACCCTTCTCCGAGTACATTTAACAGGTAGAGCAGCCGTCACACTCAGCACTTTGGCATCGGAAAACGACTACACCACCTTGAAGCAAGCTGTGTTGGACGACTACCTTCTCTCCACCGAAAGCTATCGACGAAAGTTCCGTGACTACGTCAAGGCAAGTACCACCACCTTCTTAGAATTTGCTAACACCAAATGGAGATATTTCATGAAATGGCTGGAGGCAGCACATGTCTCTACTTTTGCAGAGCTTGTCAACCTCATACTGGTTGAAGAATTTTTGAGACGTGTACCTCCTCCTGTCCGCCTATACTTAGCAGACAAAGAAGAGACCGATTTGGTGAAATGCGCGGAGGCAGCTGACACTTACAGCCTCATCCACCGGCTGACACTAGAACCTACCAGTAAGAAGTCTTGGTACAGTTACGAGAAAGCGAGCCTAGATCAAGGTACCTCTCAACTGTACTGCAGGTATTGTCGACTCTATGGACATACCATAGAAAAATGTGGTAAGTCCCAATCTAAAGGTAACATAGAAGCCCTCCTAAGCCCAAACCTACTCACCCTAAGTCCGGTAAGCCTGTAATGAATGTTGGTGTTCATGCTAATGATCTCTCTCTCTTTAGTAAACATCTATATCCAGGAACTATCTCTACCCACGGTTCAAATTCAGAGGGACGTTTCGGACTTAAGATCTTGAGAGACACAGCGGCTCTACAATCGATCGTCTTGAAATCAGCTGTGCCCAACGTCACCTACACAGGAGAGACTGTCTTCATCACCGACCTTACTGCTACTACTCCTTATCCTCTTGCCAGAGTCCACCTGGATTGTCCCTTCGTGACCGGTGAAGTACAAGTCGCCGTCAGGGAAAAACCTTTTCCCATGCCTGGAGTGCAACTTCTCTTAGGCAACGACTTGGCAGAAGACCAACAACCGACCAACTTGATCGTCAAGGACATATCCCAGGTGAGCAACTCTGTGTTGGATAACCCGATTTTTAAGCATGTTCCAGCCAAGGTTCAAGAAAGTGATGAAGTTTCTCCTCCTATTATGGTGACCACCCGTGCTCAAGCTGCACGAACACAGCCAGCTGACTCTACTGCTACCGCTGTCCCTCAAGACCCTTCGAAACTACCCCCAAATCTGACCGCTTTGGAGTTCCGTAAGTTACAGAGAGATGATCTTACCTTGACACCATTATTCTTTCAGGCTGAGACCCAATCCGACAGTGTTCCTGGGTTCTTCAATTTGTATATGGAGTTCTTCGAAACAAAGATCTTATCCAGGATTATCCCCTCTAATGTAGTCTGGTTTAGGTATGTCGACGATATTTTGTGCTTATGGCCGAGTGACCAAGACCAAATTGTTTTTCTTAATGAACTTAATTCTTTGGTACCTTCAATAAAATTCACATGTGAAAATGAGGAGAATGGTACTCTTCCATTTTTGGACATTATGATTCATAGAGTCAATAGAAGGTTCAATTTAATGTGTATAGAAAACCTACCACCGTGGGGTCGTTTGTTCATTATTATTCGAATCATCATAGTAAAGTTAAACAGGCAGTATTTTCAGGAATGTTTCTTCGAGCTTTGAGGGTATGCAGCCCTGAGTTTTTTGATGAAGAGATAGCTAAAATATATGAAATTGGAAAGAGTTTACAGTACCCTAAGATGTTTTTGGATTGTTCGTTTGGGAAAGCTAAATGTACGTTTTATAATAATGTCTCCAAAGCGAAACCAGAAAATGGAAACTCATTGGTGGTACCTTATGCGATGGGATTTGAGAAACTGTCCCCAGTTTTTAAAAACCTTAATATCAATTTGGTGTTCACTAATAATACGATCAAGTCTAATTTAAAAAAAAAAACTCCCCTGGTACAGCAGGTTGTGTGTATTCGATTCCTTGTAATGATTGTGAGTCTGTGTACCTTGGACAAACAAGAAAATCCTTACAATTACGCATGTCCCAACATGCTTATAGTATAAGAACTGCCCAAACGTCTAATGCTTTGTATCTACATACAAGTTTGTGTGATCACACTATTAATTGGGATGGGGCAAAAAGCATTGCCAATTGCAATGGCTTTGTGGAACGGAATTTAATTGAGTCTGCGCTAATTAGTCAATGTCCAAATCTTCTCAATGTTAGTACTGGTATGTACAAACTTGATCCAGTTTTAAGTTACAATATTACACAACAGTTTAAGAAAAAACTTTGATAAGGGAGGCATACAATGTCTCATTACAATTTTATATTCAATTATTGTGTGTCACATGAGGCTTTTCCTTAATCTTCTTCCTTATTCTCTGACCGCTTAATCCTCTTTGACCTCTCCTGTTTCTGGTAATCCTTTCCCCATAGATGGGTTGGTCAGGTCCATGTGCTGACCTGTACCCTCTGCTTACTTCTCTCAGTCAGTCTGATGTTGACAACGACTTTCGACGATATATATATATATATATATATATATATATATATATATATATATATATATATATATATATATATATCGTACTTAATAGCCATAACTCACTATTTGGCCTAATATGTAAGGCTGTCGTCTTACTTAGTTAATTCAGCAAGGCCACTGTCGTTTATGGCCGAGTGTACACAAGTTGTCCAAGTATGCACAAATTGTAACTGCCCAGGCTCGTGATTGGTCGATCGTCACCTGACCGTGGTAAAGTGAGGTAACGACATAAGGCTGGGTCAGTCATATATATCAGTGTGAATCAGATACCCACACGATGGATTCACTCGATCCAGTGCCTTCAAGTGCTCCAGCGTCATTATTGACTTGTGGACAAAGAAGTGAAAATGAAAAGAGAGACGAAGAAGTTCGTCACAAACAAGAATTTGACCTTCAGATACGCCAAATGTTGTCAAAACGACGCGGGGAATGTCGAAAAATTTTTAGTCGTGAAAAGTTAAAGAAATACATTACTGAAGTAAATGCAGCTAAACTGCATTTACTGACCCATACAAACTGACTACAAAAACTTCCCATGAATACGATCTGTTGTCGCGATATGATGTGAAAAACATACTCGGAGAAGACATTCTGGTCACTGTAGATGAAACCGAGAAGAGACTGAAGTGGGGAATAAAACGCAAGTTAATTAGCTCAACATCAACAGCAGCAGCAACCTCTGCATTAGACCCCAACGTGTATACGGCAGATTTATACACCAGGAGCAACTATATGACACAATTTACGACGCCCATAACGCAGTCGGCCATGGGGGAGAAAAAAGAACTTATTTTCAAGTATGCAAGACGGTTGCTAACGTAACCCAAGAAGAAGTAAAACTATTCATTTCTTTATGTCAAATTTGCAACTTAAAACGTGTTCCCAGGTGTAAGAAAGGGGTAGTTAAACCCATCGTGTCTGAGAATTTCGGAGAGAGAGGACAGATGGATTTGATTGACATGCATAAGGATGGGGGATGTTTGTTCAACTACATTTTTCATTACCAAGACAATTTAAGCAAGTTCTCAGTTCTCCGACCTCTTCACACTAAACAGGCGATAGAAGTCGCTCATCACTTGCTGAATATCTTTACACTCATTGGAGCCCGTCGATATCTGCAAAGCGACAACGGCCGTGAATTCGTGGCGGCAGTGCTTCATCAGTTACGAACGGAATTATGGCCCAAGTTAATCCTAATAAACGGTAAGCCCCGGCATCCCCAGAGTCAGGGAAGCATAGAACGGGCCAACGGCGACATTACAAAAATGCTTGGTAGTTGGATGTATGAGAATCGAACTCGCTATTGGTCGGCCGGTCTTCCCTTCATACAATTTAATAAGAATATAGCATACTCGCGGGGTGTTGGACTGTCACCATACCAGGCGGTCTTTGGGATCGAACCCCTCATCGGTTCGATCCCAACCGATTCATCGATTCGATCTCATCGATTCGAATCCCCCTCATCGGTTCGGTATGCAAACGGAACTCTCACCATTGATGTACAAACAGCTGCAAGGAAAGGATATCACTGAAGAAGACTTATTAACGATGAATCTAATTGAAGAAGAGGAGGAGGAAGAAGATGATCTTATTGGAGACCAGGAACGAAGTCGAGAACAAGATGTTGAAGAACACCACTGCTGTCCACCACCGACTGAGGCTGGGAACCAGAACGAAACTATTATCATCACCTGGGATTCAGAGGTATCTATTTATTAATTAATGGTTGACAGATAGATGATAATTGATACTGAGATTATATTCATCATATCCTTTCCCTTAAGTTGTACAATATTAAAATAATCAATCTGTAAGGAAAGAGAAACATTAAAATTTCTACTTCATTAGTTAACTTCCAAAAAGAGTGAGTGAATTAACAACGAATAATGGGATAGCATATGATAATTAGAATTACAAATTTTTGGAAGGTTAATTTGATAAATAGATGCCTATTATATTTATTAAGAAAAGTAAAGTCAAGAAGCGACAGTATATAGTATTTATATATATTTTCTTTTAATTACAGTCATCATCACCAATATTACTTTAACAACAACATCAATCCATCATATCTTCACATTCGAATACAACTACAAGTTTTTCGCCTGAGATGATAATAATCTCCCCACCTCCACCCCCACCATCATTGCCACCAATATTATTTCCCGGGAGATAATGGATGACGAGCTGAAAAAAATAACAGGAGAACCGTTAGATGAAGTCAACAATGAAGAAATGGCAGCAGCTCCTACTACACCTTCGTCTTCTGATCATGGGATGATATTATCATCTCCACTACCACAAGAGCCTCATCTTCGACCATCATCACCGTCTCCTCTTGTAGTGTTATCACCTAAGATAATAATTAGATAACTGAAC
Source organism: Procambarus virginalis (assembly GCA_020271785.1). NCBI lineage: Eukaryota > Metazoa > Arthropoda > Malacostraca > Decapoda > Cambaridae > Procambarus > Procambarus virginalis. Next base: position 35,445 of record WNGS01165065.1, on the reverse strand, counting down.
AATTCAGGAGACACACTATTTCGTACTGATTCGGAGTCCGACGAAAATAACAACAATATCGATGCAGACATCGACAACCATCCTCCCCATCACTTGCATGTCAAAAAAGTAAAAGAAATAAGAAGTTGAGTGAAGGAGCGCCAGAAGAGTAACGCTTTTAAAATGTTGTCACAGTTTTCATCAGATGTTACACCTTCATCAGATGTTACAAGTTTATACGACGCAGTTAATGTCATAATCCCTAAAGCAGACAGAGAATCGAAGATGGGGATGCGTACCATCAGTGGAATAGTTATCGAAATTGATCACCGGAGAGATTTATATCGTGTGGCCCCCAAATTTGGAACCATCGATCAGTATCTTTCTAGGACTGACTTCAATAAATGTGTAGACAGAATTATACCAAATCAAATTAATAAGAGTGAGACAGTATGTCATCGAGAAGTCGTTCAAAGACAGTCTGATTATTTTCTCAGTGATAATCCCTATAGGAAGATTCTAGTGTGTCATTGTAAACTCTTGACATGTATGAATCACAGATGTATTTGCCAGAGATACAGTCAAAGGTGTACCCCCAAATGCCGACATAATGTACAAATCTGTAAAAATTGTTGATAATAATAATAATCAAATACTTGTACATTTCAATATCCTTCATCATACCATGTTTGGATAAGTGCAAAAAATCATTTAAAACATAACTGCTCTTACGACATGTTCCATAAACGTAAATACCAAATCCCATTAATAGTTTTTTTTATCTTTTGTATCTCACATTGAAGGGGTAACTTTTTAAAATTATATAATTGATTCTATAAAATACATTCAAAATTATTTACAAAAAATAAATTGGGGGTTTTATTTCACAAAAAAATATATTTTTGCCAAGTAAAAACCAAAAGTAACTACTTAGTTTTTTAGGTGACAAACTTTACATTTTATTTAGAACAAATTATTTAATTTATTATATAAAATAATTTACAAAAATAAATTTGGGCATTTATAATATTCCCCCCAAAATAATTTTTGGGTTTTATTACCCAAAAATAATATATTTTGCGAGTTAAAGACCTCCAGTTAGACTTCGAGTATTGTTATGTAAAAATTATATAAAAAAATTAAATAAAATAAGAAATATTATAAATTCTTAAATTTAAAACATACACAACACATATAAAATTTGTTTCATAAATTAATCATCTGGAAATAAATTTATATTATATATACCCGAAGAAACCTTTCATAATTTTATTTCACAATAATACTTCAAAATAATATATAAAAATCATGAAAACAAGTTACTCCTAAACAATAATATCTCTTATTGCATAAAATTGTTAATAAATGTAATAAAAGTCAATAAAAAGTGGCAGTAAAGGGATTTTTTCTAGTTTTATCATGTGTTTTTGGTATATAAATATTATAAATCTAAAGAAAATTCTTACAAAAAAGTTACTTTTCTAAAATGTCATTATTTTTTGGTTTCTTTGACTGTCAAACTCGGTACTAAATTCAGTATTCTTGATACAAAAATCTGTGTTCTCGGTGCTAATTTGGTTCTCTCTGCACTAAATTCTGTGTTAGATACATTTAAATAGTTATTTTTTCATTGGGAATTGTAAAAAATTCCATTGAATCAGTTTTAAAATATGAAAATATTAGAAAACTCTAAACCCTTTCAAAGTAAGCATATATATATGATATAATATTATTATATAATAATCTATTTACATTATATTATTATATTTATTAAAATAATAATATAAAGAACTCTATTTGAAATATGTGCGTGTTTGAAGTTATATTTACTTTGAAAGAAAGAATCAATTAAAAGTATTGAACTTGAAACGTCTATTGAACATGTTTGAAATCATGAACAGATACATGTATGAAATTAAAACCTCTAAGTCCAATAACTGTCACCCAGGGCGTCAGAGTTAGTTAGTGTTTATAACATATTGTTTACAATGGCTTAATTTCATGCCTTAACCCCCTTATTTTCTCTTTGATATATCACATCATTGTTATTTCTTGTTTTAAGACTGAGTCA